>JAWRVZ010000115.1:1865000-2230645 GCA_037043235.1 Rhodeus uyekii
TCCCAGGTTTCGAAAAGTGCATGTGTGTGTGTGCACAGAAACGTCATGGTTATTGAAAATTAACACAACAAAATATAAGAACAACATTTCAGCACAACAATTTCCAAATAAGTCATTTTAAAAGGGTTGAGCAAAAATTTAAAAGTTGCGTCTGTCTAAGCGATAAATCATCTCTTCACGCCTAAAATTGTTCAGTCCAATCTAGCCGCACTTCTGCAGATCATTTGCTTTGGACTGAAATATCTGTCACCATCCACCCACTCTCATGTCTCTTGAAACTCCTCAATGAACACAAAGGAGCTATTATTAAAATGGCATGTTTTCCATGAAATAAAAATGCAATATGATCACTGGTTGTCAAGGTCAGATGAGTTTTTTTAATTTAATCAAAATAAATAAAAAATAACTACTATATTGTTTGCGGTTCATTTTGCTTTATTCTTCGGTCATGTCTTATCTCGCCTAGGGAAAAAAGTGAGCCCTCAACTGGTGCCCTTAAAAAAAGTGCATGACGCCCCTGTGTGTGTGTCCTGTTTTACCTTATCAGCAGCTCTGAGCTGCTGCACTGATGGCAGGGACTGATAGTACAGAGTGTTGTGAGTAACCAACCCGCCCCCATGCATCCTCATGGAAATAAACCAGGGAACAGATCACAAGCAATAGCCACAGAGGAGCTGACGTTACCCTGCCGTGCCACACAGCACGACCCCTCTCCTCCGTTTCCCATTCCACTTCATCACCGGCCTTGGCAAAGGACTGCGAGCAATTATCAAGGGCACAGAGCTGATTCTCTAATAGCTCCATTAACCAGAGCGAGTCATTTCTGACGCGAGCTGCTGGTTTAATCCGAAAACTTCAGCGCTGAGACGGCACATACTGGAGCACTGAATCAGAAAGGCTTTAGATTTCTCGAAATAGATTCAGCAAAATGCAACATCAGTGTTTTATACACAATTATGATTGTATCATTGTGTTTTTGTCTCTCACTTACCTTCACTACCAGTTCAAATCTGTGCTCTCTTGTTCATATTTAGGCTATGGTGTGTGTTTATAAAAATGTAATGCCAAAACTTGCTCGACCTTGACCCCGTTTATACTTCGCATTGAAGGGATAGTTCACCCAAAAAATGATTCACTCATTCTCAAGTTGTTCCAAACCTGTACGAGTTACTTTGTAACCAGATGGTTTTTCCTAATATGGAAGTCGTTGAAGAACCAACATTCTTCATAAGATCTTCTTTTGTGTTCAGCAGAAGAAAGAAGGATGAGTTTTAGGGGGAAGTACCCTTTAAGGTCAGCGTTAACAGCATGTACGGCAAAATGCAAGTGGGTCTCATGGGGAGACGGCCCTCAAATCTCATTCCGTTTCCTCTCTTGTGAAACTTGAAGCTTCAGCGTCGACAGACGGGTGAGTGACCGAGCCACACCTCATTCCCAGAGGAGCTTTAAAAGCTTCACTCCTAATCCCTTAACTAAATATTTTCAGATTATTCAGTCTGTTGATGCAGTGAGGGTTTGCTTCTCCAGAACATCTCCAGAGATTAAGAGCTCAGGAACGCTCAGGTAGGTGGAAATGTGAAGGTGAAGATCATGACTGAGACGTCAGAGACACCAAGAGCAAAATGTTATTGCTCAACGATGCTCTTTCAAATCGCACCATCCTTGTCTTCAGTTATTGTCTCAATTTGATCTCCATTTCATCTTACTCCAAACAGTGGAGAAATGAAAGAGATCTCATTTGTGATTTGTGTTTCCACTGGGCAGTTTTGGATGAATTTCAGCTCTTCGGTAATACACCGCTTGAACAGGATAGTTGTTCCCATGGACATACTTATCAGTATCACTTCATTATTCTTCAAATAGACTGATTAATGTGTTATTATGTCTCGTGTGAAGCCAGTACTCTTCATCTCATCCGTCACTTGTGTGTGCGCAGAGTGAGTGTGGATGTGTTGTTTCCTCTCAGCTCATCGGCTCTGAATAGGTTCTGTGTACACACTAGTGTGAGAGAGATGCATCGAATGAGGGCTCATTCAGGACCTTGCAGAGGAGGAGGATGTTTTCAGCCCTTCTGGGTGGTACTGTGGACGCCCCCGATGCAGATAGTATTGTCAATGTGAAAAGGTGATGTGTTACAAAAGAAAAGAAGGAAGGACGAGAGAGATGTATTCTGGGATACATGTGCAGGTAGACTGTCTGTGCTCTTTGGCTCTAGAGAGACTTATCTTTGTATACATAACTATAGTAACCAGTGTATGAACACACACACGCAAATGCTCAAACATGCACACGTACATTAAAAGTGCTTTATTTGGATTGGCATTTTAATCAGAAACCTTAAAGGGATACAAAAATTCTGTAAATAATTACAATAATCCCTCGCCACTTCGCGGTTCAAGTTTCACAGCCTCAGTGCATCGCGGACTTTCATTGAAAATTCATCGAAAAATAAAAATGAAAAAATACCGCCATATTGGCAGCCATATTGCGGAAAGCAGCATTGTTTCATCGTGATGCGAGAGAAACGGTTTCTCAGGATGCCAGACAAAGATAAAGATTTCCACCCCAACTACAGCTTAAAACCCACCCATTTAAAAAAATGTGTGTGTGTGTGTAGGGGGGGGGGGGGGGGGGGGTGACCTGGTCACTATTGTTGACGGGGGGTTAATTTTGTTTTGATGTAGAAATTTATATGCATTTATATGACATTTTGGCGGGTTTTTATGCATCAAAAACAATTTGATTATTAGGGAAAGCAAAAACTGATTAGAGTGTCAATGTGAATTTTAAATATAATGTAAGTTGCTTTTGGATAAAAGTGTTTGCCACATGCATAAATGTAAACAGACAGGTCATGTGTAACATGAGAATGAACCTCAATGGTCAAGCAAACATGCTTTTAGCTTCTGTTTACCATAACTGATGTGTGAGTTGATTAATGTTTATATTTGAATAAAAGCTTAAATTCAATGTTCATCACATGAAGCAATCAAGTCACTTCAAAAATTTTGATTTAATTCATATGGATTAGTTTTACACTCTCAAAGTTGTACAATATGTCAATTAGACACTTTTGTCCACTATTAATATTCACTGACACAAAACTGTCTTTGACTGATCAAAAGGTCTCAAAGGGAGTAAAAAGTCCTTGACCCTGGTAAAAACAGTACAGTCACACTCATTAGTTTACAAGAAACATATTAAGAAATGCAATTAAAAGTGATCTTAGGTGTTATACGTCTCAGCTCTCAAATCACCCCCTCATTTGTTCCATGTCGGTGGTGAGAGGCTTTAATCATCTCAGGAGAAACAGGTTAACGTTCATGGTCTGCCTCCAGTGTCTCTGCTAATGGGTTCAGGCCGCAGTCTTACCAGATATTACAAGGATATCAATGACAAGAGCCTGACGACTGTCACTTTACACTGTTAAACATAAGAATGCAAATATTCAAAACATTTATTTTGTAAGCAGAAAAAATATTAAAAACAAAGAGGAACTGATGTGACAGAGTCAAAATGCTAAAACTACCAACATAAATAAAATGTTACATGATCACAGTGATTTTTAATATAGTGGTAGCTTATTTTATAATAAAGTAAAATCATAAATATTAGCAAACAAAAATTTGCCTGATTCTCATTGATTTGAAACGTTATCTAAGCACTTAAAGACTGCTTTAGACAGCAAAGGTGAGGGAAGAGAGCCAGTAAAGCTTTTATTTAGATATTAAAAAGAAAGACTGATTAGCTTACAGGTGAAAAATGCCTTTTACGTATTCTTTTGTTGATCTTCTGCTTGATTGAGTTTTAATAGGTGGTCAAAGTTCAGGAATATGGCGACGTGTTCTTGCAAATCAGTCTGGTTGGACTGGACATGAATATACAATGCTCTGTTTTGCACTATAATAATCTTATAAGCTGTGATGGACAGACACTGTAGAAGCTGTTAGTTTAACCAAAGACTGCATTTCTCAGAAGCCAGATGGTGCCATTGCTATTTTTTAAACCGCAAAGCTTTTAGGAACATAGTTTATTATTATTATTATTAAATACGTTGCAAGGATTTCAGCTAAAAAGAAGTGTGTGCATTATTCCAGAGAATCAGAACGAGCGATGTCCGATTCAGGAATTAATGACTCTTTCGAATCTGTTTGTTTCAGCATTTCTGGCTCGTGGAAGTCACACGCTATTAGTTCCAGAGTCAATGACTCACTCAACTGAACCGGTTCCTCCAAACAGACACTCTTCAGGAGTTCAGCCATGTGCTCAAATCTGTCCAGGACTGGGATCAGCATGTCTCAGGACAGTAGTGTGTGCTAGATTAATAAGCAAATAAGCAGGAAAAATAAGTAGGCCTACTTAAATATTTGCTCTTCTTCAGTCAGAAGATATGCTGCTTTTATATCAAAGATATCCGACACATATTCAGATGAGGAGACAACAGGTTTTCTGCAAACTAGTGGTAAACCACCAAGCAACCAAAGCCCTAAGAGCACTTAGAAATTACCACAACCACCCAGAACATTCCAAATGCACAGTGACAGATTCTAAAATGAATCAGAACTTTAACATTCTAAAGACTGAAAGTGATTCCGAAACAGAATGTTGATGTCTGGCGTGTGTTGCTAAAGTATTTAAACATTATCTCTTCGGTTTAACAGTTAAGTACAGCTGGAAATGCGATAGTTTTGTCTTTATTGAGTGGTGTGTTTGAATGCGTGTGAGAATTGATTTGATCGCATTACTTTGAAAATGTCATGAGATCACAGAAAGACAGTGTTTGACCTTGCTGTTTTATTGTTAGGCTAACCAATAAAGCAGCCAATAAGAACGCATGTTTTAGTCATTTCAAGTGTTTTCAATGAGGCGTTTTGTTATTTTTTCCTCTTTTAATGTACGCACAGCACATATTTGAGTGTTATGCTGGGAGGAAACTGCAGCAGACCACCCACCCCTGCCCGTCTGAAACAGGGTCCAGAGAGGGTAATTTAGCTTTTTTCCTGGGTCATACAAGTCTTGCTTGTTAAAAACAAGAGGAGTGACTGGTGGTTGTACGGTGGAATACGGCAAGCAAGCAAGTTTCTTGCTGGGTCAAGAAACTCATGGGACAAATAAATGTAGCTGTTAATGAAGGATGTCATTCATATAATGGTCATCATCATCCTCGTGTGTGTGTGTGTGAGAGAGGGATCATCAGTCTCTTTGAATCTCATGACACCTGTCAAGAAGGTCCAGGACATTTCCCCTTAAATCCAAAAGAAAAAGACAACATTAATTAGGCACTACTTAAAGTGATAGCCCATCCAAAAATGAATCCCCTGCCTTTACTTACTCACCCTCATGTTATTCCAAAGCTGTGTGCTTTTCCTTGTTCTGTGGAACATAAAAGAAGATATTTTGAAGAATTTTGGTATCAAAACCTTTTGGTTCCCATTGACTTCCATTGTATGGACATTATATAATGTAAGTCAAAAGAAAGTGAAACTGTTTTCCAATACATACAGGAGGATATTCCAGAAATCAAGGTTAACGTAACTGAACTCTCGGTTAATTGGGCTTTATTTTCTTTATGCTAAGTATTTTAATAAAAAAAAAAATAATAATAATAATATATATATATATATATATATATGTAAAATTCTAATAAAATATTACTAAAAATATTAATATGAAAACTGTGAGCAAGCCAGCCCCACTATGGTTTTAAAAAGCGTTTGCAAGTTTTTTGTACATGCATTAGTGAACGGTCTTCATCATTGTTCTAACAGCTATTCAACCCGATCGGTTGTTATTTAGTGGAAAAATTGATTTCTGTAATGGAAATAAGGTTACATAAAATTATATTTCATCAACGTGAAACATGGGAAGATTTAATGATCACAATGAGATATTAAGTATCTGGTTCAGGGATATAATTACATGTGAAAATTATTTTTAAATTCCAGTGGAACAAAATGCTTAATCAGCTTAAATGAAGTTCATCAGTGACATTATTTCCAAATACATCATACTTCCTCAAGCAGTGTTAGCTGAAGTAGATCTATATTGAAACATGCGATAATGTGCCCAGATGAGTGGAGGCAGGGTCTCTGTCATAACACCACATGTGCCAAACATCACAGTCTTTGTCCATCAGTTGAGCTGACCATGTGTGAAGTCAAACCAAACCTCTCTGTTACACACATGGGCAGATCTGAAGAACTTGCCTTGTGGCTTCAGCGCTGAAACACACTGAAACACATTGCCTAGACCTCATGTGTTTGGAGGTTAATGTAGGCCAAACCCCTTATTTAAAAAGTAAAAGAACAACTTGAGTGGACAATTAATGAAGAATATCAGATTCACAGATTCATGTTCTCATTTTGCTTGCTTAAAATGAGCACAAGATGAGAAAAGGGGAGACTTGCTAGTGGTTCATATTTTGATAACTTGCAATTTAGAAGTTTCTGATATGCTTTTAAGTTTTTTTGTACATATTTCATGGATGGGTAGATGATGAGTATAATACACTGTCTCTTGTGTTTTGTGTTTCTCAAGCATTTTATCAAATAAAAAAGTTCAAATGCTAAATGCTACCTTATGTTCATCCATTCGGGGAATGGATCATATTTGAAACAAATGATGTATGACAATCAAGACCGAAGTTGCTTCACTGCAGTGAGTGTTCATCTTAAAATATAACCAACAATATATCAGTTATACTTATGTTAACTTTATAGAAAACAGAAAAAACAACCTGAAGCAGGATGTTTTTACAGTTTCACTCATGACAGAAGGCATGCAGTAGATATTTTATAGCAAATAAAAACCTTTAGTTTATTCATGGAACCATCAATGCCAACAAAGAAGCTTTATTTTTAAGATTATACTATAACGATGCTTTTTCGTTTGACAGTCAAGGAAAATAGAACTAGAAAATGTGGCTCTTCAGATTAAACCCATCTGAATATGCTCACCTGGGTCCATTTATGTACATAGAGAGTAGCTATATAAAATCGCATCTTGGCAAGGTATGTCAACATTTGAACTGCTTTATCTATTTTACATTTGTATCATTAGATATTTGAGTAGATTTGAATAAGACACCCAATATTTGCATTTAAAAGTGCAATTCTGCAATTTCTCTTATAAACTACTGTCTTCATTGAATGAGTTCTTGGGTAAGGCCGCATTTGAAGGACAGCCATTCGTCACATGTGCCCTTCCAAGGATGCAACCTTTGAATCGGGACGTGTGCGAGACGCAGGCCGCAGTCAGGAGAGGTGAAGATGTGTGTACAGAACCCGCACGGATCGCCGCTGTTTGTAAGCACAGTCGAGCAGAGAGATTATCTGCTGCAGGAGCTGGGGGCTGTTGTAAAAGATCTGTCGTGTGGGTGATAAACCCTGTCAAAATCACCTCTAGCGCGGCACCTGGGCTTAAAGAAAGTCATGCTCGGATTTGTCTCTTGTGCAAGATTAAAATCAGGATGCGGTTGACTTCAGGGTAGGACTGAAGGGTTTATTTAACTCTTATGAATATTTCTCTTTTCTCTTTTCAAAGATATTCCTGCAGAGATCTCTTGGAGTTGGCTGGAGAACGAGCCGTTTTCATCGTTGCAAACAATCCGTGCAGAAAACACTGAGCCGTGTGTGTGTGTATTTCTCAATCATCAGTGCTAATTACAACGAACCCTTGAACACTGACTGGAATACGTTACGATTCTGAGGATGATATGGTCGTGATATGTACACTGCCAACCACGGCGTCACAATTTGTTCATCCAAAAGAAACGGTAGTGAGCCCACAATAAATATTGTGACTGAAAATAGAAATAGCTTAAAATAGAAATTCCTTTTTCTTAACTCGTTGTGCACGTCTAACAAGCTCCATCGGCCAATCGATTCTGTCGTTACAGATGAAAGCAAATTACAGATCGAAAATTAGTTGTAATTGCTGCGATTAAATGGTTGGAAACGGGTGATAGCATCTCTCAGGCCTCCACCCACTAAAGAACGAGACTCAGCCATTAAACTATCCAGTTATCGGGAACGCTGGAGTCCTACTTTGAAGTTGTTGGTTTAGAGAAATGGCGGGACTCGATTAAGAGCAAAATTAGGGTGGCAGGCCGACCGGGAAGGCGCCGTGGCGTAAAGGGTCAACACCGAACGAGGGCGAGAGGAGCCAGTCGTCTTTGAGTAACATGCTACTGGCATTTCTGAGAGTCGTTTGTTGTATCTGGAAACAGATGACTTCTAAAATAAAATCTTATACGCATTGAATAAACCTGAATCAAACTATCCAAAGAGTTATCATCCTTAATCAGCTGTTTGCTGCAGAACCATATGGTAAAAACTTATGAATTATTGCAAAGGGTCTCAAATGTCACCTGACCCCATTTGAGGTTCCTCGGAATCTCTAGCGCCTCCAAGAGTTCAGATTTTCAGTGCTTTAGCGTCTACATTTTTAACAAATGTTTTAACTGATTTTTAGACTAAGCCTTTCAAAAGTCAATAATCTGTAGAGTTTCATAGCATTGACATTTTTTAATTATTTAAAAAAATTGTTTCACCAGCAATTAAAATAAAATAAAATAATAAAATAAAAAATACATATGTCATATACATTATATAAAAAAAAAATGTTGTATAGTGTTTTTAATATCGTTACAAAAACTTGGAAACAAATTATTTTTTTAGGCCAAGAGTTTCATAGCATTTTAAAAATCGTATTATTGATTACCAGCAATTATTTTAATGCTAAAATAAAAAATGGGGTCATATACTGTTCAAAATATGGGTAACAAAATATTGTCTAAAAACAAACGGGAAAAAAAACAAAGTCTCTTCTGCTCACCGATGATTTATTTTATCTAAAATTCAGTAATATTGTGAAATAATTTTTACCATTTAAAATAATTCGTTTTCTATTGGAATGCATTTTGAAATGTAATTTATTCCTGTGATTAAAGCTGCATTTTCAACATCCAGTCTTCAGTGTCATATGATCCTTCAGAAATGATTCTAATGTGATTTTTTTCTATAATTTTTTGCTGAATATACAGTTCAAAAGAACATAATTTATTTGAAATACAAATCTTTTGTAACATTATAAATGTATTTACTGTCACCTTGGATCATTTTAATGTGCCCTTGCTGAATCAAAGTATTAATTTATTTTTGTAAAAATCACTGAGATGCCAACAGTAGTGCACATAAAATTTAAATAAACAGTACAACGGTTAAATGTATCCCTTTACGTTGTGGCTTCCATTTCTGTTCTCAGAATAGCCCACCTTGGTAAATGTGGGTTATAAAAAGACGTCAGGAAATCCCCAATTTCATCCACGGAAGGCTCATCTCCGAGTATGGATGCTGAGTTTGGCCGGGCTGCCACAGACAGTTAAAGAGGCAGTGATGCACACCGATCAGAACACATCATTTGGGCTGGAGCTCACACGGACAGATGGGAAAATGACAGGGTGAGTCAAACCAAGGGGAAGAATGGATTTCCTGTCCAGAGAGTATTCCTGATGATGATGATGATAGCGCAGAAATGACCGTCCACAATCTGGGCCCCTGGAGGGGAAGTCTCACAGAATCACACAGATCTACACTGCAAAACATCCTATGATCAGTAAGTTTTACATTGCTTTAACTCATCAAAGTAAGCCAGAATACGTTATACAAGATTCAACTCATTTTACGTCAGTTTAATGTAATTTAAATTGCAATGACTTAAACATCTAAGTTGATTCTACTTAAAAATTTAAGGCACCATTTTTTTTTTTTTTTTTTTTTTTTTTTAACATAGGACTGTTCATCCAAAGAGCCACTAGTGTATAAAAAAACAGGAATCAAATGTCAAAAAGTTTAAAAACTCTGACAAATAAAGGAAGTTTTAACAGTATTGCGCCAAAGGAAAATGACTATTTTTGTCTTAGTCCGAAAAGCAGTTGAATAATCTAAAGAACCGTTTCCTTTATAAAGAACCTTTTGTGGAGTGTAAAGGTTCCATGGATGTTTTTCATTGATCCCAATAAAGAATCTCTAGCTCAAACAGTAGAGAGTGGTGCTTGCAACACCAAGGACATGGGTTTGAATCCCAATGAAAGCAAGAACTGATTAAAATGTCAATGTGTTTCTTGAATGAAATGCAAGCTGCTTTGGATAAAAGTATCTGCCAAATAATTTTTTTTTTAAGAGTGTAACTGAAAAATTGCACTTAGGAGGGTCAGTTGTAACTTTCCCAGGGCGAAACGTCAGGTATTTAAACCCCTTTTAAACACAATTTCTGGATTGAGAGTCAAAACCATTGCTTTAAATTGCAGGTCTGCATCCTGAAATCCATGCACACAAAAATAGACCACACCTGTGGCAAAGTGTCCATTAAACACCCATCTGTGGGTTAATGATGTGAATCTATTTGGATTCAATTGTTGTATGTCACTAATGCTTTTACAGCGACTGTTACGCCCATATGTCTTTTCAACACCTAAAACCTGTAATACCCAGATGCAGAGCTCTGAATAGACTCCGACATGCTGTTGTGTGTATACACGTACATCTATGTTTAGGTTACTAACAGGACAACTAAATATTTATGTTACTAACATTTCATTGTGGTAACACCTTTGCGAGACAGGATGTTCATCACTGAAATGTATACAGCAACATGTTCAGCATAATGCCACTTTGATTTTAATTTACCCCATTATCTGATTAAAAAGAGGCAGGATTATACATTTACTATATCTGTAACTAATCTGAATGTCTCCTGGGATTAAACTGGAGATAGTAGGGGGGTTTCCAGCATCTCATTAAGGAATGTTTATGTAACCTTACGATCATTTGTGTTGTTTGTTTCAGGTCCAGCCGGTGGTAATGAAGCCAGTTGAACTGAACTGCAAAAAAACGTTTGAAAGCTCTGTTTGTTTTCACTCAGTCTTATCAAAAGATTTGAGAGCAATTACACTTTGATATTACTGCTATTAGATTTAAACTGACTGCAGACATCAGAAAACAAGGCAAGAGCTTCAATGGAGTTTAGTAATCGTGGGTGGCATAGAGTTAAAAAGACTTTTAATGTATTATCCAGAATTATTTGATACTGTACTAAAACGTTTTTAAAAATGTGTTCTTGATGTGTGTGTGTGTTTTATGTATATGGTGTATCTGATTTATTTAAGTTTTCTTCTTGCTCTGTGAAGTGACAAAAACGTGTCTACTAAAATAAGACAAAAAATAGCTTTGAATTATTTTCCTTTTCCTTTAAAATATTTTGAACCAGTAAACGATAAAAATAAGGCATTGTAAATGCAGAATGAAATAGGCATTTTTTAACAATTAGGTTATTACTTATCTTTACAGACCTGCAATGACTTTTTGTGTGTTTTGGCTCACTCTGTCCTGTTGTTTTATAGGCTAATATTTCCACACATTAAATGCATCCCAGTAATGTTATGTACAAAACATACAGGGTAATGAACTTGAATAATGTTTCAGTGAGAAAGATGTATTAAAGACATGTTTTGCAGGTTATATGCATTAGCAGAATGCAGTTAACTATGAAAAAACAGGACCTATTTAAATATGTTTTAATAGTACAAAGGTTTTGATTAAGGGAGATGTGTTTAAAAGAGATAATCAATCCAGAAAACAAATTGATTAAATGAAATAAATGTCTCTCCCAAATAAAGTTTTTCACTTGTTTCATTACACTTCAAGTTTATGGGCAATGAGTTCATGTTCAAAGCACTCATTGGTGTGTGTGTGTGTGTGTGTCCTGGTAAACCCTACATTATAAGGACAAAATGTCTTTTTTTTTGGTCCCCATGGGAAAAATCGCTTATAAACCAGACTAAAAAATGTAAACATGCATACAGTTTTCCTATGATGGGTATGTCGGGTTAGAGTTAAGGAAGGGAATATACAGTTTGTACATTATAAAAATCATTATGTGAACGGAAAGACCCCATAAAAAACGTGTGTGTGTGTGTGTGTGTGTGTGTGTGTGTGTGTGTGTGTGTGTGTGTGTGTGCGTGTGTGCAAGAGAGAGAGAGAGAGAGAGAGAGAGAGAGAGAGAGAGAGAGAGAGAGAGCGTATTCAGTGACTGGTTTCATTAAACTGATCGCAATCCTTTTCATATTGAATGGCTTTCACACCAAATTCATTTAATAGAACATTCTTAGCTGAAATCAGCTGAAATCAACCAAATATTTGAATGTAACATTTTGATACATTTACGATGTTTGAGTTGCTATATTAAACTATGTGAACACGGATTAGTTTACATTATATAGGTGCATTTATAGTATAACAATATATAGGTGCATTTATAGTGTTGCATTATATATAGGTGCATGTATAGTGTTACATCATATAGGTGCATATATAGTGTTACATTGTATAGGTGCATTTATAGTGTTACATTATATAGGTGCATGTATAGGGTTACATTGTATAGGTGCATTTATAATGTTACATTATATAGGTGCATGTATAGTATTACATTATATAGGTGCATTTATAGTGTAACATTATACATGTGCATGTATAGTGTTACATTATATAGGTTAATTTATAGTGTTACATTATATAGGTGCATGTATAGTGTTAAGTTTTATAGGTGCATGTATAGTGTTAAGTTTTATAGATGCATGTATAGTGTTACATCATATAGGTGCATTTATAGTGTTACATTATACAGGTGCATGTATAGTGTTACGTTTTATAGGCGCATATAGTGTTACATTATATAGGTGCATGTATAGTGTTAAGTTTTATAGGTACATGTATAGTGTTAGGTTTTATAGATGCATGTATAGTGTTGCATCATATAGGTGCATGTATAGTGTTACATTATATAGGTGCATTTATAGTGTTGCATTATATAGGTGCATGTATAGTGTTAAGTTTTATAGGTACATGCATAGTGTTAAGTTTTATAGATGCATGTATAGTGTTACATCATATAGGTAAATTTATAGTGTTACATTATACAGGTGCATGTATAGTGTTATGTTTTATAGGCGCATGTATAGTGTTACATTATATAGGTGCATTTATTGTGTTACATTATATAGGTGCATGTATAGTGTTACAATATATAGGTGCATTTATAATGTTGCATTATATAGATGCAGGTGTAGTGTTACATTATATAGGTGCATTTTATAATGTTGCATTATATAGATGCATATATAGTGTTAAGTTGTATAGGTGCATGTATAGTGTTACATTATAGAAGTGCTTGTATTTATGTAAAATTCTGCATGCAATATGTTTATTAAAAGCTTATTTTCACAGAAGTGAATGAACGATTACATAAAGACATAAAAGAAAAATGTAGCCTACGCTTAATATCAATCTAAATCATGGTAAATCTTTATTTCATATTAACTTGACAGGCTTATTTGTTTGATCGACACTTAGCCATCAGCAACAGGACATATTTCTTACTAATATGATAAAAAATAAAAAATTCTGAGTTCATCTAAAAACTTTCTGAATCTTCACCCCGCACTGCTGCCTCTCCTCAAACCGTGAAAAACTTTATTTTGATGAGGCAACACTGCCATCTATTGACTGGAAGAAACTAATGCAAACACAAATGTGAAAGTGTGGCAATTTTCAGTGTTTCAATCATTTATAAAGTAGTTATTGATGGGTTACCGTGATCATCCTAAACATATCCCTACCCCTAAACCTAACTCTATACACATTATCCTCAAAATAAGAGATAAATATTAGAGTGAATAACACTGATGCAGGAGCACATGACCCCAGTTGTGAGACTGAACTTGACATAAACTGTAAACTCAAATCTGATTGGTTGATTGTAATGTTGTTCCAGATAAACAAAGATGTATAAGATAACCAGTCTCAGAGGGAGAGTGTTTAACTGATTTAAATTTGGAAACAACAGAGAATGAACAATTCTCACAAGCAAAACAGTCAACACATAGTGCATATGTAACCTATAACACATATATATCTGACCACCAGCAGTAACAAGAATCAAGTTTTGATGCTTGACCAGATCAAACTCAATGTACAACTGACTTCTGGAAAATCACTTCGGTCTTTCTGCTCTGGCTGATGTGTTGTCTTCTAAAACTGATCCAGCGGTTGTCCATCTTCCATCTCAATGCTGACATAAATCAGAGTTCCATTAATACATGACTCGTTTAGTTCTTTATAATGAATAACATCTGAAGATTTTGTCTGCATTTTGCACTTTGCAAAAAAATGTCTCATGGAAAAGTCAGCCATTAATGCTTTAGACTGAATGATGGCTGGCCTGTTAAATGTAAAATAAAAGAATGCAGAAGTTAAGAAAAAAAGACATGCATTGTCTTCCAAAACATTCATCAGCAGGGTACGGCACCTGCAGGTACAGCCGTCTGCATCGGGATCATCTTGTGCGGCCGAAGCAGCCTGTCTTCACATGGAGCTCAACGATCGGCCGGGGAATTGAATGGAAGTTGTAAAAATAGATGAAAAAATCCAGAAAAAGAATTCATCCTCATTTGGCTGTGACGGTGGTCTGGGCTTTTTTGTCCCGAGTGTATCCTCAGCAGCTGAAATCACTAAAGATGTTTGTGTTTGCAGGGAAAATATCACATCTATCATTCGTTTGGGTGCTTGGAGGCCAGAACCATTTCCACATTTGACATACGGCTCAGTCAAGCGGTTTCATGTTACGTTGCTTTCCAAAAGCCCATTCTCATTCACTGCAGCACAGACTCAAACACGCACCCCTCACTTTACCTGACCACATATAACTGAGTTAAAGCATCAGATAGATAGATAGATAGATAGATAGATAGATAGATAGATAGATAGATAGATAGATAGATAGATAGATAGATAGATAGATAGATAGATAGATAGATAGATAGATAGATAGATAGATAGATAGATAGATAGATAGATAGATAGATAGATAGATAGATAGATAGATAGATAGATAGATAGATAGATAGGTGGTTTCCATCTTGTTCCATCCAGTTAATAGTGTTAATAGTGTTTAAGATTGTTAAATGTTTTTGAAAGTAATCTTTTGCTTGAATGGTTTCCATCTTGATAAATGTGAGTTTTATGAAAATTATGAATGCTTATAATATGAAGGACCCAGTTATGTTCATGTATCTCACCCAAATGCAGGAAACTCGTAGTATTTATTTTTCTTGGTCTCAATTTGTGCCTGGAGTTTAAAACAGTGTGTGTGTCCTTCAACATAACAGTGCTGCAACTCCAAAACTCACAAACACAGAATAACCGGCAGAAACCTTCCACATACCAATCTGCCAGAAGTGATGTATCCTGACTTCTCCTGGACGAGCTGACGTGTGTCTCAATGCCCCGGGCTCCT
The DNA here is from genome assembly GCA_037043235.1 of Rhodeus uyekii. NCBI lineage: Eukaryota > Metazoa > Chordata > Actinopteri > Cypriniformes > Acheilognathidae > Rhodeus > Rhodeus uyekii. Next base: position 1,880,355 of record JAWRVZ010000115.1, read on the forward strand.
AAACACAGGCCTGAGTCTTCTCTGCGCTCCTGTCTGCTGGTGGCCTGCGCTCTCATCTGTCCGCTGTCCCTCAGAGGCCATAAATTGTTCAGAAGAGATGAAGTCCTTGCATTCCCTCCTTAAACTGCTGCGTGAAACCTGCATGGATGTGTTTTGACAGCCCATGGCTTTAAATCATTGTTTTATGACGGCCAGGGAAAACGTGTCCGTGTTCCCGCCGCTGATTTATGTTCATTGGAGTCTGGAGGATATAATAATTTGGCTTGAGCAGATGGATAGAGAGATACCAAAGGGCTTCTGTGCCAAACGCTCTCATGCGCTGCACAAATGGAGTCCACATGCTGAAGAAAGAGCCTGACATCTCTGTTCATCTCCTCAACATCACGTGCCTCTTCTTCTGCCTATAATGAATTACACTTATGTTCAGTGCTATAAGAGAGGGATCACGTCTCATAATTCATAATTCAGAGTCATAAAAGAGCTTAGAGAGGGAAGCACACAAAAGAAGACGAAATGAACTTGATTTTTCAGGAACTGTTTTCCGAGAAGAACTGGGATGAGCGACTGGAATTTCGTTTCCTCTAAGACTGCAGATTTATTTGACTTTAACTGTCTTTCTACAAAGCCAACAGTGTCATTGTTTACATGGACTGCTATATCCAACACAAATTTATATTTATGTGTTTGGCAGACACTTTTATCCAAAGCGACTTGCAATGCATTAAAAAAAACTCACATTGACATTATAATCAGTTCTTGCTTTTCCTGGGGATTGAACCCATGACCTTGCTGTTGCAAGCGGCACTCTCTACTGTTTGAGCTATGGGAAAACCACAAACCTGGTAACTTTTTATAAAAAGTATGTTACATTACTTTTGTGTTACTTTTTCTGACTTGGACTGGGCTTGCTTGCTTGTTTTTAATAACAACAACAACAACAACAACAAGAAGTTATATTTTTGGAAAATGTAAAGACCCTTTCACTCCAAAAGGGAAATGGAGTCAGGCTGAAGAAAATGCAGATGCACGTGTGTACAGTCGAGCTTAAACAAATCTTCACAGCAAGAGAAGATAGAAGAAGTTTAATACTCTTGCTTTAGCAATAAAAACAAATATGTTTATCTACTATCTAATAAGTCATTTTACTTATTCGTATGCTTGAATTGGATCATCTGAGGTCAGCAGTAAAGACATTGACATTAAATGCAAATGTTTATTTGTACTGTGTAACATATTTAATGATTGTAATATATTCAAAGTTCAAAGTTTATTCATTTTGAAGAACACTGAATCTGTTTTTGTGCAAGTGAGATTAGTTAATTTACACGGAGTCTATTTCTATCTTCTGCACTCACTCCCGATTCCTCTCATCATAAGGACAGGAGAGCTCTCAGTCAGTACATGGGAAAAAAGCAGCTTCTGCTACTTATTTGAAAAATAAACTAGACACATGTAAAAGTAATTTGATTACATTACTCAACGCTAAAAATGACTTTCTGAGGGATTTGATTTACAATGTTTGCTTCAATAAAACGGATTAAAAAAAAGATTCCAAAGAACTTGCATTGAAGGATAAACCCAAGAAGCATCTGGAGAGCAGAAGATTACAGGATTCATTTCAGCATGCAACCAACCAGAACACATTAACCACAACACTGCAACACTTAAAACACACAGATCACCTTCACAACGACAGAAACGTGTGGTGACAAGGTTTAAATAAATGCTCTTCCGTTTATATTTATCAGACACTTTTATTCAAAGCAACTTACACTGTATTCAAGAAACACATTGACATTCTAATCAGTTCTTGCTTTTCCTGGGAATCAAACCCATGACCTTGGTGTTGCAAGTGCCACTCTCTACTGTTTGAGACACAAGAAATGCTTTGCTTTTGAACTTTCTATTCCTCAAAGAATCCTGAAAAAAAGTATCACAGTTTCTACAACAATATGAAGCTGTATTATTAACTGTATTAGTAATAATCAGAAATGTTTATTGAGCATCAAGTCATCATATCAGAATGGATCAAAATGCTGAAAATTCACAGTAATAAATTCCAATAAAAAATCTATTCAGGCTGTTGTAGGGGAATTACAGTTAAGACCCGAGGACCAGATATGTTGTATGAAGACCAGGAGGCAGAAGTGCAGTCAATAGATGAAATTTTAGTGAAGTTTAGTTTGCAGTTTAATCAGCAGAAGCCAGCTTCAGGTCTCACAAGGAGTTCGTAGGCCGCCTCACATACAATAACATTGTTAAAGCAATTATACTCTAACAGAGGGTGCTAACTACATCAATGATGAAGGTTAAATGATTCTGATTGGCAAAGAAAGAAAGAAAGAAAGAAAGATAAACAAAACTAGCGTTTTTCCACACAAGAGCAGACAGTCTGAAGCACATCTTCGTTGATCACATGGTTGACGAGTTAGTGACCTTCCACGTGACAGAAATGCGTTTCTATGCGTCAGTTTGTCCAGAACAACAAGTTTTATGGTGCCAGTTAATCACATCACCAATACAGACCATATTAACACACACACACACAGCTTCTCCAAGGCTGAACTCGGCTCAGGCTCCAACTATCAACAGAAAGACCCAAAACATTCTGATAACATTCTCTATCTGGTGAGAAGTGCTTACAATATTCATCCTTACTCTATGGGAAACTACAGAAAAATAGAGAAAGACTTTAACTGACTTGATTATAAATCACTCTTTACAAATCATTCAAATAAGAAAAATAAAAGAATATATATACAAGCGGCAATGGATTTCCAAATCGTCCCCCCACTATTTTAAATCGTAATAATATTTTACAAATAGAGCAGAAATACAGCAGAAGAGTCATTTTTTTAATAAATATTAGACACCAAACTTATGAGTGCTATTTAGTTTAGGCAACTCCAATTCTCTTGACTGTTTTCATGTTCAGCTCACACGGAGGTCATGATGTGGACACTGGTGGTCTGACTGGAGGGACAGAGGATGCCCAAACCACACTGGCACTAACTCACTCCTCTAGAGGGCCAGAGCGTCGTCACGGACAGGCATGAGAGCTGAGCGGGAGGCCAACAAAACCAAACAGTGATTTGAGTCATATAAGCTAGCAGATGTTCATAGATAATAACAGACTACAGTCCAAAACATGTTGATCTTCACGTTTCTACATCTATGTTTTTATATCAATTTAATATAATTTTCGTGCAGCATCTTGCTCATTATGGAGGCTGACAATGGCACACATGCAGAGGCTGACAGTGAGGTTATTTTCCGAAAAGGTTTCAGTGAAAAAGTGAGTCATACGGAAGATTTTCCCTACGATCTTCTGGCCGGAGATGCAGGTTTAGCTACGCTGTTATCTAAAGGGGTCTGAATTCTCTGAGCAGACTTTCCATCCTTTTTCACTTGATTTCCAAAAGTATCTAAACATCCCTGCGTCGACTTTAAACATTGTGTGGTTGAGGCATTTACCAAACTCTCTTTCATCCCACATGTCTTCCCACACTGTCCAGTGCACAGAGCTACAGCATGGAAAAAGATTTCAGGAGAGGAACCACGGCCCACCCATGTCTTACCTCACGCCCTTTGGCCCCGATCCTTCGAGATGAGTTTTCCTCACTTGTAACTGGCAGACAGCACAGTTTGGATAAAACCGGCTCATTTTAATTCATTTAGTGCAATTTGTTTTAAAGCAATAAAGAGAAAATAAGAATATAAAAATGATTGACGAAACAATGCTTTATAAAGTCTTGCTGTGTGTGAAGCAGGGTTGTGGTTGTTGACTAAACTAAAACTATTAACAACTTTTTTGTTTATTAAAATAGAGCAATATAAATGATAAAAATGAGTAAAAAATAAGTAATGCTGCCTTGGTTACAAACATTAAAGGTTGAAGCATTAAAACTAAACTAAACAAAAACAAAAAAACTAAAACTGAAATATAAAGAAAGGTCACACTTTATTTTAAGGTGACATGGTTACATATACTGTGTAATATTAATCAACTACATGTGCTTATTATGGAGTTATGGTTAGAGTCAGTTACTGGTAATTATGCACATTAAAATCTAGTCACTTTAAAATAAAGTGCTACTAAAATATAAATGATAATTTAAAAAATAAAATAAAAAGGACACAACAGAATTACTAAAAATGTATAACTGAAAATGTAAAAATAAAAGCTAGTTCGGTGAGTTGAATTGAATAAGCCCTCAAAAAAAATGAGATGGGAGAAACAATTATTTTGGGCGTTTTTGCGTTCCCTCGCCAAGCTTTTGTTCTTTGCCAGCGAATGCAAAGATTCTCTGGCATGCAAATATTTGCAAGAAAATGCAAAAGCATTGACAAATGATATCTCATGTTCTCCCCCTTCACCCTGTCCCATTTGGGGATCAATGATATGACATATAAATGATATTAAAACAGCAGTAGTGTGGAGAAATTGTGCCATTTTTTTAAAGCAAAAAACAAACAAAACAACAACAAACAACAGAAAAAAAAATCGTAATTAATACAAATAAACATGTCTGATTTAAGTTATGAAATTTTGCCCACAGAGCTTGCAAAAAAAAAACTGTTCCTGTCTTTTACGTTACAAGCATAAACTGCTAAATAATACAATGTGAAGATCAATATTAGTGCTAATTTCGACTCGTGCATGATTTGTAAATCTGATGGAGTTGTCATGATAATTGCCTGTAGTTTTTCAATTCTATGTATTTCCTTTTTCCCTTTTCTAATGGCTTTGTTTATTGTCCTTTATTCTAAAAATGATTTTACACTATATAAATGAATAAATAATAAAGTATGATAAAGCAGGTATAACAGAGGAATTTGCCACAGGCTTCATTAGACCACAAATAAAGGGCCTTCACGATTCAGCAACGCCTGAGGAACATGTGGCAGGTGTGATGGAAAGAGACCAGGTGAGCCTCAATTCTGAGGATTGGACTTCTAATTTGACTCGGAATTAATATTTTAATTGAAATATGAAGCTTAATACTTTTTTTGAGCGCTTGTGTTAGTTAATACTTCAAGGAACGACAGTTTCTAATGAATTATGTGGAGTAAAGGGCACTTGGTAGAATTGGTTGATGACTGAAATGTTTGCCTGACATCATGCCAATAATCACATCCGCGATTATATTGTGATTTTTGGTAAATTTGAGTTTTGATGGCGTGGTTTGTTCACTATGATGTTGTTAAACGCTGCTCGGTTGCAGTACCGTCCATCAACACTACGTGTCGCTCTAGCAAACGAAATAAATATGTGAGATTTTATTTTAATTTTATGAAATGCTGTTTTAGGAGTTATTCCATGTTTCTTTAGAATATGGAGGTTTATGTCTTGACGTGACTCCCTTATAATGTGCATCTTTGTTGTCCAAATGATGTTAATCGGCTACTTTAGTGATTTTTTTTTTTTTTTTTTTTTTTTTTTTTTTTTTTTTTGTACTAAAGTGTACTCGTACTAAAGATTTTAAGTGATTTAAAAACTAAAGTACTTTAGTTTTAGTGATTGGTCTGCTTTCTTTTTTTTGTGAGTTATTGTTACGTTGCAACAGTTCGTGAAAAATGGGTTTTATACTAATTAAAATGCCCAATAATAAGATAACAAAGTAATTTTAGGTCTCTTTGCTTTGCGTTTCTTGACTGTATAGTCCGTGTTTTGTCACTATTGTTGCTTACATGCGTATGAATGGACAATGAGTAATACTTAATGTTTTTGATGCCGTGCTCTTTAATGTTGTTTATTATCAGAAGGTGTGTTTTTTTTTTAATGTGCTGTGGGTGTTGTTTTCTCTGTCTGAGAGATTTAATGCAGTTGTTTTTAGCAGACTTGGTCTATTTGAACATATTCAAGCCAACTGAGAATTGTTAAATGAAAAACAAAAATATTATGTATTTAGAATAATTTTAATGTCTATAAATCGAACCCTCTTCTTCCGCTCGTGACGCTGTTCTTAATAGTTGAGCTTAACTTCCTTTAGCTTTTCCCATTCACTCTCTATGGTAGTTTTTAACACTAAGGATGCAATATAGTTTTGACCACAGGTTCATTTCAGGAGACTCAGGAGAGTCAGTGTCCTTTTGGCAAAAGCCAGGATCCATCTGAGGAGGCACTGATTAAAGACGGCACTTCAAATTGAAGTTCTCGTCTGTCAGATAGGCACAGTGAAGGGCAGGGGTTGTGAGGTGAGGCAACTGAGAATTGTTAAAAACTACTAAAAAAAGCTTTTTCTCCCCGTCGGGGAATCGAACCCCGGTCTTCCGCGTGACAGGCGGAGATACTGTCCACTATACTAACGAGGAGACAGCTGAACTTTGCTTCTGAGACATGGGACTTTTATCTCATCGTTCTTAAGTAAATTTCAAATTAAAAGACCCATATTTCCTTTTACAAAGTCAGTCCTCTCCTCGTTAGTATAGTGGACAGTATCTCCGCCTGTCACGCGGAAGACCGGGGTTCGATTCCCCGACGGGGAGAAATTATGTTTTTGTTTTTCATTTAACAATTTTCAGTTCCCTTCAATAGATATGTCTGCATTTTTGTTCAAATAGACAAAGTCTGGTAAAAACAACTGCGTTAAATAAATTTCTCTGACAGATAAAACACCCACAGCACATAAAAAAAAAACTTTCTGATAATAGACAACATTAAAGAGCCCTACAAAATGCAAGAATTAAAAAACATTAAGTATTACTCATTGTCCATTCATGCGCATGTGAGCAACGATAGTCTAACAAAACGCGGATTATACAGTAAAGAAATACAACGCAAAGAGACCTAAAATTATTTTCTTATTATTGGGCATTTTTATTTACCGTCCGGGAATCGAAGGCTTTGACTCTCCTGAGAAAAAAGGCCGTTTTCTTCATGCTGCTGACCTGTAATCAAGAGCACATAATGAAATGACACAATTAGTAAATAGATCACAATTAAAACATTAGTACGATTTTTTGTTTATTTCTTTTTCTACATTAAAAAGTTAATAAATAATGCTTCTATTTAGCAGGGATCAAATGAACAGACATAATGAGATATTGTTACAAACTTTATAGTACCATATTCAATAAAAAATACAGTAATAATATAAATAAGTTGTGTGTGTATATATTTCTTGCTAACAAAATCATGTTTGTTTTTATCGATCAATTAAACTTAACAACCAATTCAAGTCTCCTCTCTTCCACAGCTAATGACTGTAAGATGACATGAAATAAACCTGTGGTCAAAGCTATATTGCAACCGTAGTGTTAAGAACTACCATAGAGAATGAATGGGAAAAGTTAAGGGGAAATTAAGCTCAACTATTAAGAACAGCGCCAAGAGTGCGCTAGCGGCCAAAATAATATTGCATCCGTAATGGTTTAGCTTTTAATACACAATATTAAACAATACTCGTTGTCCATTCATGATCATGTGAAAAATAATAGTCTAATATTCAGAAGCGAAACTTTTCTTATCTTTGTAACACACGGAGACCGCTATTTCGCATTAGTATTTCAGCTGACTACACTGACTACGCTCTACACTCCACATTAAAAGACCTATAGTCTCTGAGTGATTTCAGTCCTCTCCTCGTTAGTATAGTGGACAGTATCTCCGCCTGTCACGCGGAAGACCGGGGTTCGATTCCCCGACGGGGAGAAAAAACTTTAGTAGTTTTAAACTTTTTTTTTTTTAAGTTAATCTAAAAATTACGGTAATTAATTTTGCTAATAAAATAATTTTGGTTTTTATTCATTTTTCACACTTCACAAAACCATTCTTGCAGCTAAAAAAGAACAATAGGCCAGTTGTGTAATGATTTTGTATTTTTTGTCTTGGGTTTAAATTAACCCTCGTAACTTGGTAAACAAAATGCGCTCGCAGCGAATGATTGTCAGATGATTCATTTCCCGTAACGCAAAAGGCGACATAGCGCCTTGAAATCTCCCTGTGGTCAGAAATATATCGCATCTGTAGAATTAAGAACTGCCATTGTTAAATGTGGAAAGTTATGGGCCGCACGGAGAGACCCGGGTTCTATTCCTGGACGGGGAAACATAACGCTTTTATTTTTCAGTCAATTTGATCTCAAACTTATACATTCACGAGTGGACCAGTTACAAGTTTTGACATGTTTGAGTTTGTTTGTCATGATCATAAAAGTAGTTGGGTCTCAATATTGAGTTGTTTGCAAGCCAATATAAATTGTGCTACCTATAATACTTTTTTTTTAGTTCATATTGTATTTCCTTCAGCAGAAACGTAACCCATAAGTCACAGTTAACTGTTTTCTGAAGCAGCTTTTTCACAAATATTAAATATATTGCACTGCGACCTGATTTCATGAGTGATGACGAAAACGGAAGTAAACTCTCTTACCCACAATGCAATGGAGTAAAATTCATTTCACTAAGTATTTTACTTTTATTAACCAACAAGACTCTTGTTTATCATACAATTTTTTTGCACGATAATTTAAACATTATAATATGCTGTGCTGTTGTGTTAAATATACAAAGTTTATGTCCACAATGTTGGCACCGTTCTTGTAAAACGGGTTTCTGTTAATCGGTCACGCGCATGGTTTGTTTCAGGTGTTTAAATCACTCATGTTTCTCTTCAGATCGTATAAATCTTTCGCCTTTTACTAAAGATTTCCGTGGGGATTAACACAATGAGTAAAAACTAATTTTTTTGCTGCCCTGTTTAAAAGCGGGGCTCCTTCATAAAGTAAAAAATAGATTATTTAATTCATCTAAATTAAGAATTTAAATAAATCGATTGGTTTTACTACACGTGTAGTTTAAAAAAAAAAGTATATATATTAGTAATTCGGGGTGTGTGTATTGCTACGCTTGTCATTACGGAAGAGTTACTGTGCTGTAAAGTACACAATGTCTGTTTAGTTTCAGAACGGCATTTTCGTGTAAAGTAAATATAGAAATGACATTTAAAAGAGAAAAAGCAGACCAGTTTATTACCATATATAAACGTTTATAATTAATCAACCTTACATATTGTACGTATCTTGCATTAATCAGCGTTAAATGTTGAACAGCGCGTGTCCTCAGACTCCGACCGTTCTCATGAAGCGTGTTCTCGTCGCTCGCTCACGCGCTGCCGCTGCAGAAATTTCAGTACACTGATATCTCTCTTCAGATCGAATAAATCTCTCGCCTTTAATAAAGATTTATGTTGGGACGAACACAATGAGTATATATTATTTTTTTTGATGCGGGTCTTCCTAATAATGTGTAATGGAAGATATAACAGAAGGAAATTAATGTAACTCAAAACTATCATAATCAATTGAGATTAAACACGAGAAAAACATAGATGTGTTTTTCATGTTTTAAACGATACAGGGTTTTGATTCATGTATTTGTTTATTATAAGTAAATTCATGTTTAAAGTTTATATAAGAATTACATCAAGTGGCATTAAGCAATTCGTATCTTCTTATGGAACAATGCTGAGAGTCCTCAAGCAATTATTCAGTACAAACTAAATAACAAAATAATTATTCAAAATTAATAATAACCAGCAGTATAATATTACATGTATTTCATGTATGCCAATAACAGCTGATGTAAACATTCAGAAATAAAATTAAGAAACACATTGACATTTTAATCAGTTCTTTCTTTCCCTGGGAATTGACCTTGGCTTTCCCATGACCTTGGCTTTGCAAACTTTATATAGAGTAAATTCACAAAGGATTTAACAAATTTATTTGAATCTTTTGATTCTGAAATAAAACAAGAACATTTAGCACTGCATAACAGGGCTTTATTCTTTGAACTTATACATATAGTCAACAGGATGCAGATGAATATAGTAACAATATTCATGATTTCCGACCTTTTGTTTAAGCAACCAGCGAAAATTGATGGTATGCAACATGTTTTGAAAGAATTACAGTTAGTCTCTGCAACTTCACACTTGAAAAACTGCATTTTTGTGTGCAGTTATATGTCCAAGAATTGTGTTTTACATTTGTGAAATGTATTCTATGAACATAGCATTTTATTTTGTGCATGTGAATCTGTTTTTGTGAATATATGTATATGTGTATTATTTGTGTGCACATGTTTTTGTGTATGTGAAATAGTAAGGAGACTGATGTGGCTCCATAATACACTGACTTATTATGGTAACTTGTGCAATAACTAGCCCTCAACTCTGAATGGTTCTGTTTTCAGAATAGCCACAACTCTTATTGGTTCTGTTGTCATAACAGCCTCAACTCTGATTAGTTCTGTTCTTGGAACAGACTCTACTCTGAATGTTTCTGTAAAGAACAACCTCAACTCTGAATAGATGGTTCTGTTCTCGAAACATATGTGCTATGGTATGGTGCTATAAATGTGCTATATTTATGGTAAATTGTGCAGTAATTAGTCCTCAACTCTCAATGGTTCTGTTCTTGGAACAGCCTTAAATCTGATTGGTTCTGTTTGGAACAGCCTCAACTCTGATTGGTTCTGTTAAGAACAGCCTCAACTCTGATTGGTTCTGTTCTTGGAACAGCCTCAAATCTGATTGGTTCTGTTCTTGGAACAGCCTCAAATCTGATTGGTTCTGTTCTTGGAACAGCCTCAAATCTGATTGGTTCTGTTCTTGGAACAGCCTCAAATCTGATTGTTTTTTTTTTCAGACAGCAGCCAATGAAGTTTAATTTATTTCACTAAGCATTTTTCAATTTATCATATGCTGTGCTATTCTATGTTCAACGTTTAAATCCATAATGTTGCCACCGCTTTGGTGAAATGTGTTGCTGTCACTCCGTCTCAAAGTTGGTGCTTTAGTTTTTCCAGTACACTCATGTTTCTCTTCAAATCGTATAAATCTTTCGCCTTTTACTAAAGATTTCCGTGGGGTGGAATACAATGAGTATAATCCAATTTTTCACTGCCCTGCGTAATGGTGGGGCTTCTTAAAAGTGTTGGACATCAGATAAAGAGTTATAATTTAATTGTCAAAACAAGTTGCAGATTCTAACTGTGTTATGTGTGATTAAAATGTAAGAAACACAGAAATTATGAAATCTAAATTGAAATTAAAATGCTTGGGACAGCATCAACTCTGACTGGTTCTGTTCAGAACCGCCTCAACTCTTGAATGGTTCTGTTGTCGTAACCGCATAAAAATTGGTTCTGTTGTCATAGCCTCAACTCTGATTGGTTTTGTTAAGAACAGCCTCAACTCTGATTGGTTCTGTTAAGAACAGCCTCAACTCTGATTGTTTTTTTTTTTCAGACAGCAGCCAATGAAGTTTAATTGATTTCACTAAGCATTTTTCATTTTATTAATCCAATATTTTGCTGCTCAGCTTCATGGTGGGGCTTCCTAAAAATGTTGAACTTCAGATAAAGAGTTATAATTTAATTGTCAAAACAAGTTGCAGATTCTAACTGTGTTATATGTGTGATTAACATGTAAGAAACACAGAAATTATAAAATTTCAACTCTGATTAGTTCTGTTAAGAACAGCATCAACTCTGGTTCTGTTAAGAACAGCCTCAACTCTGAATAGTTCTGTTTGGAGTAGCCTCTACTCTGACTGGTTTTGTTAAGAACAGCCTCAACTCTTATTGGTTCTGTTCAGAACCGCCTCAACTCTTATTTGTTCTGTTCGGAACCGCCTCAACTCTTATTGGTTCTGTTCGGAACCGCCTCAACTCTTATTGGTTCTGTTCGGAACCGCCTCAACTCTTATTGGTTCTGTTCGGAACCGCCTCAACTCTTATTGGTTCTGTTCGGAATATGTGTATGTGTATTATTTGTGTGCACATGTTTTTGTGTATGTGAAATAGTAAGGAGACTGATGTGGCTCCATAATACACTGACTTATTATGGTAACTTGTGCAATAACTAGCCCTCAACTCTGAATGGTTCTGTTTTCAGAATAGCCACAACTCTTATTGGTTCTGTTGTCATAACAGCCTCAACTCTGATTAGTTCTGTTCTTGGAACAGACTCTACTCTGAATGTTTCTGTAAAGAACAACCTCAACTCTGAATAGATGGTTCTGTTCTCGAAACATATGTGCTATGGTATGGTGCTATAAATGTGCTATATTTATGGTAAATTGTGCAGTAATTAGTCCTCAACTCTCAATGGTTCTGTTCTTGGAACAGCCTTAAATCTGATTGGTTCTGTTTGGAACAGCCTCAACTCTGATTGGTTCTGTTAAGAACAGCCTCAACTCTGATTGGTTCTGTTCTTGGAACAGCCTCAAATCTGATTGGTTCTGTTCTTGGAACAGCCTCAAATCTGATTGGTTCTGTTCTTGGAACAGCCTCAAATCTGATTGGTTCTGTTCTTGGAACAGCCTCAAATCTGATTGTTTTTTTTTTCAGACAGCAGCCAATGAAGTTTAATTTATTTCACTAAGCATTTTTCATTTTATTAACTAACACAACGATTGTTTGTTATACAACTTGTAATAATTGTCATAATCACTTTAACATTATCATATGCTGTGCTATTCTATGTTCAATGTTTAAATCCATAATGTTGCCACCGCTTTGGTGAAATGTGTTGCTGTCACTCGGTCTCAAAGTTGGTGCTCTAGATTTTTCAGTACACTCATGTTTTTTTTCTAATCATTTATATATTTTGCCTTTTACTAAAGATTTCCGTGGGGAGGAACACAATGAGTATAATCCAATATTTTGCTGTTCAGCTTAATAGTGGGGCTTCCTAAAAATGTTGAACTTCAGATAAAGAGTTATAATTTAATTGTCAAAACAAGTTGCAGATTCTAACTGTGTTATATGTGTGATTAACATGTAAGAAACACAGAAATTATAAAATTTCAACTCTGATTAGTTCTGTTAAGAACAGCATCAACCTTGGTTCTGTTAAGAACAGCCTCAACTCTGAATAGTTCTGTTTGGAGTAGCCTCTACTCTGACTGGTTTTGTTAAGAACAGCCTCAACTCTTATTGGTTCTGTTCAGAACCGCCTCAACTCTGAATAGTTCTGTTCAGAACCGCCTCAACTCGTATTGGTTCTGTTCAGAACCGCCTCAACTCTGATTGGTTCTCTTTGGAACAGCCTCAACTCTGGTTTTATTAAGAGCAGCCTCAACTCTTGACTGGTTCTGTTGTCGTAACAGCCTCAACTCTTAAATGGTTCTGTTGTCGTAACCGCATAAAAATTGGTTCTGTTGTCATAGCCTCAACTCTGACTGGTCCTGTTAAGAAAAGCCTCAACTCTGACTGGTTCTGTTAAGAACAGCCTCAACTCTGATTGGTTCTGTTAAGAACAGCCTCAACTCTGATTGGTTCTGTTAAGAACAGCCTCAACTCTGATTGGTTCTGTTAAGAACAGCCTCAACTCTGATTGGTTCTGTTAAGAACAGCCTCAACTCTGATTGTTTTTTTTCAGACAGCAGTCAATGAAGTTTAATTGATTTCACTAAGCATTTTTCATTTTATTAACTAACACAACTATTGGTTGTTATACAACTTGTAATAATTGTCATAATCACTTTAACATTATCATATGCTGTGCTATTCTATGTTCAACGTTTAAATCCATAATGTTGCCACCGCTTTGGTGAAATGTGTTGCTGTCACTCCGTCTCAAAGTTGGTGCTTTAGTTTTTCCAGTACACTCATGTTTCTCTTCAAATCGTATAAATCTTTCGCCTTTTACTAAAGATTTCCGTGGGGTGGAATACAATGAGTATAATCCAATTTTTCACTGCCCTGCGTAATGGTGGGGCTTCTTAAAAGTGTTGGACATCAGATAAAGAGTTATAATTTAATTGTCAAAACAAGTTGCAGATTCTAACTGTGTTATGTGTGATTAACATGTAAGAAACACAGAAATTATGAAATCTAAATTGAAATTAAAATGCTTGGGACAGCATCAACTCTGACTGGTTCTGTTCAGAACCGCCTCAACTCTTGAATGGTTCTGTTGTCGTAACCGCATAAAAATTGGTTCTGTTGTCATAGCCTCAACTCTGATTGGTTTTGTTAAGAACAGCCTCAACTCTGATTGGTTCTGTTAAGAACAGCCTCAACTCTGATTGTTTTTTTTTTTCAGACAGCAGCCAATGAAGTTTAATTGATTTCACTAAGCATTTTTCATTTTATTAATCCAATATTTTGCTGCTCAGCTTCATGGTGGGGCTTCCTAAAAATGTTGAACTTCAGATAAAGAGTTATAATTTAATTGTCAAAACAAGTTGCAGATTCTAACTGTGTTATATGTGTGATTAACATGTAAGAAACACAGAAATTATAAAATTTCAACTCTGATTAGTTCTGTTAAGAACAGCATCAACTCTGGTTCTGTTAAGAACAGCCTCAACTCTGAATAGTTCTGTTTGGAGTAGCCTCTACTCTGACTGGTTTTGTTAAGAACAGCCTCAACTCTTATTGGTTCTGTTCAGAACCGCCTCAACTCTTATTTGTTCTGTTCGGAACCGCCTCAACTCTTATTGGTTCTGTTCGGAACCGCCTCAACTCTTATTGGTTCTGTTCGGAACCGCCTCAACTCTTATTGGTTCTGTTCGGAACCGCCTCAACTCTTATTGGTTCTGTTCGGAATATGTGTATGTGTATTATTTGTGTGCACATGTTTTTGTGTATGTGAAATAGTAAGGAGACTGATGTGGCTCCATAATACACTGACTTATTATGGTAACTTGTGCAATAACTAGCCCTCAACTCTGAATGGTTCTGTTTTCAGAATAGCCACAACTCTTATTGGTTCTGTTGTCATAACAGCCTCAACTCTGATTAGTTCTGTTCTTGGAACAGACTCTACTCTGAATGTTTCTGTAAAGAACAACCTCAACTCTGAATAGATGGTTCTGTTCTCGAAACATATGTGCTATGGTATGGTGCTATAAATGTGCTATATTTATGGTAAATTGTGCAGTAATTAGTCCTCAACTCTCAATGGTTCTGTTCTTGGAACAGCCTTAAATCTGATTGGTTCTGTTTGGAACAGCCTCAACTCTGATTGGTTCTGTTAAGAACAGCCTCAACTCTGATTGGTTCTGTTCTTGGAACAGCCTCAAATCTGATTGGTTCTGTTCTTGGAACAGCCTCAAATCTGATTGGTTCTGTTCTTGGAACAGCCTCAAATCTGATTGGTTCTGTTCTTGGAACAGCCTCAAATCTGATTGTTTTTTTTTTCAGACAGCAGCCAATGAAGTTTAATTTATTTCACTAAGCATTTTTCATTTTATTAACTAACACAACGATTGTTTGTTATACAACTTGTAATAATTGTCATAATCACTTTAACATTATCATATGCTGTGCTATTCTATGTTCAATGTTTAAATCCATAATGTTGCCACCGCTTTGGTGAAATGTGTTGCTGTCACTCGGTCTCAAAGTTGGTGCTCTAGATTTTTCAGTACACTCATGTTTTTTTTCTAATCATTTATATATTTTGCCTTTTACTAAAGATTTCCGTGGGGAGGAACACAATGAGTATAATCCAATATTTTGCTGTTCAGCTTAATAGTGGGGCTTCCTAAAAATGTTGAACTTCAGATAAAGAGTTATAATTTAATTGTCAAAACAAGTTGCAGATTCTAACTGTGTTATATGTGTGATTAACATGTAAGAAACACAGAAATTATAAAATTTCAACTCTGATTAGTTCTGTTAAGAACAGCATCAACCTTGGTTCTGTTAAGAACAGCCTCAACTCTGAATAGTTCTGTTTGGAGTAGCCTCTACTCTGACTGGTTTTGTTAAGAACAGCCTCAACTCTTATTGGTTCTGTTCAGAACCGCCTCAACTCTGAATAGTTCTGTTCAGAACCGCCTCAACTCGTATTGGTTCTGTTCAGAACCGCCTCAACTCTGATTGGTTCTCTTTGGAACAGCCTCAACTCTGGTTTTATTAAGAGCAGCCTCAACTCTTGACTGGTTCTGTTGTCGTAACAGCCTCAACTCTTAAATGGTTCTGTTGTCGTAACCGCATAAAAATTGGTTCTGTTGTCATAGCCTCAACTCTGACTGGTCCTGTTAAGAAAAGCCTCAACTCTGACTGGTTCTGTTAAGAACAGCCTCAACTCTGATTGGTTCTGTTAAGAACAGCCTCAACTCTGATTGGTTCTGTTAAGAACAGCCTCAACTCTGATTGGTTCTGTTAAGAACAGCCTCAACTCTGATTGGTTCTGTTAAGAACAGCCTCAACTCTGATTGTTTTTTTTCAGACAGCAGTCAATGAAGTTTAATTGATTTCACTAAGCATTTTTCATTTTATTAACTAACACAACTATTGGTTGTTATACAACTTGTAATAATTGTCATAATCACTTTAACATTATCATATGCTGTGCTATTCTATGTTCAACGTTTAAATCCATAATGTTGCCACCGCTTTGGTGAAATGTGTTGCTGTCACTCCGTCTCAAAGTTGGTGCTTTAGTTTTTCCAGTACACTCATGTTTCTCTTCAAATCGTATAAATCTTTCGCCTTTTACTAAAGATTTCCGTGGGGTGGAATACAATGAGTATAATCCAATTTTTCACTGCCCTGCGTAATGGTGGGGCTTCTTAAAAGTGTTGGACATCAGATAAAGAGTTATAATTTAATTGTCAAAACAAGTTGCAGATTCTAACTGTGTTATGTGTGATTAACATGTAAGAAACACAGAAATTATGAAATCTAAATTGAAATTAAAATGCTTGGGACAGCATCAACTCTGACTGGTTCTGTTCAGAACCGCCTCAACTCTTGAATGGTTCTGTTGTCGTAACCGCATAAAAATTGGTTCTGTTGTCATAGCCTCAACTCTGATTGGTTTTGTTAAGAACAGCCTCAACTCTGATTGGTTCTGTTAAGAACAGCCTCAACTCTGATTGTTTTTTTTTTTCAGACAGCAGCCAATGAAGTTTAATTGATTTCACTAAGCATTTTTCATTTTATTAATCCAATATTTTGCTGCTCAGCTTCATGGTGGGGCTTCCTAAAAATGTTGAACTTCAGATAAAGAGTTATAATTTAATTGTCAAAACAAGTTGCAGATTCTAACTGTGTTATATGTGTGATTAACATGTAAGAAACACAGAAATTATAAAATTTCAACTCTGATTAGTTCTGTTAAGAACAGCATCAACTCTGGTTCTGTTAAGAACAGCCTCAACTCTGAATAGTTCTGTTTGGAGTAGCCTCTACTCTGACTGGTTTTGTTAAGAACAGCCTCAACTCTTATTGGTTCTGTTCAGAACCGCCTCAACTCTTATTTGTTCTGTTCGGAACCGCCTCAACTCTTATTGGTTCTGTTCGGAACCGCCTCAACTCTTATTGGTTCTGTTCGGAACCGCCTCAACTCTTATTGGTTCTGTTCGGAACCGCCTCAACTCTTATTGGTTCTGTTCGGAATATGTGTATGTGTATTATTTGTGTGCACATGTTTTTGTGTATGTGAAATAGTAAGGAGACTGATGTGGCTCCATAATACACTGACTTATTATGGTAACTTGTGCAATAACTAGCCCTCAACTCTGAATGGTTCTGTTTTCAGAATAGCCACAACTCTTATTGGTTCTGTTGTCATAACAGCCTCAACTCTGATTAGTTCTGTTCTTGGAACAGACTCTACTCTGAATGTTTCTGTAAAGAACAACCTCAACTCTGAATAGATGGTTCTGTTCTCGAAACATATGTGCTATGGTATGGTGCTATAAATGTGCTATATTTATGGTAAATTGTGCAGTAATTAGTCCTCAACTCTCAATGGTTCTGTTCTTGGAACAGCCTTAAATCTGATTGGTTCTGTTTGGAACAGCCTCAACTCTGATTGGTTCTGTTAAGAACAGCCTCAACTCTGATTGGTTCTGTTCTTGGAACAGCCTCAAATCTGATTGGTTCTGTTCTTGGAACAGCCTCAAATCTGATTGGTTCTGTTCTTGGAACAGCCTCAAATCTGATTGGTTCTGTTCTTGGAACAGCCTCAAATCTGATTGTTTTTTTTTTCAGACAGCAGCCAATGAAGTTTAATTTATTTCACTAAGCATTTTTCATTTTATTAACTAACACAACGATTGTTTGTTATACAACTTGTAATAATTGTCATAATCACTTTAACATTATCATATGCTGTGCTATTCTATGTTCAATGTTTAAATCCATAATGTTGCCACCGCTTTGGTGAAATGTGTTGCTGTCACTCGGTCTCAAAGTTGGTGCTCTAGATTTTTCAGTACACTCATGTTTTTTTTCTAATCATTTATATATTTTGCCTTTTACTAAAGATTTCCGTGGGGAGGAACACAATGAGTATAATCCAATATTTTGCTGTTCAGCTTAATAGTGGGGCTTCCTAAAAATGTTGAACTTCAGATAAAGAGTTATAATTTAATTGTCAAAACAAGTTGCAGATTCTAACTGTGTTATATGTGTGATTAACATGTAAGAAACACAGAAATTATAAAATTTCAACTCTGATTAGTTCTGTTAAGAACAGCATCAACCTTGGTTCTGTTAAGAACAGCCTCAACTCTGAATAGTTCTGTTTGGAGTAGCCTCTACTCTGACTGGTTTTGTTAAGAACAGCCTCAACTCTTATTGGTTCTGTTCAGAACCGCCTCAACTCTGAATAGTTCTGTTCAGAACCGCCTCAACTCGTATTGGTTCTGTTCAGAACCGCCTCAACTCTGATTGGTTCTCTTTGGAACAGCCTCAACTCTGGTTTTATTAAGAGCAGCCTCAACTCTTGACTGGTTCTGTTGTCGTAACAGCCTCAACTCTTAAATGGTTCTGTTGTCGTAACCGCATAAAAATTGGTTCTGTTGTCATAGCCTCAACTCTGACTGGTCCTGTTAAGAAAAGCCTCAACTCTGACTGGTTCTGTTAAGAACAGCCTCAACTCTGATTGGTTCTGTTAAGAACAGCCTCAACTCTGATTGGTTCTGTTAAGAACAGCCTCAACTCTGATTGGTTCTGTTAAGAACAGCCTCAACTCTGATTGGTTCTGTTAAGAACAGCCTCAACTCTGATTGTTTTTTTTCAGACAGCAGTCAATGAAGTTTAATTGATTTCACTAAGCATTTTTCATTTTATTAACTAACACAACTATTGGTTGTTATACAACTTGTAATAATTGTCATAATCACTTTAACATTATCATATGCTGTGCTATTCTATGTTCAACGTTTAAATCCATAATGTTGCCACCGCTTTGGTGAAATGTGTTGCTGTCACTCCGTCTCAAAGTTGGTGCTTTAGTTTTTCCAGTACACTCATGTTTCTCTTCAGATCGTATAAATCTTTCGCCTTTTACTAAAGATTTCCGTGGGGTGGAATACAATGAGTATAATCCAATTTTTCACTGCCCTGCGTAATGGTGGGGCTTCTTAAAAGTGTTGGACATCAGATAAAGAGTTATAATTTAATTGTCAAAACAAGTTGCAGATTCTAACTGTGTTATGTGTGATTAACATGTAAGAAACACAGAAATTATGAAATCTAAATTGAAATTAAAATGCTTGGGACAGCATCAACTCTGACTGGTTCTGTTCAGAACCGCCTCAACTCTTGAATGGTTCTGTTGTCGTAACCGCATAAAAATTGGTTCTGTTGTCATAGCCTCAACTCTGATTGGTTTTGTTAAGAACAGCCTCAACTCTGATTGGTTCTGTTAAGAACAGCCTCAACTCTGATTGTTTTTTTTTTCAGACAGCAGCCAATGAAGTTTAATTGATTTCACTAAGCATTTTTCATTTTATTAATCCAATATTTTGCTGCTCAGCTTCATGGTGGGGCTTCCTAAAAATGTTGAACTTCAGATAAAGAGTTATAATTTAATTGTCAAAACAAGTTGCAGATTCTAACTGTGTTATATGTGTGATTAACATGTAAGAAACACAGAAATTATAAAATTTCAACTCTGATTAGTTCTGTTAAGAACAGCATCAACTCTGGTTCTGTTAAGAACAGCCTCAACTCTGAATAGTTCTGTTTGGAGTAGCCTCTACTCTGACTGGTTTTGTTCAGAACCGCCTCAACTCTTATTTGTTAAGAGCAGCCTCAACTCTTAAATGGTTCTGTTGTCGTAACCGCATATAAATTGATTCTGTTGTCATAGTCTCAACTCTGATTGGTTCTGTTAAGAACAGCCTCAACTCTGATTGTTTTTTTTCAGACAGCAGCCAATGAAGTTTAATTGATTTCATTAAGCATTTTTCATTTTATTAACTAACATAACTATTGTTTGTTATACAACTTGTAGTAATTGTCATAATCACTTTAACATTATCATATGCTGTGCTATTCTATGTTCAACGTTTAAATCCATAATGTTGCCACCGCTTTGGTGAAATGTGTTGCTGTCACTCGGTGTCAAAGTTGGTGCTTTAGCTTTTCCAGTACACTTATGTTTCTCTTCAAATCGTATAAATCTTTCGCCTTTTACTATAGATTTCCGTGGAGAGGAATACAATGAGTATAATCCAATTTTTTGCTGCTCTGCTTAATGGTGGGGCTTCCTAAAAGTGTTGAACATCAGATAAAGAGTTATAATTTAATTGTCAAAACAAGTTGCAGATTCTAACTGTGTTATATGTGTGATTAACATGTAAGAAACACAGAAATTATGAAATCTAAATTGAAATTAAAATGCTTGGGACAGCATCAACTCTTGAATGGTTCTGTTCAGAATCGCCTCAACTCTTGAATGGTTCTGTTGTCGTAACCGCATAAAAATTGGTTCTGTTGTCATAGCCTCAACTCTGACTGGTCCTGTTAAGAACAGCCTCAACTCTGACTGGTCCTGTTAAGAACAGCCTCAACTCTGACTGGTTCTGTTAAGAACAGCCTCAACTCTGACTGGTTCTGTTAAGAACAGCCTCAACTCTGACTGGTTCTGTTAAGAACAGCCTCAACTCTGACTGGTTCTGTTAAGAACAGCCTCAACTCTGACTGGTTCTGTTAAGAACAGCCTCAACTCTGACTGGTTCTGTTAAGAACAGCCTCAACTCTGACTGGTTCTGTTAAGAACAGCCTCAACTCTGACTGGTTCTGTTAAGAACAGCCTCAACTCTGATTGTTTTTTTTTTCAGACAGCAGCCAATGAAGTTTAATTGATTTCACTAAGCATTTTTCATTTTATTAACTAACACAACTATTGGTTGTTATACAACTTGTAATAATTGTCATAATCACTTTAACATTATCATATGCTGTGCTATTCTATGTTCAACGTTTAAATGTACATGTTTTTCTTCAAATCATTTAAATATTTCGCCTTTTACTAAAGATTTCCGTGGGGAGGAACACAATGAGTATAATCCAATATTTTGCTGCTCAGCTTAATGGTGGGGCTTCCTAAAAATGTTGAACTTCAGATAAAGAGTTATAATTTAATTGTCAAAACAAGTTGCAGATTCTAACTGTGTTATATGTGTGATTAACATGTAAGAAACACAGAAATTATAAAATCTCAACTCTGATTGGTTCTGTTAAGAACAGCCTCAACTCTGATTGGTTCTGTTTGGAGCAGCCTCTACTCTGAATGGTTCTGTTAAGAACAGCCTCAACTCTTATTGGTTTTGTTAAGAACAGCCTCAACTCTGAATAGTTCTGTTCAGAACCGCCTCAACTCGTATTGGTTCTGTTCAGAACCGCCTCAACTCTGATTGGTTCTCTTTGGAACAGCCTCAACTCTGGTTTTATTAAGAGCAGCCTCAACTCTTGACTGGTTCTGTTGTCGTAACAGCCTCAACTCTTAAATGGTTCTGTTGTCGTAACCGCATATAAATTGGTTCTGTTGTCATAGCCTCAACTCTGATTGGTTCTCTTTGGAACAGCCTCAACTCTGGTTTTATTAAGAGCAGCCTCAACTCTTGACTGGTTCTGTTGTCGTAACAGCCTCAACTCTTAAATGGTTCTGTTGTCGTAACCGCATATAAATTGGTTCTGTTGTCATAGCCTCAACTCTGATTGGTTCTGTTAAGAACAGCCTCAACTCTGATTGTTTTTTTTCAGACAGCAGCCAATGAAGTTTAATTGATTTTATTAAGCATTTTTCATTTTATTAACTAACACAACTATTGGTTGTTATACAACTTGTAATAATTGTCATAATCACTTTAACATTATCATATGCTGTGCTATTCTATGTTCAACGTTTAAATCCATAATGTTGCCACCGCTTTGGTGAAATGTGTTGCTGTCACTCGGTCTCAAAGTTGGTGTTTTAGTTTTTCCAGTACACTCATGTTTCTCTTCAAATCGTATAAATCTTTTGCCTTTTACTAAAGATTTCCGTGGGGAGGATTACAATGAGTATAATCCAATTTTTCACTGCCCTGCGTAATGGTGGGGCTTCTTAAATGTGTTGAACATCAGATAAAGAGTTATAATTTAATTGTCAAAACAAGTTGCAGATTCTAACTGTGTTATATGTGTGATTAACATGTAAGAAACACAGAAATTATGAAATCTAAATTGAAATTAAAATGCTTTGGACAGCATCAACTCTTGAATGGTTCTGTTCAGAATCGCCTCAACTCTTGAATGGTTCTGTTGTCGTAACCGCATAAAAATTGGTTCTGTTGTCATAGCCTCAACTCTGACTGGTCCTGTTAAGAACAGCCTCAACTCTGATTGGTTCTGTTAAGAACAGCCTCAACTCTGATTGGTTCTGTTAAGAACAGCCTCAACTCTGATTGTTTTTTTTCAGACAGCAGTCAATGAAGTTTAATTGATTTCACTAAGCATTTTTCATTTTATTAACTAACACAACTATTGGTTGTTATACAACTTGTAATAATTGTCATAATCACTTTAACATTATCATATGCTGTGCTATTCTATGTTCAACGTTTAAATCCATAATGTTGCCACCGCTTTGGTGAAATGTGTTGCTGTCACTCCGTCTCAAAGTTGGTGCTTTAGTTTTTCCAGTACACTCATGTTTCTCTTCAAATCGTATAAATCTTTCGCCTTTTACTAAAGATTTCCGTGGGGTGGAATACAATGAGTATAATCCAATTTTTCACTGCCCTGCGTAATGGTGGGGCTTCTTAAAAGTGTTGGACATCAGATAAAGAGTTATAATTTAATTGTCAAAACAAGTTGCAGATTCTAACTGTGTTATGTGTGATTAACATGTAAGAAACACAGAAATTATGAAATCTAAATTGAAATTAAAATGCTTGGGACAGCATCAACTCTGACTGGTTCTGTTCAGAACCGCCTCAACTCTTGAATGGTTCTGTTGTCGTAACCGCATAAAAATTGGTTCTGTTGTCATAGCCTCAACTCTGATTGGTTTTGTTAAGAACAGCCTCAACTCTGATTGGTTCTGTTAAGAACAGCCTCAACTCTGATTGTTTTTTTTTTCAGACAGCAGCCAATGAAGTTTAATTGATTTCACTAAGCATTTTTCATTTTATTAATCCAATATTTTGCTGCTCAGCTTCATGGTGGGGCTTCCTAAAAATGTTTAACTTCAGATAAAGAGTTATAATTTAATTGTCAAAACAAGTTGCAGATTCTAACTGTGTTATATGTGTGATTAACATGTAAGAAACAAAGAAATTATAAAATTTCAACTCTCAACTCTGATTGGTTCTGTTAAGAACAGCCTCAACTCTGATTAGTTCTGTTAAGAACAGCCTCAACTCTGATTGGTTCTGTTTGGAGCAGCCTCTACTCTGAATGGTTCTGTTAAGAACAGCCTCAACTCTTATTGGTTTTGTTAAGAACAGCCTCAACTCTGAATAGTTCTGTTCAGAACCGCCTCAACTCGTATTGGTTCTGTTCAGAACCGCCTCAACTCTGATTGGTTCTCTTTGGAACAGCCTCAACTCTGAATGGTTCTGTTTGGAGCAGCCTCAACTCTGGTTTTATTAAGAACAGCCTCAACTCTGAAT
The DNA here is from genome assembly GCA_037043235.1 of Rhodeus uyekii. Classification (NCBI taxonomy): domain Eukaryota; kingdom Metazoa; phylum Chordata; class Actinopteri; order Cypriniformes; family Acheilognathidae; genus Rhodeus; species Rhodeus uyekii. Next base: position 1,904,213 of record JAWRVZ010000115.1, read on the forward strand.
GGTTCTGTTGTCGTAACAACCTCATCTCTGAATGGTTCTGTTGTCATAACCGCATATAAATTGGTTCTGTTGTCAAAACAGCCTCAACTCTGATTGTTTTTTTTTCAGACAGCAGCCAATGAAGTTTAATTGATTTCACTAAGCATTTTTCATTTTATTAACTAACACAACTATTGGTTGTTATAAAACTTGTAATTGTCATAATCACTTTAACATTATCATATGCTGTGCTATTCTATGTTCAACGTTTAAATCCATAATGTTGCCACCGCTTTGGTGAAATGTGTTGCTGTCACTCTGTCTCAAAGTTGGTGCTCTTATTTTATTTTTAAAAATATAATATTTTTTTTTTTATTTTTAAAGTTGCTCTTATTTTATCAGTACTCTTATGGTTCTGTTTAGATTGTACACATCTTTCGCCTACTACTAGATCTTCATGGGGAGGAACACAATGAGTGTAATCCAAGTTTTTTGCAGCTCTGCTTAATGGTGGTGTTTCCTAAAAACGTTGAACATCAAATTGGGTGTTATGTTCTATATCTTAAAATAGGTTGCAGATTCTGTGTCAGTTGTGATTCTAATGTAGGAAACATAGAACTTTTCAAAATTGAATAAAAATTAAAATCTTTGGGACAGCATCAACTCTGTTTGGAACAGCCTCAACTCTGGTTCTGTTTGGAACAGCCTCAACTCTGATCGATTCTGTTTGGAACAGCCTTAACTCTGATTGGTTCTGTTTGGAACAGCTTCAACTCTGATTGGTTCTGTTTGGAACAACTTCAACTCTGATTGGTTCTGTTTGGAACAGCCTCAACTCTGATTGGTTCTGTTTGGAACAGCCTCAACTCTGATTGGTTCTGTTCTTGGAACAGCCTCAACTCTGATTGGTTCTGTTCTTGGAACAGCCTCAAATCTGATTGGTTCTGTTCTTGGAACAGCCTCAAATCTGATTGGTTCTGTTCTTGGAACAGCCTCAAATCTGATTGGTTCTGTTCTTGGAACAGCCTCAAATCTGATTGGTTCTGTTCTTGGAACAGCCTCAAATCTGATTGGTTCTGTTCTTGGAACAGCCTCACATCTGATTGGTTCTGTTCTTGGAACAGCCTCACATCTGATTGGTTCTCTGTTCTTGGAACAGCCTCACATCTGATTGGTTCTCTGTTCTTGGAACAGCCTCACATCTGATTGGTTCTCTGTTCTTGGAACAGCCTCAACTCTGATTGGTTCTCTGTTCTTGGAACAGCCTCAACTCTGATTGGTTCTGTTAAGAACAGCCTCAACTCTGATTGGTTCTGTTAAGAACAGCCTCAACTCTGATTGGTTCTGTTTGGAACAACCTTAACTCTGATTGGTTCTGTTTGGAACAGCCTCAACTCTGATTGGTTCTGTTTCTGGATGTGTGCAGTCCAGGGGCATATTCTTCATACCTCGCTAAGTCTCTTAGCAGGATTAGATTGTTGGCGATTTTGCATGATCTTGGATTGTTCGGTTCTTCGACGCTCATTTGGGACTGGTTGTCATAGTAACAGGTCCGTTGAATTGAACCGGCTCGGGAGCAGGCTTACTTCATGATGGCAGGATTAGATCACGGCTTTATAAGCGGAAGCGATATGGGAAGTTTGTCGTGTCCGTTTTTACGAGAGCAAACTGTTGCTGAAGGTTCAATATAATATATTTAATAGAATTATATTATAAAAAAATAAATAAAAAAAACATATATGTATATATAAAAATTATATATATATATATATATATATATATATATATATATATATATATATATATATATATATATATATATATATAACAATTTAAACTATAGTTTTTCACGTGAGGGTATAATGTATCTAGTTAATTTAGATTAAATTAGTCGGGCGTTAACAACAGCTCAAACTGTGTGTATTGCCTTGCGCTACTTTGCAAGTGGCACGTTCCTTAAACTGATTGCAGAGAACATTGCAGAGAACATTGTGAAAGTGCTGTCTGTCGTGTCATTCGCAAAGTTTTCCTGGCACTCAAGCAATCTTTACGGTGTTTTTTGTGGTTTTTACAAACCACTTAAGACCCTAAGTTGTTGAAGAGAGCTTTTTCGCTATTACAGATACATTATAATTGATCATAGAGATTATGAAATCATGACCATGCCAGTAAATATCACCCTAATGTGATTGGTGCCATAGACTGCACACACATTGCCACCATTAGAAAGCCAGCCAGTACACTTGACCAGTCTAGTGTTGGAGCTGCACGGGACAGAATTGTCCAGAATAATTTTTGAAAAGAGGGAACTTTGCACACAGTTTAGTTTAATTTTTACAAATCCAGCTGATCATCTCTTGCCTGTGGAATGAAATAAATAAATCATGCAAGGTCATCAATAGTACAGTGTGTTTATTAGTGTATTTGACTAACTTTGAAGTTCCTTTTGAAGCAATTCAATCTCAAGTCGGACTTTTTGCTTTATTAGTTCTTGCAATTCTATTTCATTAATTAACTTTTTTTTTTTGCAGAACAGCGCAAGTAGTAAAGATACCATTTTGTAGAATATTTTTGCATTTTACTTTTACTTGTTGCCAAGTTCTAGTGGGTCCTGCGGTGGCCCTAATATAAAAGAGGATTATGAAATACAATTAATATAAGACAATATAATTACACACACGATCACTAGGCAACTCACAAATTTTATTTGTCGGCAACTTTTTGCCAGCCCTCTCTCCTGGCTTTTGCAGCCTTTAAAGTGTTGCTTTGTGTTTTAATTAAACACTGAAATTCAGCGACGCGCCGCCGAGAAATACTGTGTGCGTTCTTTCAGCATGCTCGCTGACCAATCAAAATGTTTCTGATCAGTGTTTCTACTATCGATACAAATGCCCTTTTAAAGCCGCACATGAACGCGCAATGATCTCAGATAACTCAATCCAGCTATACTAATCGTCAAGAACAGGTGCGTTCGAAGAACCAAATAATCCAGCTCATAGTAAGCGCGATTATCTCATCCCGGATGTGTCATCTGATCATGGATGTAGTAAGCGACGTACAAAGAATATGCCCCAGGTTAGGTCCTCTGAGATGTTTACACCCAGGTACTTGAAGCTGCTCACTCTCTCTACTGGTGTCCTGCTGATCATAAGAGGGGAGTATGTCCGTTGCTGTCTCTTCCTGAAGTCCACAATCAGTTCTTTGGTCTTGCTAACATTCAGAAAGAGACCGTTGTCCTGGCACCAAGATGTCAGTTGCTCCACCTCGTCCAAGTATGCGGTCTCATTGTTGTTGGAAATGAGGCCCAGGACAGTATCATCAGCAAACTTGATGATAGAGGTGGAGCTGTGCGTGGACAAACAGTCATGGGTGTTGAGAGAGTAGAGCAGGGGACTGAGGACACAGCCCTGTGGAGCTCCCACACTCAGAGTGAACTGGTCTACTCTCACCACCTGAGGTCTGCCAGTGAGGAAATCCTCAATCCAGTGACCGAGAGAAGAGTTCAGGCCGAGATCCAGGAGTTTGGTGGTTAGCTTAATGTGAACTATGGTGTTAAAGGCTGAGCTAAAGTCAATAAATAGCAGTCTTACATAGTTTCCCCTTTTGCTGTCGATGTGAGTGAGGGAGGAGTGGAGGACGTGAGAGATGGCATCTTCAGTTGATCTATTGGGACGATAGGCAAACTGAAGAGTGTTCAAAGTGTCAGGGATGGAGGAGCAGATGATGTTTTTGATGAGTCTCTCAAAGACCTTCATGACTATAGACGTGAGAGCCACTGGACGATAGTCATTTTGGCAGGAGGGTTTACTGTTCTTAGGGACAGGGATGATGGTGGATTTTTTGAAGGAGGTGGGGATCACAGATGTAGCAAGGGACTCATTAAAGATGGATTTGAAGAGTCTGGCAAGCTGATCAGCACAGGACCGCAGAACACGACCTGAAACACCATCCGGACATCCACACGCTTGAGTGCCCTCCGAACTTCATCCTCTGAGACCGAGGTCATGTGATTGTTGCTGCTCTGAGTGATTCTCTCATCGTGCTGCGCCGATTACATTCAAAGCGAGCGTAGAAATAGTTTAACTCGTTCACAAGCAACGGATCAGCTCTCACCTCTGCATAGGATTTAGTTCAAAAAGCACAGATGGTCCTCAGTCCCTGCCACATCCGCTGGGAGTCGCTGAGCTGGAAATGAGACTCCACTCGATCCCTATAACGGAGCTTTGTGGCTTTAATGGCGCATCTGTTGTCGTAACAGCCACAACTCTGATTGGTTCTGTTGTCGTAACAGCCTCAACTCTGACTGGTTCTGTTCGGAACAGCCTCATCTCTGATTGGTTCGGTTTGGAACAGCCTCAACTCTTCTTAAAACAGAAGGCTTCTTAAAATTGTAAAACGTCAGATAAGTATCTTATTGCTTTAAGCAGATCATGGAATTCTGATGTTTTACCTGTGTGTTTAACATGTAGGAAACACAGAATTTATAAAGAGTGAATTAAATTATAGATAAAAAAGTGGAGAGGATCTTTTTGCTTGATTTGCTCTGATTTTGAAGTATATGTTACTTTTTTAAATCCAAACACACACAATAAAGAAACAAGTAGATATGCTCTGTTAATACTGTTATATTTGGGTCATTGACGGATAAGACTTTTTAATAGGCCAATTTTAAAATAACAAAAATATGGATATGTTTGGCCATTTTCTAAACATTTGGAATGTAGTGTACACATGCTTTATAAAGAAAAGTAAAAAGAATTGACATTTTAGTGTTTTTACACTTAAGTTAATAATACATAGCCTTAAAGTCATCTGGGGCGACCGTAATATATCTCAAAATTCACATTTTTATGTATCTGTGATGGCCGCTGACGGGACCACACAGTAAGGGTATTTCAATCCTACATGCATGCATACATCGCTTTTGTTTAGTTGGTTTGTTACAGACTATATTATGTTTTATAATAACAACAGACACAGATTTGGTTTGTTTTCATTTATTGCATACAAGTGATTAGTTTGAAAGCATATTTAATTAGTTTGAAAAGCATGTTTACTCTTTATTTTGTAGTATGTTTAAGACTTATTTCTTTGAGTTTAAGTTACCTGTGACGAGAGTGGAGGTCTGCTGCTACCGGGACTTGCTGTTGCTGTTGGGAGATCCATCCCAATAAAGGACCGGCTGGCGACTTTTGCCGTGACTTTGTTCCACTGGGCTAATCCATTCAGGAAATAAGCCAGGGGTGTGTGTGTGAGAAATGGTCTTGTCCTTTGAGTATATAAGATGCCCAGGTGTAACAATTAGGAGGTCAGGTCATGTTTTATTTTTTGATTTAAATTTGGTTTTTTTGGTTATTTGTCTCTTTATTTTCATTTAGTTATGAAGTTATTTTCTTTGTAATTTTGATTGGTTATTTTGTATCAAATAAATATGATTTTGTTGTTTGGAAATCCTGTGTTCCTCGCCTTGGATTGCTTGGTCCCTCACATATGGTGTCAGAAGTGGGATCAATAGAGGACGCAGGTTTCCAATTGTTTTTTTCCTATTTCACCTTTATTTTTTTTATTTTTATTTTTATTTTATTTTTGACTTCCGGGCATTGGGCTGAGCCATGAGTCGGACTGGGAGAAAAGGGACCCAAAGGACAGGCCAGGAAGAAAAGGTGGAAATAGTGGAGGATGGTGTGGAAGTTGCTGCAGAGGAGTTTGAAGGTCGGGAGCCCACACTTGCAGACCTGACAAATTTGTTTCGAGCACACATGACACAAATGGATGCTCGTGAGTCGGTGAGAGTCCAAGAGCAAAAGGAACAAGAACGACGATTCAAAACCCTGCAGCATCAGTTTGGCCTGCTTCAGATGGAGGTGCAAGCTCGCACAACCCCAAGTCCTGATCTACACTCAGTGAATGTATGTCCTGGGGAGATGCAGGAGAGGGACTCTGATTCTTGTCGAGCACTATCTAAAGAAAGTGAAGGAGGACTTAATCCAATGGACCACCATAGAGGTCAGTCCATGTTTAAAGAGCCGAAATTAGAAAAATTAAGTGACTCTGATGACATAGAACACTTCTTGATAACATTTGAAAGGATTGCTACAGTGTGTTGTTGGCCCAAGGCTGACTGGGGTTTCCATCTAATCCCGCTCCTGACTGGCAAAGCTCGGGCAGCCTATGTACTAATGGACATTGATGAGTCCCTTATTTATGATAATGTGAAGTCTGCTATTCTGTGCAAGTATGACATTAATCCAGAAACCTACCGACAAAGATTTCGTTCTCTGGAAGTTGACTCATCTGAGAGTCCCAAAGAGTTGTATGCTAGGCTGAAGGAGCTCTATGGGAAATGGATTCGACCTAAAGGTAAAACGGTTGAGGAAATTGGAGAAATAATTATTCTTGAACAGTATCTTCGAATGCTTTCTCCCGAGCTCCAGGTATGGATACGTGAGCGGGGCCCTGAAACTGCTTCCGAAGCTGCATCATTGGCGGACGTATTTGTGTCAGCTCGGGGAAGGAACCAGTCATGGAGTTGGCAGGGTGGTAGAGAGCCTCGTAGGCCTCAGGGGTTTCATCAGACCCAAAATAAATACTCTGGTAAGCCACTTACAGGAGGGGAACTTGAGCCTGTGACACAATTTAAACCCCCTAAGAGAGTGCCTATTTGTTATTTGTGTGGCCAAGAAGGTCATACCAAACCTGTTTGCCCAAAGAATGTTGTCAAGTTATCTCAAGTGTGTTATGTTCCCAGAATGAAGGCTGCTTCTGTTAAGTCGGGACCGTCTTTAAAGATCATCACCGTAGAGGTCAACGGCAAAGAGCTCCCTGCTTTAGTGGATACTGGCAGTGACCAGACTTTGGTACATAGACAGTTTATTTCTCCTGCATCAATCAATCTATCTGAAAAAAAACTGATATGCTGTGTTCATGGGGATGAGAAGCTGTTGCCTACCGCTGATCTGTATATCAAAGTACAGGGACAGACTTATCTCCTTGATGTTGGGGTAGCGGATAACTTGCCTTATCCTGTGGTTCTTGGACATGATTTACCAGTGCTTTTGGATTTACTGCAGTCTGGACAACTTTGTAATGTGGTGGTCACCAGGGCCAAAATGAGGCAAGTAGAGGAACCACTGCAGACACTGGGTACTTTGCCTTTCTTTGGTGTTGATATTGAAGCAGAACCATCAAAGTCTCGGAAATCACGCAGTGCAAGAAGGCAGGACAAATTTGCATATAATGTTTCTAAGATTCCTGGTGACCCTTTATGTGACTTGTCTAAAAATTTACAGGTGCCTACCAACATTATCCAGCTTCAGCAGGAGGACGTCAGCCTTGTACCATACTTTGAGAAGGCACACCAGGAAGCTTCGCCCAATGCAGAGAACACTAACCAGGCTGAACGGTATCTATTCCAAAAAGGTATTCTGTATCGCCAGTTTGAGTCTACAACCCAGCTTGTCGTGCCACAAAGTGTCCGGGAGATAATACTTAAGCTGAGCCATTCGGTTCCCTGGGCTGGCCACTTAGGAAAACATAAGACCTTAGCTCGAATTAAAAGACTTTTCTACTGGCCAGGATTAAGCAGGGAAGTGACACAATACTGCAAGAGTTGTCCTGAGTGTCAGAAAGTCTCCTTGAAAGGTCCTTACCGAGCTCCATTACAACCTCTACCTGTCATTGGTACACCCTTTGAGAGACTGGGTATGGATATTGTGGGCCCTGTAGAAAGGAGTCGAGCAGGAAATCGATTTATGCTTGTTATAACAGATTATGCGACCAGATATCCGGAGGTGTTTCCAATGAAGTCCATTAAAGCCAAGTATGTGGCGACCTGTTTGATACAACTTTTTTCAAGAGTTGGATTTCCCTGTCAGGTTCTTACGGATCAGGGTACTAACTTTATGTCTACTCTCTTAAAGCAGGTGTATAAGCTTCTCGGTATTGAAAGTTTGCGTACTACACCTTACCACCCGCAAACCGATGGCCTCACAGAACGTTTCAATCAAACATTCAAACAAATGCTTCGTAAGTTCATCGGTGAGTCAGGCAAGGATTGGGACCAGTGGTTACCCTACCTCTTGTTTGCCTATCGGGAAGTTCCCCAGGCTTCGACTGGGTTCTCTCCCTTTGAGTTGTTATATGGACATGAGGTGAGGGGCCCTTTGACCATGCTTCGAGAACTGTGGGAAGGAACTCGGGGTTGCGGGGACCCTGTGAATGTGGTCTCTTATGTAGTGCGGATGAGAGAACGGTTGGAGGCAATGACACAACTGGCACAAGCTCACATGGCTGAGGCACAAAGATATCAGAAGTCATGGTATGATCGGTCAACTAGGGAGCGGAGTTTTAACCCAGGCCAGAAGGTGTTGGTTATGCTACCAAGTCAAGAGAGCAAACTGTTGGCGAAGTGGCAGGGTCCATTTGAAATCAAGCGGCAGCTTGGACCCACCACTTATGAAATTTCCACACCAGGATTGGACCGGTCTAGTAAGAAACTACATATTAACTTGCTTAAAGAGTGGGTTCCTCGTCCTGAGAGAAAGTCCCCAGTCCTGATGATTCAGCAGGTGATTGAGGAGGAAGAACGGGAGGAGCAATATTTGCCTCAGCCGAACACTGAATGTGTGAAGTTGGAGCATCTGCCAAGAGATTGCCAGGCACAGGTGAGGGCTCTCTGCCACCCTGATCTTTTTAATGAGTACCCAGGAGTCACAAACTTGATTGAACATGAGATTGTGTTGAAAAACGACGCGATTGTGAAAAGGATGAGTTATCGAATACCTGAGCGATTGCAGGCCTCCTTGAGGAAAGAGCTTGATCTGATGTTGACACTGGGAATCATCGAGGCTTCGAAGAGTGAGTGGTGCCATCCAGTGGTTTTAGTCCCCAAAAAAGATGGTACCTTAAGATTTTGCATTGATTTTCGATACTTGAACTCCATCTCTAAGTTTGACTCCTATCCCACCCCACGAATAAGTGACCTTATTGACCGCCTGGGTCGAAGCAAGTATCTGACCACCATCGACCTCGCCAAAGGATACTGGCAAATTCCTCTTACTTTACAATCTAGAGAGTTGACTGCCTTTCGAACACCATGGGGGCTATTTCATTTCCGGGTCCTCCCCTTTGGCCTGCATGGAGCTCCAGCCACTTTTCAGAGACTGATGGATCAGGTGTTGCATGGTTTGTCTTTCACAGCTGCTTATTTGGATGACATTGTTATCTATAGTGACACTTGGGAACAGCACTTGCAACACCTTCAAGAAGTGCTGCAGAGACTTCAACGAGCGGGCCTCACTGTTAATCCCCTTAAATGTGCTGTGGCTCGAACCGAAGTTGAATATCTGGGCTACGTCATTGGTAACGGGGTGGTCAGACCCCAGGTGAAGAAAGTCGAAGTTATTCAGCAGTGTCCGTTACCTCAAACGCGTAAAGAATTAAGATCCTTCCTTGGTATGGCAGGCTTTTATAACCGATTCATTCTTAATTTCTCTGGCAGAGCAGCAGCCTTGACGGATATGGTGGGCTCAAGATGCCCTAACCAACTTCAGTGGTCTGAGGAAGCAAGGATGGCCTTCAAAGACATTCAGATGGCCCTGGGTGAGGACTCAGTGTTACATAATCCTGATTTTAATCAGATGTTTGTTGTGCAAACAGATGCTTCTGAACGAGGTATTGGAGCTGTGCTACTGCAAGGGCCACCTGACGGACGCCAACTTGTTGCATGTATTAGCCGGAAACTCTTCCCAAGAGAAGTGCGATATTCTACCATCGAAAAGGAGTGCTTAGCAGTGAAATGGGCTTTGGATTCCCTAAAATATTACCTGTTGGGGAGAGAGTTTATTGTGGAAACCGACCATAAGGCCCTACAATGGCTGGAAAGGATGAAGGACACGAATAGTAGAATTACCCGATGGTATTTGGCTATGCAGCCCTACAGATTCACTGTCCAGTATGTTCCCGGGAAACTCAATGTTACGGCGGACTTCCTCTCTCGATGTGTCAGTGAGGTTCCTGAAGGGGGGGGGAGTGTGATGGCCGCTGACGGGACCACACAGTAAGGGTATTTCAATCCTACATGCATGCATACATCGCTTTTGTTTAGTTGGTTTGTTACAGACTATATTATGTTTTATAATAACAACAGACACAGATTTGGTTTGTTTTCATTTATTGCATACAAGTGATTAGTTTGAAAGCATATTTAATTAGTTTGAAAAGCATGTTTACTCTTTATTTTGTAGTATGTTTAAGACTTATTTCTTTGAGTTTAAGTTACCTGTGACGAGAGTGGAGGTCTGCTGCTACCGGGACTTGCTGTTGCTGTTGGGAGATCCATCCCAATAAAGGACCGGCTGGCGACTTTTGCCGTGACTTTGTTCCACTGGGCTAATCCATTCAGGAAATAAGCCAGGGGTGTGTGTGTGAGAAATGGTCTTGTCCTTTGAGTATATAAGATGCCCAGGTGTAACAATTAGGAGGTCAGGTCATGTTTTATTTTTTGATTTAAATTTGGTTTTTTTGGTTATTTGTCTCTTTATTTTCATTTAGTTATGAAGTTATTTTCTTTGTAATTTTGATTGGTTATTTTGTATCAAATAAATATGATTTGGTTGTTTGGAAATCCTGTGTTCCTCGCCTTGGATTGCTTGGTCCCTCACAGTATCATTAAGACAAGTTGAACTCATATCAGTAAGTAGATAAACTGATGAAGATAGATAAACTTTAGTGCCCTTTCATTTTATGAAAACCATTATTTCACAACTTTATTCTATAATATCAGAGTCTCTCGATAATCCAGTCACAATACTGATTTTTACTTTAAAAGCAAAAAAACTGAATTTATTTAGCATTTATACAGATATTACACATTCAACAATAGCATACCACTGATTAAAATTTGAGGCTAAACTGATGGATATTTGGTTATGAATTTATTAATTCATTTGTTGGTTACCCCACATGACATATGGTCGCCCCAAATGATAAGAAAACCACAAGTATAAAAATTTCAGTTAAAATGTACACAAAAGAGTTCAAGATGAGAGAAAATTTAACTTTTTATTCAAATAACATTTCAACATTTAAATATAACAAATCAGAAGGACATTAACATTTAAAATTATATAATTTTTATTGCAACACACATTAAATGCTTCAAGAACTTAAGTAGCTGAGTAAAGAATCTCTTTTTTTGTAACCTTTTTGATTCATTGGACAGGGATGAACTCTACTTGCATCTCAATTAACCTTTCAACATTCAAATATCACAAATAATAAGTTTATTTTTCTGGACCCATTTAGCCACGTAAGGCAGTGATGAACACAGGCAGCCTTCCACTTGTTTCTCAGATTATTCCTCTCCCTCTCTGAGAACTCATCTGACTTCACATATGAAATCTTTCCCTCATGCTTTCTTTTTTGGTAGCTGAAACAATAGTGTACAGAGTTGTTCATCAACAACAAAATAAACATTCTACACCTGTGCTCTTTCCTCCTTATCATGAACCTACTCTCTTTAGAGAACAGCTTTTTCGGTGACCAATGTTTAATAGCTCATTGTAGCATACAGTCTAAACTGTTAATTTGATCTACCCTGGTCTCCTACTTTCTGTAGCTCTAGTGACTCTAGCTCACTGCTACAGAAACTCTTTTTTCTTTACCTCTCTCTTTTCCTTGCAAGATACTCTGCTCTTGCTGCAGGGTCGGAGTTGACTTTCTGTCTATGACGAGCAGTCTTCTCTTTGCTTGTTAATCATGCCATCTAGGAAATAGGTAAAATAGGTTAAAACTTGTTTTAAATGACTCATACATGTATAGGCACATAAATAAAATGTCATTGTGTAGTTTTTTATTTATTTATTTTATTTTATTTACATTTTTCCTGTAGGATTGTACTACAACAGAAAATTTTTTGGAAAATGGCTGAAAAAAAAAAAGATAAAATATACAAATAATTATGCTTAAACAATTAACTCTATGTATATAATTGATGTATAGAATATGAAAACTAAAAATATAGGACGTATATCTATCATTTAAAACACTCAGCAATGGTCGCCCCACATGATACACGGTCGCCCCATATGATGTTTTCAAGTTCACTCAAGTATAACAGGCTAACAGTTAGCCTCAGAAACCAAACTAGCTTCTTCTAGTGTCAAAGCACTATCAAATGTATCATCAAAATATAGATTTGTGGGAAAAAATTATAATTCACAGTTTTAGGGTGGTCGCCCCACATGATGACCAAAAGTGACTACGACATTACAGCAGTTAAAAAACAGCTTTTTCTTACTATATGAGAGAGACTGATTTACCTTACAGTTGATTCCAGGGTGTCTTCACTTGTGTCTAGCTGATGCAACATCCCATCCTTGAGATGTTTTTCAAAATAAAGGTCCCAAAATTGTGGTTTGTTGATGGTCGCCCCGGATGATATGGATAGAATCAACTTAATTCGGACAACATTCGTTTGTATATTATGATAGAAACATATGTGCAAATGCTTTATAGTTTTGTCAATGGATGTAAAACATGTTTGAAATTATGCCAACTAGAAAAAGGGAAATATTCAAGTTGATTTAAACTGTGTTTAAACCAGTTGTCCTAACAATAGTCAAGGCTGGACGGTCGCCCCATATGATGTTTTGGCACTTCGGATAGCAGAAAAATGATGAAAAACAAAAAAATTTGGAGAAGTTAGAGTGGTTTAGTAGGTGAAGAAGGTATAACAAGTAGATGAGAAATTAATATATATTTTTTAGTTTTTTCTGCAAAATAAAATTAACCCGGACAGAAAAAGGGGGCGTCACGTCATTGACCCATTTACTGTTATATAATACTGCAATAACTCTGTTAATGTCTGTCTATCATTTGCCCAGAAGTGCAAATCACTCTCAGTTTGGTGTTTGCATTAGAGTCATCAAGCAATTGTTCTATACACGAACAATAACTTAGTCCTGAAGGATACTATTCGGAAATCCATTGCCGCTTGTATATATATATTCTTTCATTTTTCTTATTTGTACCTATATTATTTTCTTTGTCTTAATTTTCATATGTTTCTTTGTCTTATTTTTCATATGTTCTTCTCTCTTTCTTATTTGAATGATTAGTAAAGAGTGATTTATAATCAAGTTAGGGATTTTTATTAATTAAAACCTTTCTTTACTCTTCTGTGTTTTTCCATCGAGTAAGGATGAATATTGTCAGCACTTCTCAACAGATAGAGAATGTTATCAGAATGTTTTGGCTTATAGTTGGAGCCTGAGCCGAGTTCAGCCTTGGAGAAGCTGTATGTGTGTGTGTTAATATGGTCAGTATTGGTGAGGTGATTAACTGGCACCAGAAAACTTGTTGTTCTCGACAAGCCACGTCACGAACCCGTCAACCACGTGATCAACGAAGATATGCTTCAGACTGTCTGCTCTTGTGTGGAAAATTACTAGTTTTGTTTTTCTTTCTTTCTTTCTTTCTTAACCAATCAGAATCATTTAAATGTCATCATTGACGTAGTTAGCACCCTCTGTTAGAGTATAATTGCTGTAACAATGTTATTGTATTTGGGGCGGCCTACGAACTCCTTGTGAGACCTGAAGCTGGCTTCTGCTGATGAAACTGCAAACTAAACTTCACTAAAATTTCTTCTATTGACTGCACTTCTGACTCCTGGTCTTCATTCAACATATCTGGTCCTCGGGTCTTAACTGTAAATTCCCCTACAGTTAATGGTGGAGAGTGCGCGGGCAATTCATTCTTCGGTGACATCCCTGGTCGAACAACAAACAAGGTAGAAAGTGTTAGTCTGTCTAAGTGGAAGTGACTGGAAAGGGGATCAGGATAGCATCACTCAGACGTGAGTGTTGAAAAATTACGACAGCCATATAATATGTAATAAATATCATATGGTTGGTGGGACTGTTAAAAATAACAGGGACGTCACAAAGGGTAATAGTCGCTGGAATCCGTATACTGGTTGAAGTCTCTTCTTCCAGGTAGGCGGAAGGCATCACAAAAGGGACGCACTCGTGGGACAGGGGAAGTCCCACAAAGGAGTGTAAGACACTGGATAGGAACGCTGGTTAGAATCCAGAAGAATCTCACAAGGAGATTCCAGGTTCCACAGGTAGATCCGTGTCACTGTGAACCTGACTTGATCACTTCCACTTCAGATAGGGGTACCCCGAATTTAGTGAATCAGGCAGTTAGGGACTAAAGCATTAGTTAGTTATAAAATAATAATATGAAATAAATATAGGGCTAACTTGTTTGCCAGGGATGCATCTGGAACGATTCCTGCAAAAGTAAATTTTACGAGAAAATTTTGTGACCCGAATTGGCTTAGACCACGATATGTGACCTGGTGTTTTTGTAAGTATACTTTGTAGTTTCATCACGCAGAAGCCACAGCTGTGTTATTCAAAGATCGCCGCCTCCATCTCTTCCTACCATGACTTCAGGTGAGTATTAACTTTGACTAAGATATGGCTAAAAATAACTGAGTAGTCTGATTATTACTGATTAGTTAAGTAAACAGAAGAGAAAATGCTGTAAACAGCGCTGCTTCTCAAAGTGAATTTTCAGAGCTCAGGAGGAAAATGGTTAGTCTGTGTTTTTAATTCTGAGTGTAAAAACAAGGTTGGAAGTCATGATAAAATAATGAAACAGAAGAGATTAAAATGCTGTAAACAGCGCTGCTTCTCAAAGTGAATTTTCAGAGCTCAGTAGGAAAATGTCTGCTTGAAGTCTGTGTTTTTAATTCTGAGTGTAAAAACAAGGTTGGAAACCATGATAAAATAATGAAACAGAGAAGAGATTTAATGCTGTAAACAGCTCCGCTTCTCAAAGTAAATTTGGTCAGTCTGTGTTTTTAATTCTGAGTGTAAAAACAAGGTTGGAAGTCATGATAAAATAATGAAACAGAGAAGAGATTTAATGCTGTAAACAGCTCCGCTTCTCAAAGTAAATTTGGTCAGTCTGTGTTTTTAATTCTGATTGTAAAAATAAGGTTGGAAGACATGATAAAATAACGAAACGTTGAAGAGAAGATATTAAAGGCTGTACACAGCTTTGCTCTTCAAAAGCAAAATTGCAGAGTAAGAAAATGCTCCTAGTTTTAATTTGATTGGAAAGTGTGAGCAAAGAAAGAGCTTGAACGATATAAATGTCTGTGATAAAGTGACATTTCTGGTGTTTAGATTTGAAAAGAAGATCAGTGTCTAAAATACCAACATTTACGTTTTCGTCTGGAAAAGAACAAAAATAAGATTAAAGTCTTAAGGGATTCTTTTGAAAGAAAGATTTGTAATGAGAAGTTTTATAGTGAATGGATAAGGATAAATTACGTCAAATTACAGACAATGACTTCAAAAGATGGGAGTTTCAGTAATATGTAATTCGCAAAAAGACAACTATAAAAATTATAATTCTTTGGAAACTTAGTTTTTGGGCAAAGATTTCTGAAGCAGGCCAGAGTCACAATAAAGTAGATAAATGTTAAATGTTTACAAAAATGCAGTGTTCCAGTCCTTGAATCCAGTCCAGAGTTTCTCTCTCTTATTCAAAGTCAGCTAAATGCTGTTATCTCAGTCTGTGTCGTCAGTGATAAACAATTTACAGGAAGTGTTCCAGTGAAAATCATAGACACAGAGACGTTAAAGGAAATCATGTTACAGGCAGTTCAAAACTTTTAAAAGGTCCACATTTATGATTGTGCACATTAAATTTGTTGTTAAAAGTTTCAACAACTAAATGCCTTTAAAGAGGAGTTTTAAAATAAATTTAAATAAGTTAAATAAAAATGAAGACCTGATTATAAAAGGGAGATTAAATTGGTTGATTAAATTGTTATGACCAGTAATTTTTGTTTTGTCTCATCTTAGTCTCCACCATGGTACAAGGCTGATGGAGTAGACAATGGTGATAGCGATGCTGAGATTAAACACAGAGAATAAGCTATGCTGTTGTTTTGAATATGTTAATAGTTTTACTGATAACATACTGCTGTTATTAACCGGTCTCCCTGTTTTGAACACTATCAGGCAGTCGAAATAACTCTGGTGGTTCTTGAATGCACCTTCCCTAAGCTCCAGAGAATACCTGAACCTGAAGAAAACTCGAAGATCCGCAAAGGGAATGAAAGGGTTAAACAGTTGAGCACGAGGGCGTCCACTCAATGACGGGTAAGTTCCCCTAGTGGCCACGTAGGGGACAACCTAAGGCAGAGGTTCGCCGCCGCTCCTGGGCATCTACCCAAAAACAGGGGAAGGGAGATGTTTTCTGTGACAACTGGATGAGAGTTGAGAGGATGTCTGTGGTTGGCTAGTAGCATCCTTCAGAGGGGGGACCTGTTAAATTGCAGAAGTCTGCCCCAAAACTGAGTTCCTCCATACCAGGTCACTGCAACCGCATTCCTTGACAAGTTTCCCCAACTTGTAGAAGATGCCAGGGGGAGTCCCTGAAGAGGTTGTTTATAAAGAGATAATGGGAATGTGCTTTCAAGAGCTGGCTGAGAACATGATGTGACTGACCTTCAGTTGTTGTGGAGACCATAACAAAACTTTTTAATATCAAGAACTGAAAATTAATAGTGAAACTGAACTAATATGTCTCTATCATAGTTTTCACTCCTGCAGGTCGTTAGACATGGTGGTGACTAAAGATGAAGAGTGTTTTTACAGATTAAAGATGGTCTGGATAACAAAGGTTAAGTGAATTTTTAACAAAGTAAACTTAGTAATGCTCCTAGCATGCTTTGAGATTATCAAAATGGGTCTAATTGAGAGTTACATATTTACATTTAAGAAATTTGAATGATTATGGTTTCTAAATGGCAAAGAATTTACTATTGCATTCTGCCTAAAGTTACAGTCTTAAGAGACTGAGGAAAACTTCTGGCTGAGAGAGAGATTGTGAGTGGAGGCTGGGTATGACACTCTGTTATCAAAATGATAAAGGAACTAAAACAACCTAGCAAACTTCTCTAAAAACGAATGAATTATAAACAGACATTATTTTAAACTGAATAAGTTACACCTAGAGAAGATTTTAAAGCTTAAATCTTTGTAGAATAAATAACAGAAGTAAACCTTGAATATGAGCGATTTGTATTCATGTCTGAGTGTGTGTGAGTTTTGTATGTCCCCATAGTGTGAATATGTGTCATTAACCTCTGGAATGAGTGTTTGATCATTACAGATGGGTTAAGTGAATTGACAATCTATACAGAAGCCGATAATTCTGATGGGATCTGATGAAACGACGATACAAAACATGGGACGAGCTTTAATTGGACTGAATATCCAGCTCGGTCTGCTAGTGGTAAATATGACTAATTTTGTCATTTATGATGTTAATTTCAAGTTATTCTCTGGATTAGTTTAAATAATTGTGTAAATTGAAATTGTGAAGCTGATTGCCGTCCATTATGGGGTTTTAAAACCCTTGTCTAAATTCAACTGAGGGTCTAAATTTAAATACTATCAACTATGAGTGATCCGAGTGTTATAGACTTGACGTTATAAGACTTGACGGCAGAGATAGTGTGACACATTGGCTAAGTCACCCTCCAAATTATCCAGAGAGCACCCTCACATTTATGAAGGCCGGTGGGCGATCAAAGGAGTGAATATAACTTATAAAAAGTTTTTATTGATTTTCATCCATTAAGAGGATGCATGACATTAGATCAGCCATTCATACAAAGGGTTAATGAAACAGCAGCTATGAGACTGTCTGTGTGACTTAGGGATTAAAGCACAAGTAATATTTTTAAAGATAAACTCAAGGGCAGAACATTTACTTACTGAGTAATTAGAAGGTTTGAAACTCAGTTAATAATATTGAATTCGTCTAAATCTGTTATCTGCCCTAATATATAGACCTCCAAACAGGAATGGGGATTTTATACGTGAGTTCTCTGAGCGTTTATTGGTTATGGTCCCTTCTTTTGGCAATATTTTTAATTTTGAGAGACTTCAACATAAATGTTTGTGGTCCTTTAAAGCCCTTGGCGAAAGATTTTGTACCTTTATTAGAGCCTTTTGATTTTTTTTTTACAGTATGTTTCTGGCCCAACACAAATGAAATTCTACCTAGTGTGGATTTTAGAAAGAGTGTTGTTTTTCATTACTGTTAAATCTAACTGCATCATTTGATACCATTGACCATAAGATTTTCATTGATTGTCTTTGAGATTTGGTTGGCATTGAGGGTTTAGCCCTGGAATGTTTTTTTCTCATATCTAAAAGATAGGACTTATTTTAGTCAATCCTGGGACTTTCTTTTCATCCGTTACCCCTCTCTTGTATGGGGTCCCTTATGGCTCAATTTTGGGACCAGTTTCTTTGGGGGTGATCTTTGAAAAAAAAAATGCCACTCATTATCATTTGTATGCTGATGACTCTCACATTTATTATCAAGTATCCATTCAATCTTTGTTTGAATGTTTAGATAGAGTTAAGTGCTGGCTAACAATTTTCTCCAGCTGAATGAGTCTGAGTTTATTTTATTTGGTAATAAGGGATGTCTTTATGATGTCAGTGTCTGCCTAGTATTCCTTTCAGGGAAAAATCTTTATAGTTTGAAAAACCTAAGAAGCATTCTTGACTCTGAGCTCAAATCTGATCGTCAAATTAATGAATTTGTTAAAAAGAGTTTTAATCATTTTAGCTCTATATCTAAGTTGAAGTCTATCCTCTGTTTTTATGACATGGAGAAAGTTGTGCATGCTTTTATGCCGTTTGAATTATAATGTATCTGGGTGTGAGTCAGGTCTCTCTCTCCTGCAGCTCGTTCAGAATTCAGCTGCTAGGCTTCTAACTAAGAAGAGAGAGTACACATTCCAGTGCTTATCTAACAACAATGGCTTCCTATACGTTTCAGAATTCATTATGTGTTGAAAGTGCTTTATTAATAAAGGTTGAGTTAATATCATATTTTTTGTTTTTGCAAAAAAAAAACAGTAGAGATAAGTGGAACTGAGGCAATGCTGATAATATTTTTGGGATCAGAAAGACTAAACATTTGATAGAGAAATACCTTGACAAGAAATAAAATTAACGTTGTGAACAAAAAAATTCAGATATGAATTCGGATCAATTTAAGAACACTTAAATTAATATATTATGAAAATCTGACAGTTCTTGTTCAGCTTATAACAAATTTGAAAGATAACAAACCTAATGGGTATCTGATGAGCCAAAGGACAATGAAAGGGTTTAGATTTTGGTCATAACGCATAAGCAGGTTTAACAAACTGAGATACTGAGAACAAAATTGACTAAAGGAAATCATTATTATTTGATTTTGAATTTTGGAATGTTAACATGGTTTGAATACTGTGAAATTATTTTGTTTCAGTGGAAATAATTATTGAAATGATTATTTGAATTTGTTTCATTTTTTATTTCTGTTTTTGAAAAAGAAAATTTCAAGATGTTCTGCAATTAAGATGGTACATGCTATTTGCCTGTTAAATGAATGACACTTTCAGTAGAAACTCAAAGCTTAAGACGGATTTTTATGGGATTTATTTATTCTTTCATTGTTTATTTTTATTTTGACCACCTTTGATTTTAATTGGTGTAGTGAAATAGATTTACCCTCTTATTTCATGTATTCTACAATGAATTGGAAATTGCTTTGTTTTTGGTTTATTTACAACAACAACAACAAAGTGTATATCTTGATATTTTCATGCAATGATGGGTGATTATACCAGTAGACGTGACACTTTTAACCTAATACCTGGTGTGGGGATTTTGTTGGGGATGTAAAACTATTTTCCCATTTATTTCGGCTTCTAGAGAATAAAAATGTATTTAATTTTTAAATCCATTTAATTTGATTATAAACTAAAATAGCCAAGATTCATACTAACAGCATAAGATATTTATACAACCATGTCTTTTGTTTTGAAGGTCAATAACACACTCTGTGCTCTGTAAGATATTCTGTTCCAGTTAAGTCTGTGAAGGGAAAACATATTTTGTTTTATACAATTTTAACCGGAATTAGAGCAAGGGTGAATATATCAATTTGTAGCGGCATTAATTGATAGCCCAGATGTGTTGTTTTACTACACATTTGGCCTTATAGGGGGGACTGAAGGATACTATTCGGAAATCCATTGCCGCTTGTATATATATATTCTTTCATTTTTCTTATTTGTACCTATATTATTTTCTTTGTCTTAATTTTCATATGTTTCTTTGTCTTATTTTTCATATGTTCTTCTCCCTTTCTTATTTGAATGATTTGTAAAGAGTGATTTATAATCAAGTTAGGGATTTTTATTAATTAAAACCTTTCTTTACTCTTCTGTGTTTTTCCATCGAGTAAGGATGAATATTGTCAGCACTTCTCAACAGATAGAGAATGTTATCAGAATGTTTTGGTTTATAGTTGGAGCCTGAGCCGAGTTCAGCCTTGGAGAAGCTGTATGTGTGTGTGTTAATATGGTCAGTATTGGTGAGGTGATTAACTGGCACCAGAAAACTTGTTGTTCTCGACAAGCCACGTCACGAACCCGTCAACCACGTGATCAACGAAGATATGCTTCAGACTGTCTGCTCTTGTGTGGAAAATTACTAGTTTTGTTTTTCTTTCTTTCTTTCTTTCTTTCTTAACCAATCAGAATCATTTAAATGTCATCATTGACGTAGTTAGCACCCTCTGTTAGAGTATAATTGCTGTAACAATGTTATTGTATTTGGGGCGGCCTACGAACTCCTTGTGAGACCTGAAGCTGGCTTCTGCTGATGAAACTGCAAACTAAACTTCACTAAAATTTCTTCTATTGACTGCACTTCTGACTCCTGGTCTTCATTCAACATATCTGGTCCTCGGGTCTTAACTGTAAATTCCCCTACAGTCCAATAACAATTAGTCTTAATAACAATAAAAGTCCATGCACTACAGGTTTGAGTTCATAGTGTAAAGTGTGTCATTTGGGACACATCTGTAAAGTCCTTAAGCTATAATAATTTTCTAGACAGCACTGTTTTGAATGTAAATAGACAACTAATGCAATTAAGTGTCACCCGAATGTAATTTAAAAAATGTTTTTGTCTTGTGCCAATCTTAAATGTGTTAGTTTTTTGTTAATTGTACAACTTTTGTTGCTTTGTTTTGTCATAGCCCTCATCCTGACTTGGCACAAAAAATGCATGCGTCTTTATTCAAGATCAGAGATTGACAAGACATTCCATTCAATGAGTATTTTCAATAATAAAATATACAAAGCATGGCCAGTATTTATACATGCATATTTATAAATTTGTGATACATAGTCTTTGCTTTTTAAATGTTTAAATTTGTGCATTTGGTTTCTTGAAGAAAGACTGGATGGGGCTTGTGGAGATTGAACCTTCACCCATAAGCGTCACACTTAGTACTAGTAACATGAGTGATCTTTGTCCTGTAGCCTACACCCTCCAGATAACCAGCACAGAAGCACACAGCAGGTAACAAAATAAAACTGCAAATGCCTTTAAATACGGTCTTTGCTGACAGTATTATATTGCATTGATAACGCCTGTTCAGAAAAAATGTGAACAAAAAGTAATACAACAGGGGGATTATTGATTTGAACGAATGTATTTCGCTTTTACACTATTGTGCATGCACAGCATATTCACCTGTTTCGGCATGTCTGCTAGTTTTACTTTTCTACTATTACAATGACTTGAATTTAACTTTACTGCAGCTACCTAGACCAGAGGTTTTCAAAGTCTGAGAGAGTGGGCCTCCCTTTTGACACAACTCACCCAAACCCGCCCCCCCTCCAAAAAGGCGGGGGTGGACGCGATGCGCGATCGTTGACTGGGTGGACGCGATGCGCGATCCTTGACGGGGGGCGAGGGTTGAACGATGCGCTTGCAGCCGCGACAGAATGACATCACAGGGAAATGTAAAATGAAGGAGGTTT
Organism: Rhodeus uyekii; assembly: GCA_037043235.1. Taxonomy (NCBI): domain Eukaryota; kingdom Metazoa; phylum Chordata; class Actinopteri; order Cypriniformes; family Acheilognathidae; genus Rhodeus; species Rhodeus uyekii. The sequence continues at coordinate 1,926,123 of JAWRVZ010000115.1, forward strand.
AATACAAGTTCGGCGAGTTATTATTAGACTATCTCTTTTTTACAACTCTCCGCGGCTCCCCTGGCATGCTCTGGCGCCCCCCAGGGGAGGCGCGCCCCACACTTTGAAAACCCCGGTCCTAGACTGAGTCTAACTGTCATTTTATGAATTTGATAGTAACTAAAGTTCATTTTGAAACCTCTGTATCACAGGGTACATTATTATTTTTATGTCACAGGTCAGCTATCGTAAAGATGGTGGTTTTATCTAAAGAGTACGGCTATGTGGCGCTAACCGGAGCGGCGTCATTTCTCCTGATGGCTCATCTGTCTCGTGCTGTGGTGAAGGCTCGGGCTAAATACAATGTCCAGGTAACATAACAGACATTCAAAGCTCAATGATAACAAAATTAAATGATATAAAAAACTAACTGCAACTTTTTTATCTCACATTTCTGGCTTTTCCTCACAATTGCAAGTTTATATGCAACAAAAAAAAAAAACAGAATTGAGAGATATACTCTGAGCCAAAACATTGTGATCAGTTGATCATCTCCTAACAAGACCAGATATTAAGCTCAAAGTTAGATGAAAGCAAACAATCAGTTATAACCAGGCTCATGTATGCACGAGTGCAACGAAAGCTATCGAATTAAATTGTTCCTTCTGGTTTAAGCCAGTTGAAAGTCACACAGTGCATCTGATGATCCCTGTCCACTGAAAGCTCCTACAATGGGCACGTGAGTGTCAGAAATGGACCTTGGAGCAGCAGAAGAAGGTCGGGTGTTCTGTTGAGTCCCGTTTTCATTCACATGGACGGCCTCTGGACAATGTTCTGCTGGGAAACACTGGATCCGGTGATTCTTGTGCACGTAAATTTACACAAGCCTCCCTATAAACACAGTTACCAGCAACACCCTTCATGACGATGCTGTTCTCTGGTGGAAGTGGCTCTTTCAGCAGGATAATGCACTCTGTCACACGGCACACATTGTTATCAGGAATGGTTTGAGGAACATGATGAAGAGTTCAAGGTGTTTCCCTGTCCTTAATTCTCCAGATCTCAATCCAGTTGAGCATCTGTGGGATGTGCTGGACCAACAAGTTCAATCCATCCACCTCGACCTACAGGATTTGTATCCTGTGGTTATTGACGGCTTTGTGCCAGAAACCACAGGACGCCTTCTGGGTTCTTTTAGAGCAGTGGTCCCCAACCCCCTGTCTGCGGCCCGGTACCGTTCTGTGGCTCAAATGTTATCGGCCCGCCCAACGAAATTATATTATTTCCAATTTATGTACACTAGTTGAGCGGCTGCAAGTGTTGAGCGGCTTTGGCACTGTAGCTTTGGTAGTGAGGCGGTGTGTTTCACTTTGGACCATTGCAAACTTAATTTTTAAGAGGGAACTCTTGTCTAATGCAGAATCTATTATGAGATTTAGATACAGATTTAGATGTTTAATCATAAAAACTGACTCTGAACATAGTGGTTCTGAAAGTAGTTTGAGAGCACAAAAGTAATTTCCTCAATTTGATTTTGGTGTAATTAAGTTTGATCTACGAGTAAAGTCTTTATTTTATTTTCTAGTATCCCACAATGTACAGTGATGATCCAGAGACTGGCCACAAATTCAACTGTATCCAACGAGCGCATCAGAACACGTATGCATGAATTACTCAAAAAATATTATGTAAATATTCTCAGTAATATAAATTGTAGTCTGTTCACAGCAGACTAAATATTAAACTTTTCTTTACAATAAACATCAGCTTATTTAGTTACATTAGATTAAGAAGCGAGTGTTGTGATTTTTTTCTTTGTTACTTTTCTGACGGTTTTTTGATGTTGTTGTGGATATTTTGTCAGTGTTAAAAAAAACAATGCACTATATTTATATGCATGCCATTTTCTTACAGTGTTGAAGTCCTGTCTCCATTTCTTTTTCATTTATCTGTGGGTGGGATTCAGCATCCAGTGAGTGTAGATTCCAGTTTTACTAACACTATGGTTACCCATGCAAGCCAATGCAAACTGAGATGAACTTGTGTTTCTTAGCGCCTGGCCAGTGTGTTGGGAATGTTCTGGATTTTCAGCCGGATTCTGTACGCTCAAGGATACTCTTCTGGCAGTGAGTGTTTTTGCACATCCACACAATTGATCTGTGTAGATTAATGACAGCTCCATTATGAATACAGCTAGTGAAAGAGTTGTGTATTGTGTTCTGTCCTGTCATAGAGCCTGAGAAGCGCCGGCGTGGGACGTTCGGGATGCTTGCTTTGCTGGGTCTGTTCCTTTGCACAGTGAACACCGGGAGAACGCTGCTCGGATGGGGACCTGGGCTAAAATGGCCAATGTGGAAATCATGTTCAATGTGATTAATTCAAATCTATTAAATTCTGCTCTAATTCTACATTCTATGAAGTGACAAAAAACCATGATATGTAAAATTAGAAAAGCACAAGGAGTCTCATTTCACACTTGAAGACCTCTGGGAATTCTCTGTGTGTACATTTGTGTTTTAAATAAGTAGCATAAAAGTCGAGTTTTTTGTCACAAAAAAAATAGTGAAATTATGTGAAACATGCCAAGTGGAGCCAAGCAATTTAAATATAATTGATACCATTAGTTTAAAAAATAAGTGAATAAAATTATAATATTTTAAATGTGTTTCTGTATTTTCATTTTCATTTCAAAGTTTTGGTAATTTAATGTTTTTGTCATTTTCATTAGTTATTGCTTGTTTAAAATATATAGTTTTAGAATTTTATAAGTTTATAGAATTTTAATTTCTATTTCAGTTTTAGTTATTTTAGTATATCTAGTTAATGTTTATTTTATTTACAGTAATAAAATGTTTTTTAATGTTTTTTTAATGTTTTAGTTAACTAATAACCCTGTACCACATTTAACTAAAGGGACATTTTCTATGCATAGAAATACCGTTATCACATTTTATAAATATTAAGTTAGCATCAACCAATACTAACAAGCTAAAGATAAGATAAATATAATATTATCTCTCACTCACATATCTTTATTAAGTAATCTGTAAATCGGCATGTGATTTATTTTATTAAATTATAAATTATATGCAACATACAATACTTAAATAGATGTAAGGTATACATGTTATTAGGCCAGGATGTAAGCATATAAAATGTCATATTTACAAGATATCTTGGATATTTTAGGATCAGTAATGAGGCATTCATGTGTTCATGGCACTTTTATTTTAAACATACAGCAATATAATATAATAATATAATGTAAGTGAATGGTGGAAAGACCCGCTATACTGTTTATAACTGGTCCAGTATGTTTACCACGGCTCCTATGGCGTAAACAGGATTTCCTACATTTCCCATAATTCCTGTTGTGTGACGGAAGTGACGTATATTATAGCGGCTCCTGGATTTAAACTGAAATGAGCACTGGCAACATGAAAAGACGATTCTAGAAATACAAAGGAACTTTTAATGATATTATTTATGACAGAAGTGATATTCTCTCGTGAAGTTGCTCTGAAGTAACCGATCAGTGTTTCGAAGCGTTATTTCAGTGTTTTGTTTACTAAAGCTGAAACACTTCATCAAGCTCACCGTTTTTATGCTCGTGTTTAAACTGGTTTTCAGGCGCTCAGGATGAACTGGGACCATCAGCTGAGCTCCATCATCTCTGAGGCTGACGGGAGTGTCGCAAAAATGAGGGTAAGAGACTGTGTTTCACCACTAATTGTCCTTATGTGAGTTTGTTGTGTTGCGGGTACTAGCCGCTAAGGCGCGCTGTGTGCGTGTGCAAGATTATTTAAAGAGACAGTACACCCTAAATTCGCTTGGTTGTGTCTCTGTCTCAGTTGTCATTTTGTCTCAAGACCACAAACTGCGAATGTATCACCAAATTGTTGGAGCATATTCTGATTCATTTATTGACATTGTTAATGTGATTTAATGAAAACCTTGCTGCGTAAAATCCAACCAATTTTTTTATTTCTAATGTGATTTGTTACAGTTGTGCTGGTTTCAAAATCAATGCAGGATTGTCTCAAAACTGCCCAAAGTTAATACAAATACCCCCAAAAATTCAAGATATGATCGCAAACAATACTTAAATGAGCTCTTGTTTTTTATATTATATGGATTATAATAATACAAAAGTTCAATAAACAAGAAATTAATATTAAGTCATTTTAGACACAAGTTTTGATAATTTGGCAGCATGTTTTGTTACTAAATGAATCGGCTACTGTGAACAAATCGATCGAGTAAGTGATTCAATGACATATTGAGTTATATTGACATGACATATTTCAGTGTCATATTTTTCATACTTGGCCTATGATTTGATTTTGATTTTTCATCAAATTTCTATACTCCAATGTTGTTTTAAAAAAACTAATTTCAGTATTGTTTATGCTGGTGTAATTGTACCAATTCACATGAAACTTTTGCATCTCTGCAACAAAGAAATCGCAATTATTAAAAGAAAATATTGTTAGTGATTTTATTGGTAACAGCTCTATATAGTGTCTTATTAATTATTATTAAAGCAACAGTACTCCCAAAATAACAAAATTGCCAAAATTTACTCATGTTATTCTAATCTGAACTTCTGACTTATTTTTTTCAGTGAAATACAACTTTAATTGATATTTGTTGGTAATATTGTGTCTTGAAAGGAACGTTTAACTACATATGGAAGATCTCCCAGAGGAACTGAAGGTTAACTCTTTTTATTATTATTATTATTGAGTCTATTAATTGAAAACTGACAGATGTAGGATATTCTGTGTACCGTAATTCTTTTCATTTCACATTGTCCTAGAAAACCTGGTTATAAAAAGAATTTAAAAAAAAATCCTGGCCTAAAAGATAAATCTTGTTAAAATATTAAAATACTACATTTTGTTATTTTGTAGCAATATTACTTTACTATTATTTTTAAACAATAATAGTTTTTATTTTATATTTTCAGTTTTCATTTAGATTTTTTTTCACGCACTTTTGCCATTTTTATTAGTATATTGATTTGTTCATTATTTAGGTTTAATTTGTTTTAGTTTTAGTTCTATTTATTTTAGTTCACATTTTTTGGGTTGGTTTCATGAAACTCATAGTGTCATTAAAAACAAATATCCCCAATTCTGGCCGCTGCTGCATATGTTTAATGTGATTTAATTTGCAGACGTGTTTCCAGTCAGAGAGGTCACAGCCGGTGTGGATGTGAAGCCTTCTTCCTCTCTCAGTCCTGCGGTTCAGTGGTCAGATCTGACCTCCATTCAGACACAACTACAGCAACAGAGTCAGGTCAGACTACACCTGCTCTGATCACATGACCCGCATCTCACCTGACATTAACCTCTGAATCAACAGATCCAATCGCACATGGACAGTTGAGTTCATCTGCTATGAATATGCGTCTGGATCATGTGACGTATTGGATAATTGATCTGTGTTCAGCGCTCTCCCTTTGAGATGGACATTAACAGTCCAATATATGTTTATCATTATGTGTTTTGAGATTATTATTTAAGACACCAGAATTCCCCAGTTGATTAATCAGTATATTAAAACAATTTTTGCATTACAATTTTTCTTTTTCTTAAAAATGGTATGTTTAAATATGCAAAGGAGGAATAAAGTAATTAAATATGCACCAATTTTTCCATTGCCAGAATACAAATCTGAACATTGGATAAAGCCACGTTCAAAAATTCTTGTTTCATTCTGTTGATATATTGGAGTTTTTACAGAGAGGATTTTGAATATCTAATTTTTTCGCTCTGTAAATCAGAAGATGTTCAACAGCCATGCTTTTAGGAATAAAATGTTAAATAGTCAAGTCAAGTCAAGTCACCTTTATTTATATAGCGCTTTTTACAATGTAGATTGTTTCAAAGCAGCTTTACAGGAAAAACAATATAAACAAAGTTTGTTTGGCTGAACAGAAGCCCCAAAAGAGCAGGCGAATCAATACAATTGATGAATTTTAAGTGTTAAGTTTCCCCAACTGAGCAAGCCATAGGCGACAAATACTGTATATATCAGTCAAATCCCTCTGTAAAATCTTCAATTTTTTTATGTTTTAGCTCTCCAGTGTTTTTGACTGCAGTGTCTCGCCTTAATATAATAAACTGAATCGTACAGTGTGTCGTTCTAGATTAACAAATACGTTTTCTGTTGTGTTACCACAGGCCATTGAGACTTTAACACAGAGCCTTCGATTATTGGAAAGAGAACGAAATGCTCAGCATAGACAAATACAAACATTACAAGGTGATCACCCCAATGTGTTTCAGTGTTCTCAGATTTTAAAGGGGTCATGACATGAGAAATTAAATTTGCCTTGCTTTATAAACAAAGCATTTATTTAATCAAGCTTATAAAATGTCTTGTTTTGATATCCCTGGATCTGTGATGTCACAGAGCCAATATGCGTATGATTAAAACATCTGCGAATAGGTTTACTTCTGACATTAAGCCGCGCCCACTGGCGTTTAGTTGCGTAAATGCTGATGTTTGCCTACGTTGAATGTGAGCGTTGTGTTAAAAGCAAATAGAACCCATTATAAACACTGATGTTGTCTACACTGATAGAGTAAACAGATACATGTTCAGTTTCTGACGCACTTGAGTCTTTCAAAGGAAAGTGAAAGAAGCTTCGCTTTGTTTCGCGCCCAGTTTAAACCGTTCGTTTGCGTCTCTGTACAGACTTCAGAAAGATCCCAGCGTAAGGAACTAGTGTATGGTTTATTTTAATGGCATACAAGATCGCATCAGTAGATTAAATGTTTGTTCGGAGCATTTTGTTTTGCAAACGAGGCACAGTGTGATGAAATGAGGCAGCGACTGTATTTGATCTGACAGCAAGTAAATTATTTCATAATGCTTTGTCTGTGAATGGCGGTTATATATGGATAATGTTTTTGAAACACTCACATGCAATAGCGAGTGTTGATACTGTTTCCTATGGAATGATGTCAACCAATCGTAACAGAGGCCTTAAAAAACGGGTAATTTCAGACCAGAGGGTCAGAATGAAGGTTGATGATAAAAGTTTTTAGCAAAATAAGCGACATTTAGCAACACAAACTTAGCGACATAAGTTCGCTTATGTCGATGGCCTCGGGGGGTTGCAAAAAAGCATCGAGATAATCATTTAGCGAGATAACCCATATTACATATATTCAGTGGTCCCCAACCCCCGGTCGACGAAGTGGCCGTGAGCTGCTGCAAGCGGCTGTGGCGCTGTGTCTATGGAGACGTTTGAACAGTCTTGCTTGCGCTCGTATTTTTTTCTCAGCTGTCAGAGTGATAGTACAAGCGCCAGACACCATAACCCTTGCAAGAAAGAAAAATGAACATTTATTGATGTACATGATGTGAGTTATTAAATGAGAATGTACATGCTCGAGTTTTTGATGTCTTTTTACACAACAGTGTTGCCACGATTTGTTTGAAGCGATCGGCATTCATCTAAAAAAAAGTACATACTGATATACACAGTACAGTATATGTTTGCTAACAACAAAAGGCATATGTAAAACCACCACAATAAAAAAACACCTTCGATTCTTGATACAAGCCTTTAATTATATTCTCCAACAATGCAAACACAAAGATTGCTCACAAAATCACAAAACGCGTGAGGGATGCTACAGCGTATTATCCCTCAGACGAGATCAACAAACGGTGCCGTGAGCGGACCGCGATCCACGTGCAAGGTAAACTCTGCGCATGCGCAGTGAACTAGGTACGGAAATTAGTCATGAAATAACCATGTGAAGTGGCGATTTTGTTGCTTTTTTGTGCTCGAGATATTAGATTTCGGCAACATAACAGAATCGACATAACCCACAAGAAAATAAGACAAATAGGGAGTTTGGCGGTTCCACTTCAAAAACTTCGACATAATAGTATTGGCGAGTTAACCGTGACTCGAGATAAGTGAACTCTACTGTATATAGTTTTTTTTGTGTGCAAAAAGCTTCATTATTATTATAAGTTAATCTAAAGGAACATTAAAATAATAAAACAATCAATATCACGACCCCTTTAATAAACAGTTATTTTTAATAAGCAAGTAATACAATAAGGCAAGAACAAAATCTGCTCTGTTTGAGTTGATATTGATTGTAGAGCCGGTCTCTTCCAGAGGAGCAGAAGAGACTTCAGGATAAACTGGAGGAGAGAGCGCGGGATGCAGAGTGGAGATCATTGAGCCCTGGACCGGATCGACGGATAAAGCAATGGAAGAGAGAGATGGATCGAGAGCTGAGCAGCCTGAGAGCCCAGATCAACCGAGCCACAACTCTAGGAAACCAGGAAGAAAGGTCTGCTGTAATGTGTCTTTAGTGACTTAAAATAAATAAATACCCGTCAAAATATCGGAATAATTAGGATTTTTGAAAAGGTTCTTCTGGTCACCAAGAATTATAATAAGATTATATAGAATAATATTTTTGTGGAAACAGGATTCTTTGAACATTTCAAACATATATAATTTATTTGAAAAATAAATCTTTTGTAACTTTATAAATGCCTTGCTCATTATAAAACTATTTAAAACATTGATGTTAATTGAAATAAACTGATTGATTTCAGTTTGTTGCCAAGACAACATTTCTCATTTTTGTTTAAAGTTGAACCACTAAATTATTAACTGTAAATAAAAAGAAAATTAAACCTAAATAGCAATCTTTTAAAATAAAAACTAATAAAATGACAAAAGCATGTAATGAAATGACTGAAAAATCAAGCTTATTCCAAATATTAAAATAACTATAATCTAAAATAAAAACTAAAATAACACTGCTCTGAAGACTGGAGTAATGATGCTGGAAATACAGCGTTGCATCAAATAAATAAATTATATGTTAAAATATATTCAAGTAGAAGACTTGTAATAACTTTTAAATTTTAAAAAATATTTTAAAAGATTTATGTTTTTACTGTATTTTTGACCAAATAAATGCAGCCTTGTTGAGCAGAAGAGACTTCTTTTAAAAAAAAAAAAAACTTTTCACCAGTATTGTATATTATTAAAAAAAGTGTTGCAAATACTGTATATTGTAAACAGTGTTTGGGGAAACGCATTACAAGTAACTCAAGTTACGTAATTTTTTCAAGTAACTAGTACATTAATGAATTGCTTTTAAATTTACAACAAAATATCAGTTACTTTTTCAAATAAGTAACACAAGTTACTGTTTTTTCCATATATTGACTGACGCGTCTCCCTTTCTCATGTTGAGAGGAATCAAGAGTTGTTGTGTGTGAACATGATGATTATTGTAATTCTGGAATAAATATGAGCATTTATTAATCTTACTAATCTCATTTATTAATCAGATTGTTGTGCAAACATAAAATAATTAAACGTTAAATAAAACGTGTTTTTTTTTTTTTTTTAAATCTCGCTTTGAGCAATGCACCTTCAATTATTCCGTTCGATCATAAACAAATGACTTTAGATTTTTGCTTTTAATGGTGAAGTGTTATTATGTGAATTACTTATTTTTCAAGCTTTGTTTAAATTTTGGTGTGAAAGTGCTTTACATTTGCCCAAAAATCTAACTTTTTTGTTAATAAAAATCAAACATACAAGCCCAGCTAATGTAACATAACAATATTGTAATGCATTACTTTTCAAAGTAACTTTCCCCAACTCTGATTGTAAATGTGCACTTTGTCTCTCAACCCTGTCACGTATTTTAAGGTCTAAAGAAAAATAGTGCATGCAAAAGTATGCAAGTAATCCATTGTGAACATAGACTAGTGTAAAGGAAGCAGTTTAACAGCTTGTGCGTGTACAGACATTGATTGTTTGTAATGTTTGTCCATCCACAGTTTCAGCTCTAAACTCCGCAGAGAAGAACTGGAGCAGCTCAGGAGAGAGGTGGACATTGTCAAAAACAAACTGAGTAGGTCATACACTACTTACTTTGCATATTCCTGCATAGAGCATGTTTGATGCCATAGATGCATGAACCTACTGTTCCACCTGTGCATATCAGATATACACTATAATGTTACCCTTTCAGTTTATTAGTGTCCTGTTAGTACTGTCAGGGCGTTCTGCCAGTGCAAATGCATGTTGTGTTTAAATAAACACACACACACACTCGCAATCTACTGCCTCCTCTGTCACGCAGATAAACATCAGACTCAGAGACTGGCTGTGTTTGTGTTGGCTTCATAACCATAACTTCAATATTGATAGACATACTGACTCTTGACATTTTGGCTACATTTATACCATGTATATCATGAATGTTAAAAAGGTTGCAAACTGGTTTGTGTTTCTGTAGTGCGGCAGGAGGAAGATGCGTTCCAGCTCCAGTCAGAGGCCAGAGAAACAAGGAGACAGTATGAGCGAAGCTCTAAGGTACAGCACACACACACACACATAATATGTACACTACCAATCAAACTTTTGGGTCAGTATGATTTTGTAAAATATCTTTTACAAGGATGTATTAAATTGATCAAAAGTGAGGTTAAAGACCTATATAATGCTGTTCTTTTTAACTTACCTAAAAATTATTTAGTTTATTAATAATCCTAAAATTTCTAAATGCATCACGTTTCCAGAAAAAATGGAGCAGCACAACTGTTTTCAACATTGATAATAATCATAAATGTTTCTTGAGCATCAAATCATAATATCAGAATGATTTGTGAAGGATCATGTGACACTGAAGACTGGAGTAATGATGCTGAAAATAGAGCTTTAATCACAGGAATAAATTACACTTTACTATATATATTAATATAGAAGCAATTGAGTTATTTGAGATTGTAGTATTATATTACAATATTTCTGTTTTTACTGTATTTTGGATCAAATAAAGGCATGCCTTGATGAGCAGAAGAGACTTCTGTCTATAATATCTTACCGACCCCAAATGTTTGAATGTTAGTGTATTTTTGTTTTTTGCGTTTTCTGATTGACTGTATGGTATCCCTTACATTGTACTAAATGTAATACTTCTACTAAATATAATGCATAACATTATACTAAAAAGTTAGGTGATTTGCATGACTCTCAGAATTAAACAGGCTGTTACTAATGGAAAAATATACTTCTGGCAACCACCCAGAAGAGCTCATGAACGCATGAACTAACTTTTCCGCATTTGTCATTGTATGTCATGTCGTAATTTAAATATATTTTTAAGATTGAAGAATTTTTGTTGTGAACAAGACTTTTTTTGCTGTGTGGTTTTAATAAATACCGTGTTCAGTGTGTGTGCGGTTTTGGTTCAGTTCACACTCATTCAAGTGTTCATGGGATGTTTGTTTTCTGCAGACATTGGAGAGTTTTACAGACTCGTATCGCACACACAGTTTTGAACTCGCTCGGATGGTGTCACAATACCAGCACACTCAACAGGGAGTGCGTGACCTCAGGTGAGTGCGTCCATGGCAGTTAAAGACCCGAGGACCAGATATGTTGAATGAAGACCAGGAGTCAGAAGTGCAGTCAATAGAAGAAATTTTAGTGTGACCTGAAACTTAGAAAGTTTAGTTTGTGGTTTCATCTGCTTTGTAGATGAAACCACAAACTAGCAGATTTCATCTGCTTTGTAGATGATTACGTATACAGTAATCTATATTGCGTCTAAATGTGCTGTATAAATTAATGTTGTTGTTGTTAACGTCAGTTTATAACAACAGGTATGTCTTTTGATTTTAAAAATGTATTTGTAAATGTTGAGATTAACATTGATTAAAATTAATAAATGCTCAGTTCATGTTCACTAATAAAGTTAACTAATGGTAACAAATCTTAACAAACCTTATTGTAAAATGTCCCCGTGAGAATTGTTACCTTTTGCAATTAGGTGAAATGAAGTTGATTTTAAGGTGTTTTAAAAATGATGGTTTTAGTTTTAGCTAACGATAATAACTTTATTTTTGGGAGTCAATCTTCCTTAAAACGAGAATTGTTCAAGTGGTGTTCACCAGATGTTGTAGAAGTCATACAAGATGGACATTTTTGCTCAATGTTTTCTGCAAGACAACCAATAAGTTTTATTGTACTGTTCTGCTATTAATGCAAATACAACACATTTTTATGAAGTAAGCTCACTTAAGGATGTTAGTAAGACTTTACCACAAAAGGCTTTATAACTTTTTATTACATGTTAATGTTAAAAATCTTGTATAATATAACCTGCTGTATTTTTTTCTTTTTACTGTATTTTTGTAACTCAGTTTTTGCCATGAAGATCGCCTCAGATTTTGACATGGCATTGAATAAATAAAACTGTACTATGCATGTGTGATTCAGGGTCACGGTCTCTGAGCTGAAGGACGAGGTGAGAGGTCTGGTCCTGAGAGACGCCCTCCCCACACCTGCACAGGTGCCACAGAAACCAGGTGAGAAGCAGGTGTGAACACATTAATTAAAGGCTTTTATTATTTTCTTTGTTTCCCCTTGAAGACCATTTATAATGCATGCCAAAAACCTTCATTTAGCCTTTCTCTGATGTTTGGATCCAAACACTGTTTTTTACTTGCTGTGCCCTAAAGATTTCTGTGCAATTTGCCTCTTTTCATGTGGTGTCCTTTCATTTTTCTTGCACCTGTGTGGTAGCAGCGGTAGCCATGAAGGCGGTGGCCGAGAGACGTGTGTCATCAGGGTCAGATGATGATTTCAGTCCCACCCCCAGTCTGGCCGAGATCAGCTCAGACGAGTTGGATGCATCTTGGCTGGAAGAACCAGGTGACACACGGACACATTCATAACCGCGCCAGATAGTGAGAGATACGCGTGCACTGAAGGGACATCTCATGCAGAGCTACCCGAATCATACAGGTCCTTCTCAAAACATTAGCATATTGTGATAAAAGTTCATTATTTTCCATAATGTAATGATACAAATTAAACTTTCATTATTTTAGATTCATTGCACACCAACTGAAATATTTCAGGTGTTTTATTGTTTTAATACTGATGATTTTGGCATACAGCTCATGAAAACCCAAAATTCCTGTCTCAAAAAATTAGCATATCATGAAAAAGTTTTCTAAACGAGGTATTAACTTTGTCATCTGAATAAACTAATTAACTCTAAACACCTGCAAAAGGTTCCTGAGGCTTTTAAAAAAAAAACAGCCTGGTTCATTACTCAAAACCGCAGTCATGGGTAAGACTGCCGACCTGACTGCTGTGCAGAAGGCCATCATTGACACTCAAGCCAGAGGGTAAGACACAGAAAGAAATTTCAGAACGAATAGGCTGTTCCCAGAGTGCTGTATCAAGGCACCTCAGTGGGAAGTCTGTGGGAAGGAAAAAGTGTATCAAAAAATGCTGCACAACGAGAAGAGGTGACCGGACCCTGAGGAAGATTGTGGAGGAGGACCGATTCCAGACCTTGGGGGACCTGCAGAAGCAGTGGACTGAGTCTGGAGTAGAAACATCCAGAGCCACCGTGCACAGGCGTGTGCAGAAAATGGGCTACAGGTGCCGCATTCCCCAGCTCAAGCCATTTTTGAACCAGAAACAGCAGCAGAAGCGCTGGGCTACAGAGAAGCAGCACTGGACAGTTGCTCAGTGGTCCAAAGTACTTTTTTCGGATGAAAGCAAATGTTGCATGTCATTCGGAAATCAAGGTGCCAGAGTCTGGAGGAAGACTGGGGAGAAGGAAATGCCTGAAGTTCAGTGTCATGTACCCACAGTCAGTGATGGTCTGGGGTGACACCGTCTGATGTCAGCTGCTGGTGTTGGTCCACTGTGTTTTATCAAGGGCAGGGTCAATGCAGCTAGCTATCAGGAGATTTTGGAGCACTTCATGCTTCACATCTGCTGAAAAGCTTTATGCTCACAGTGCCAAAACCACTGGTAAATGGTTTACTGACCATGGTATTACTGTGCTCAGTTGGCCTGCCAACTCTCCTGACCCGAACCCCATAGAGAATCTATGGGATATTGTGAAGAGAAAGTTGAAAGACGCAAGACCCAACACTCTGGATGAGCTTAAGGCCGCTATCGAAGCATCCTGGGCCTCCATAACACCTCAGCAGTGCCACAGGCTGAGTGCCTCCATGCCACGCCACATTGAAGCAGTCATTGCTGCAAAAGGATTCCCGACCAAGTATTGAGAGCATAACTGAACATAATTATTTGAAGGTTGACTTTTTTTGTATTAAAAACACTTTTCTTTTATTGGTCGGATGAAATATGCTAATTTTTTGAGAATTTTGGGTTTTCATGAGCCAAAATCATCAATATTAAAACAATAAAACACCTGAAATATTTCAGTTGGTGTGCAATGAATCTAAAATAATGAAAGTTTAATTTGTATTTTTACATTATGGAAAATAATGAACTTTTATCACAATATGCTAATTTTTTGAGAAGGACCTGTATTTCACTGTAAAATCGAAATAAAAACGAACCTTTAATAAATATTTTCATTATTTTCTTAAAGGTAGATGTGACCTTTTTTTTTTTTTTTGTTCAAAATTAACAATTTAAATAATGAGTGAATACATCAATCCTTCCATCCAAATCCTTTTAACTTACCTTGATTCACTATGGTAAACCTATTGTAGGTGTTTATATTTGGATGGATTTTGCAGAGATTTGCGCATATGCGTCACTTGCCCATGCGTGTCTCGTTATATTCGTAAAAGAGAAAAGTTGCTCCAGCTACTTGGTTGTCACAAGCGAAAAAGTTGACTTGGAGCAACTAAGGCTGCACATCTACATTAATCCGGATACATTTGAAAACACTCCCTGTCTGTTAGGCATTTTCGGTGTGCGATGCGGAAGGACGAGGAGCGAAGGTTTCAACAGAAACGCTCTTTATTCAAAACTAAACAAAATACTTTACAAACAAACAGAAGCAGCACACTTTGTGCATTTTTCCCATACTTGGGAATAACTGGGAAACATGGAAAACAAGGACGGGACATCCACACACACGTTAAACATTCGACAAAGTCATGGGAAAACATGAGGGTTTATATATAGCAGAAGATAGGGAACAGGTGACAAGACTAACAATGAAGTGATTGACATGACAGGTGAAGGAAACGACACAGGAAGTACAAGGAAGGAAACAGGAAGTTAAGAGACACGACAAGACTGTGACACTGTCCATACTAGTGTTTTCCAAAAGTTGCTCATCCAATCACCCTTCTGTGCATGCGTGAAACAGACTGAAGTTCACAAGATGAGACAGAGAGAGCAAATATAATACAGTTCTCACACTATTCTTCTGCCACCATCATTTTATTAGCAAACTATCCCACCAATCAGTGTTGCACTTAAAATCACAAGGTGTTTGCCATCATTTTTGCTGCAGGACAGCAATTGCGAGAAATAGCAGGCACAACAATGTCAGTATAACCATAGATATCTATAGGTAAGAAATTTTTTTTTTAATTGTTTTTTAGGTTGTTTAGTTTGAGATATTTTAGTATTTTAAATTAAAACTGCCTTGGAAAATAGCTGAAATAAAGTTTATATTTTGTTTTTATAATATTTTTTTTTTCAAGCGATAATAACCCTGAGGAGAGGAAGGCAATTTTATCTTAAAATTAGTTATTTACTTTTTTACATTTGTATGGTTAAATTAAGTATTAGTTTTTCATCAGCTTGCAAACCTGTGTGGGAAAGCCCAGGTTTACACTAACAATTACTACTTTTTCTACTTGATTTTAGAGCTACAAACCAGAAGGAGGCGCCGACGGGTCCGTCTAAATTCAGACCTGTCTGGAAGTGACATCAGCGATGCTGGAAGTGGGCTCGAGAGTAACCTTGACAATGATGCTGAAGGGGTGGACAGAGTTTCAGACAGTCCTCCAGATCTCAGTCTCAGCGACCTCTGATCTTAAAGGCCAATAAACCATGGCGCTGCTATTAGAGGAAATGGAAACCTTGCTCTTGAGTGTTGACTAGGTAGGCTTAAGAGTGTAACGGACAGTTTACTTCTGTCATGAAGGCCTGGACTGGATTATTTGTCATGTAATGGATGTACGTTGAGGTCAAAATCAAGTCCATGGTGCCCAGTGACTGACACACACTACACACAGATTGTCTTTATAGGCTTTGTAAGTATTGCATTGACATCAACCAAATACAGCAATACCTTGAGAAATGAGCGTCCCGACATACGAGCATTCTGAGAAACGAGCAAGCCTTCGAGCAATTTTTGCTTTGAGATACGAGAAATGTGAGCAGCCTATAGACGTGGACTCTAGGTGGTCGAGCACTCGGAGCCCACGCGCCTAACTCGTTCACTTCATGTGTTCGTCAACTTCTTTACGCATCTCTCGTGAGTCTTCCTGTGGTGTGTGTTATATACATTTATGGGGTAATTGCATAAATTATTTCTATTTTATTTACTGTTGTTGTATTTCTCTCGGTTTGTGTGAAAAATTTAAAAGTGGACGAGAGGTTAACCGAGAGCTGAGAGAAAGCGACGACAAAGTTACAACGCCACTACCACATCCAGCCGCTCCGCTCTAGACTTCACCTAAAGCCGCACCAATACTGCGCATGCGCAAAATATTGTGATATCAGGGCGGGGTTTTAGAGGGCCGGAAAGGATATTTTTTTTTCCTGTTATTTCTAATGGAAGACAATGATTTGAGATATGAGCAACTCGAGTTACGAGCTCGTCCTGGAACGGACTATGCTCGTATCTCAAGGTATTACTGTACTAGCATTCTACTCCTGCTAGTTTTAAAATAGCTTTCTATGACAGAAATAAGAAGTAACAATAATATGCAGTTCTGAACTCAGGCAAACCGTATTCCAGAAATTGAGGTATTCGTTAAAAATAAAAGTTTTGAAATCATGCAGAACATGGGTTTTGACTATGAACATGCAACACAGAACACCAAAGAGAGTTTGACTTGGGCTTTATAAAACATATTTGCCCCTCAGTATTTTAAGCATTTTTTCATTAGAACAACATGCACTCACAGGCCCTGTTTACGCCTGTTATTAATTTGCCTTTTGATCTCAACGGGATCTAAAACATTTTGACTGTCAGGCGGAGATACTGTTCACTATATTAACGAGGATTGGCACATCTGCCCTCCTACCTGAGCGACTGTTTTACATGAGAAGCCAATTATTACTGGCGGTGCTTTACAATACCTTTCACTGACGAAAAGACTTTCCTTTTTCACTTCATTTCACTTCTTTTAGGTCAGCAGGGTGACCGTAAGCTTTACAGAGCACAAAAGGGTAGCGGCGGGAGAGGCAAAGCTTTGAACCAGTTGCTCTGAAAAATGAGTCGCTGTTTCCAAGCGTATGAAAAACCACACGCTGGCGAACTCTGCTGGTCAGGACAGTTATAATACAACTACATCTCAGGCAGAACTTACATAAACACAACTTTCACAAACACACTGCACGTATTTTACCGAAATGTATTATCTATCAAATGCATAAAGCATCTTCGTTGGCTCTATCAACAGCTTGACGGTAAAACCTGAGCTTAGGTAAGGTTCTGGGACAGAGTTGGAGCGTGTTTTGTCCACATCTGGAGCTTAGTGGTTGTGAAAACTATGTCTGATTAGAAATGTGTTCCTTGAATGCAATGCAAGTCACTTTGGATAAAAATGTCTGGCAAATGCGTAAAGAAATAATAATTCTATATAAATACAGAATTCTATATAAGTAAATGTGCAAATCAAGAAATAAATCAGCAGATGCCCTATTCTTCTCCCATTCTTCCTTTAAGCAAATCTTTCCTCGCTGAAGATTTTTGTCATTAATATTAATCTTTGTTGAAAGGTATTTTATGAAGGTCACGTGGTAACTTGAGCGCGCAGAATGAATATTCATGAATTTGTAATTCGGCTCGCAATTCTCGCAAAATCTCGCGATAGGCGCTCACTCGCACGGCCGCCATATTGTGGACACTATTTTGATTGTTATCTGCTGGAAGTGCGAAAGGAAGAGAGAAGATTAGGGGGAGCATAGGGGAAAAGCCGAAGAGCTGTCAGAAGAGTGCGGAGCGCGTGAAGCAGCGGTGTTTCCTGCGCTCATCGCTGTGTTTGGCGGCGTCGGGCCAGGGGAGCGGCGGCTGACACGGTGAGGAAACTGTTAGGCCTTCTAGTGTTTGCGGACTCGAGAGAAACACACACTCCCTGAAAGCAGCTGTTTGTGTTCCTCCGCTTTTATGGAGTTGCTGTGACTGTAAAAACAACCTCCGTCGCTTTAAACACTGAAAACGCGATGAAACGTTATAAAGCTCCAGCCTGTCGCGTTGCTGCATCCGGTTTTATTTTCTCTCTCTCTCCCTCTCTATCTCTCTGTGTCTCTCTCCCTCTCTATCACTCTGTGTCTTTCTCTGTGTGTCTCTCTGTGTCTCTCTCTCCCTTTTTCTGTCTTTCTCACTGTGTCTTTCTCTGTCTGTGTCTCTATTTCTCTGTGTGTCTCTGTCTCTCTCTTTCTCTGTGTCTACTTTAGTTAGTAGACTTTAGTAGTTCATGGCAATCCACAATTTACTACTTATTAGTATTGCTTATTCATTTCTTATGTTTTTGTTTTCCAAAACCATGTTTTTATAAAAAGTGTGCTTTTCCTCTAGCTCAAACAGTAGAGAGTGGCGCTTGCGACGCCAATGTCATAGGTTCGATTCCCAGGGAAAGCAAGAACTGATTAAGTGGTAAGTCACTTTGGATAAGAGTACATGTATGCAAATAAATAAAGACTTTCACTGATCCACTGATCTGAAAAGTGTAATAACTCTGTTTTTACTTTACGTAGATGAGTGTTTTTCTTCACGAGTCTGATGTCTTTTGTTTGTTTTTGGCATGACTGATACTAGTGATGGCATAACAAATCAAAGCATAACAAATCAAGAGACTTTGCTCTGAAAAACAACACTTTCATGAAAAAGCTCTTAAATCACATCATAAAGACTTGCGTTTATAATGTCTTGGCATTAAATGTTGCGTCTCTGTTTTCCAATAGGAATATCGAAACGTCTTTAAATCAAGATTAATTTACTTGAACTCTTAAGCAAATTGAGTTTATACTTTTTGTTTAAGTGGCATTTTCAGCAAATATTATTTATTTTGAGACCATTTTCTTGTTTTAATAATAAATTGCTTTATTTTGATTAAATTCACTGAAACAATTTTTGTTGTTTTGCATCTCTAGTAAATGTCTTGATTTAACAATCATTGGACAATTAAATAATTGCAGAGTGATCAAAAGATAAGAGTTTAAAATATTAATGTTATTTCCATTTTCTAGTGTTTGGGAGGAGAACGATTCAAGTCGTAAAATCAATTAAAATCTCTGTTCGAAGTTGTTCAGTGCAACTTGATTTTCTAATTTAGACATTGTCTTTTTATGATTGATTAAATCTAATCAATTTAGACATTCGTTAGACAACTGTGTGCAAATGTATCTAGAGTATCTGATTATTAATCTCAAAAGATGTGTCGGAGTTTACTGGCGATCTGTTACTCTTTATCTTCAAGCATTTTACCTTTTCAGCTTTTAGATTTGTACTTTTTATCCAAAGCGACTTGCATTGCATTCAAGAAAGACATTGACATTCTAATCAGTTCTTGCTTTCCCTGGGAATCAAACCCATGACCTTGTTGTTGCACGCGCCACTCTCTACTGTTCGAGACACTGGAAAGTAGATGTTTCTTTTTTTCGATAGCATTTATATCATAGTCTAGCTGTGCTTTTTTCTTTTCTAGTCATATGTTCATGATTTATTTGTCATCTTTACTTTTCATAACAGCCTTAAATTATTACAATTTTCAAAAGACGTGTTTGCCCACAATTATAGCTTTGTAATGTTGCATTCATTATGAAGCAGACGTGCCTGTATGCGCTCGCACTAAAACAGCTTTTCTTGTGCTTTTTTAAAGTGATGTGAAATGCTTTATATGTAGTTAAAGTGCACTGAAACAGGTTTTAAATTTTGTCAAATAAACCTTTGCATGTTACTTGCGTTTATTTCAGATTTCTAGATCAAACAAGCCATAAAATATCAAAGGAAAATTGCTCATTTTATGGACTATATCTGCTCAATCTGAACATCCATGGCATCTAATCCATGTCGCATAATAAACCATTCAGCAACAGATTTCGGGATACCAGTCGTGACATGAATGCAAACGTGCAGTTTGAAAACCTGGTCAAAATATCAGATCTGTGCATTAAGACCTGCAGTGTTATCATATTGTGCTGGAACGATTAATCTGAAAAACCTAAAAACGCATGCAAAATGAATGAACTTTTCTGAAAATACAATAACCACAGCTGTAATAGTTTCATTTACTTGTGTGGGGGTATTTTCTGCCACTTGTCTTGAATTTGGGTGAGTTTTTTTGTTCAATTTGGTGTCATTTTAGCCTTTAAACCCTGTTATTTTGTAAACCTGCGGTGCACAGCGAATACTAAAGAGGCTCCACCGTAGATACAGATATGTTGGCGATAACACTGACAAAGTGTGGGTTTGGATTACCGTAGTTCCCGCACCATAAGGCGCACCGGATTATAAGGCGAAGTCTCAATTACCGCTCTAGTTTTGTACTTAGTCCGTACACAAGGCGCACCGCATTATAAGGCGCACGCTAAAACATATGGTCTACAAAAAAGGTAATGGAAGCAAAACAGTGAGTTTTACTGAACTTTATTCTACTATATAACAATACACTCACATTGTTTTAATCAATCAAAGTCATCATCTTCTGTGTCTGAATTGAACAGCTTGGCAATTTCACCATCAAACATGCAGGTGTTGAACCGAAATCTGACTCCCTGCACAAATCTGACTCCCCTTCTTGTGCATTCATTAATACAAGCTTGCTTGAACATATTGGCTTATCAATCAATATTTTTTTCCACACAGCAAACATCCAGAGCTTGCAAACACTCACCCATCATGTGAAAAAATCTACAGTTTTCCTGGTGTCGTGATTAGACAGAAGCACATGGCAGTGTGCAGCACCTGGAAGATACATAAAGGAACCTGGAAAATATATGGACCTGAATTGTATCTTCCAGGTTCTTTTATGCATCTTCCAGGTCTTTTAAGCAACCCAGTGTGTGTGTGTGTGTGTGTCTGTATCTAATCAAGATCCTAAATCTCCTCAGCTGTTTGTGCTGCTTTGTCTTTGACAGTTGTGAACGTTTCTAGGTTCATGTTGCGTGATGAGTGTGGATGTTCCTTCTTTCGACTAAGTGCCAGTTTCTGTTGTATTTCAGGTACAGTAACACCTCGAGATACGAGCGTCTCTACATATGAGTATTCCAAGATATGAGCAAGCTTTCGGCAGATTTTTGCTTCTATATAGGAGTAAATATTAGAGATACGAGCACGAGTACTGAGGCTGACGCTGACACTCGTTCACTTCATGTGTTCACTGACTTGTACGCGTCACCCGCGAATACGGTAGATATTTTTCTCTCTATTTTGTGCATTATTCTTCACAATAGCGACGAATTCTAAGAAAGTGAGTAGTAAGGATGGTAGTGAGAAGAAGAAACGCATGATGACAATGGAAATGAAGCATGAATTTGTGGATAAATATGAGCACGGTGAGAGATCTAGCACGCACTTATGATCGCAGTACATCCACGATATGTACCATCCTAAAGCAGAATGATGTTATCAAGAATGTAAATCCTTCCAAGGGCGTGAGGATTATATTGAAGTTGTGTTCGAATATAAATGATGAGATGGAGAGGCTTCTGTTGTTGTGGATAAAGAAGCATATCAAAAGGTCAAAAGGTCTGCGCCAAGTGAAAGTGAAAGTTAGGGTAATCAGGCAAAAAAAAGGTAAGGAAAGTGATCAAAAGTAACAAATACAAATAGAAAAAAATCAAAACAACAATATAAAATAGAAAAGTAAAAAAAAAAACGAAAGCTAAGTTCAGTTATGCTTAGATCCTGACAAAGCTCAGGAAGTTTACAGTTTCAATCCATCTCACATCCTTTATACACATTATTTTGTTTTCTTTGTATTTAAGTACTCAACCTGTGCTCGTTCAGCGGGGGAAAGATAGTTTTTTTTTCGATATGTCACGCATTAAACGATAAATGGCAATAACTCCAAAACAACTCGCACAAAAAAAAAATCTTAACCTTAGAAAGGAAATATATCTTAATGTTTCACAAGCTTCCATTTCATTTTTTGGCTGTATATAACGAGCACTGAGCCATAAAGCCCGTCTGAATGTGAGTTTTGCCGGGCTAGCTTGCTCTTTGATGAGCTGTGCGTAAGGGACCGTGGGAAAAGTGCAAGTTCTTTTCGATTTCTGCTGTAATTTAAGTGTGTGTAGACATGAGACCAGTGGCATTCATTAAAGGGACACAGTGGACAACGTTTAAACCTGTCTTTTCAAAAAGTGAATTGCATGTCCAAATTTACCTTTCTTTTACCAATAGCTTTCTCCATAAGAAAATTGCCCTTTTCCCACGGTCCCTTACTCACATCTCGGCAAAGAGGAGCTTTTCAGGTGAAACTCAAATTCAGACGGTTTTTACGTTTCCTTGCTCATTATATCTAGCAGAAATAACGAAAAAGAAGCTTGTGAAACATTAAGACACATGTATCCATAAGTATACATTAAGATTTTTTTTTTTGAGTGAGTCGTTTTAGAGTTATTGCCATTTTATGCTGAATGTGTGAGTAATATAAAAGACAAAACTAACTTTACCCCGCTTGCGCGTTCTGGGTGTTTGCTGTGAAAACATCGATTGATGGAGGTAAGCATATGGTATTACATAATGTTCTGTGATTGGTTTATCACTGTGTCAGTGTGAAATGGTCCGACAGTCAATCAAGCTGAGCGCTTATCAAAATCACCCAAAAACAATTTTATAGATTTTGGAACTCAGTCCACAGACAAGGCGCACCGGACTATAAGGTGCAGTCCGATTTTTGCGAAAAATTAAGTCGTTTTGGTGCGCCTTATAGTGCGGAAAATACGGTATGTTGATTGCAGTTTAGCAGAAACGGTTCTCTGGGTAACGTCCTTTAAAGTATGTTTGATGGTTTCCCTAGTCCAGCTTCTGCTCCCTGCATGTTTAGAGTTGGTTCGTTTGTGAAATCATAGTGGACTAGGGAAATTAGGAATAAAGTGAGACTGAAGCAATGCTTACTAGTTTTAAGCACCTCAGTCCACTTGTATCTTGGTTGTGTCCAGCATGCACAGACATTTTATATATAAATAAAATATACCTGTGCATACATTTGCTGTAGCTGTACAGCCATGAGGGTCCTGACTATACCCGACTTCATCAAAGAAGTAAGCTTCTCATTCCACAGCATTGTTTTACACCCTCCACCATGCTAATCACATACAGTAAACTCGGACACATCAATGCAGTCAGAGCTCTTTGTGCTAAAGCTACATTATAATGAATCACACTTGATGCTGTCTCGTACGGGTGGGTGAAATTGTTTCATGATACCAGGCAATTTACTTTAAATGCATCACAAAATAGTTAAAGGGACCAATTCACAGAATCAAAAATTCTACTTTTGCAGGTAGGGATCTGCTTAATAGCTTTCATGTAAGATAAACTACAGAGGCTGAGTAATCAAATGGGGAGAAATTAAATAAAGCACCTTTAGTATTTACACTGAATCTTATTGAAGCTGCAGAAACAGTTTTCACTTTAATGTCGTTTGAAGCTATTAGGCTACAGTTTTCATTTTCATGGCGTTTGAAGTTTTAGTTGTTTTGTTAATTATTTTAAAATGTTTGTGTAGTTATATTTTATTTTCTTAGTTAAAATGAAAATGGGAACTGAACCTTGGCAGCAAGTGTCTAAAATTAACTTTTTTTTTCTATCTTTTTTTTTTTCAGTTAACATTTTATTTCGAGTTAGACATCTGTTTTTTCTTTGTTTTAGTTTCAGTTATAATAGCAACCCTGGAACGTAATCAAAAGCCCCTTTTATACCGTAATCCCAGTAAATATTAAAAACGGTTATGCTGCATGACATTTTTGTGGAAATAATGGTACTTTATTTCAGGATTATTTGATAAATTGAAAGTTCAGTGAACAAATAATTTGTATTCATTACATTTTTACTAAATAGAAACCGGTTGTTACACGTGTTTTCACTGTCATGTTTGATCAATTTAATCCATCCTTCATGAATAAAATAAATTTTATAGTTATAAGTAATTAATTTATAATTATTAAAAGTATTAATTTCTCCTTTTTTTGTTACCATGCCACAAATGTTTGAATAGTATTATTTTGTTTCCACAAATGTTAAGCAGCAAAAACTGTTTTCAACACTGATAATAATAATCAATTGTTTGAGCAGATAATCAAGGATATCAGAATGATCTTTTGAAGATCATGTGACACTAAAGACTTGAGTAATGATCACAGAAATAAATTACACTTTACTATATATTCACAGAAAACAGCTGTTTTACATTGATATGTTACACTGTTTTACTGTATTTATCCTCTAATAAATTCAGCTTTAATCACAGGTATAAATTACACTTAAAAATATACTTCACTTTACGTAGTGGCCGCAGTAAAAACTTTGGGTGTGCATTATTTTTCTAATAATTTAGCAGCCTGTCGTCAATTATTTCTCGCATAGAAAATTATTTTAAGTTGTTGTATTTCACATTATTATTGTTTTTACTGTATTTTTGATTAAATGCAATCTTGGTGAGCAAGTATAATTCACTTTTTATTTGAAAAATGATTCATATATACATTATATACTCTGGGAAAAATTATGGGAACTCTAAGATCACACATTGGATGAATTTGAAAATATTTATATACGTTCTATAGTTTAAGAACAAAACTATTAAAAATCATACCAAAATTCAATGTAAAAATCTAAGTCAACAGCTGATTCAACCTGCATGACGTTCATCACAGCAGCTCAATGTCAGGCGTGTGTTCGGCTCCACGTGTCTGTATTCACTCACAATTGCATCTGGCTCCTGATGGGATGGAGGATGGAGTCCTGATCTCCTCCTAGACCTGAATCAGGGCAACAGTAGCTCCTGACAATCTGTGTTGATACTCAACGTTTCGGAGGCTCTGATACATGAGGAGGATCTCAGTGGGATTCAGGTCTGGGGAATGTGAGGATCAGTCAATGGCGTCAATGCCTTCATCTAAACACTGGCCGCATCAGGAGCCCAGGGTCACGGCACCAGCACACCAAACCTCGGACTGCCTGTGTAAAAGGATTGGGTTGCAGGAACTGCCTCAGGAAACACAACACAAAACTGAAGACAAATCTTTCAGGAATAATGATAGAACAATTGTCTATGGCCTCCACATCCAAAACAATGATCTTTCTTGAGTTTGTGCTGCTTTTTCCTCTCCAGTTCACCTGTTCCACTTTCCACTTCTGCTTTCTAATCGGACAGGATTGAAGAAACTGAAGTATAATGGACTTAGTGTTACTAATATTCCAATATAATATAGAATGTTTTTTTTTTTTTTTTTTTGCCATATCTTGTCTGTAAAGCATTAGCTAAACTGTGTTCAAAACGCGTGCCAAAAATGGTAAAAATCAAAAGTGGTTTGATCATCTTTAAGTCTTATGATTAATGTCAGAATGTTTGTTTGCGTTTCACTTGATCAACTGCTTGTTTTTAAATGTTAGAGGACTAATTACAAATGGAAAAACTTTTTTTGGGACTGACAATTTTCTTCAGACACACAACCATTAGAATACTGTGTGTGCATTGATCATTATTTTTCAGACTTGGTTGGTTAATAAACAGATGCATGTTTTTGTCAGAGAATTGGAATCACTTTTTTTATGTTCTTGATTGCCGACAAAGAAGCAGAAACTAAACGGATTTGTTCTAAGGACTTCACGAAGCAAGAGTTCTGTCGTATTCAAGTGTTACACTAATGGGGCACTAATTGTTTATACAATAATACCTCGGTTTACGAGCGACTTGGTATACGAGCAAATCTGTGTACGAGCATGGAGGGTTGAATCGGTGTACGAGCATTGTATCGTGAAAAATTTCCCTCACCCATGCGCATTTTTGTGTGGAAAAAGTCCTAACGCTCAGCATCCTTGTGCGCCTTTTTACTTGAAATATCCTAATGACAGCCTCTCATAACACAAGCAGGAGGTTCCAACTCCTTTATAACCCCTTAACTCATTCATTGGCTGCATCATTCACCACAGTGATACTTTTATAAGTGATTTACAGAAGTTTTTACCTCATATTCTAAAAATTAATTAATTGTGATCGCTATTGTTCATGTAGTGAAAACAGTACCTCTAAGCAGTAACTGTCATGGTTCATGAATTCAGTGTCTCCTAGTTCTGAGTGTGTATGTGTGTGTGGTCACTGAACACCTGATTCTCATATCATCTCCCAGCTTTCGTTCGCGGCTCCCGCGAGTTTAACAATTTTAACTGCAATAAATAGGGTAAACCCCCAAAAATATTTAAAATGGGCATTTGTGGTGATGTTGAACAAATTAATTGATTTTTAGTGCATTCTTATGGGGACATTTGTTTTGGTGTACGAGCATTTTGGTTTACGAGCTCGCTCTTGGAACGAATTAAACTCGTAAACCGAGGTATTACTGTACGTTGATTTTTGTTTACTTAATTTTTTTGTTTGCAAATGGCTTGTCATTTGTAACTAGGATCAAGCTTTCTTCTAGCTCAATCAGTAGAGCATTGGTGCTTGCAACACCAAGGTCATGGGTTCGATCCCAGGGAAAGCAAGACATGATTCAATGTGTTCCTTGAATTCAATGCAAGTCGCTTTGGAGATAAACGTTTGCCAAATGCGGTCAACAGTGAAGCGAGGAATGTGAACCCCTGAAAAAGTGGTGACTGGTGGCATTCTCATGCTAACTTTAGAGCATGTCAAATGTTCAAACAATGTGAAGACGTGCATACCTGAGGAGCGGTGCGTGTCCTGATCAACACAAACATTCCTCAGAGCTAATGAATTGCATTTTGAACACAGTTTGTTGAGTTTGCAGACCGTACCTCTTTGTAAGAGCAATTCCATGGAAATGAAACCCTTACCGTGAACTAATAACAAAAGCCTATTTAGGTCTGTGTTTTACTGCATTTTTGTGCTTCAATAGAAATGTGAGGGAAATCACATACGAGGGATGTGCTTGTGAAAGTACATTTTATCCAACTGTATTTCATGTTTTCCAAAGGCCACCCGTTTTTTTCATTCATGTCAACAGGAAGCATTTTGTAGAAAGCCTGGCCGGCTAAAAAATAAATACGTACTCACTTTGTCCAAACGGCGACAATAAGTGCAAGTGCTATTTATGAAGTCATGATGCTTCGGTGTTGTCGCGTCTGTAATATTTAAAATATTGTTTGTCATGCATATTAATGAAATTAACTTAATTTTCTGTACAATGCCAATTTATGTCCATTCTCATCTCCCTTCTTTGCTCAGCAATAATATTGCATTAGATGCTTCATGTTAAATCCTATGCATGCATGTTTGTCATGTTGTGTAGACAGATCGCTATTGTTTTTTTTTGTTTTTTTGTCACCATATGAGAGCGAAAGCTTACTAGAGCTTATGTTTTTGGATCATGGTTTGAACTCTTATACACATTTAACAGCCTCAGATTTAAACGACTTACCTTCGTTTAAACGGAAAAATGTTTAACCTAGTTTGCCTTGCGGGAAAGAAATCATAGGCACAGGTGGACCGTTGAATAAATCGACAAAACTATTAATAATGTTTGTCTATATAATGTTTACATGCGCTTTCATAGACTGATCAATTCTGCTTTCAGAACTGGCACATTTGTGACATTGATTTTTCCTCCAAAATGTGAAAAGAAAGATTTAAATGAAGGATATTGTATGTTCTGTGAAGACTCAACCCTCTCTCCATTTTGGTAGTTATTGTTGCTTGTATAGTGAATATATTCTATGAGAATTTATATTTTACCTTTTGACTGCAAATGTCACGCTCATGGATGGCAAACAGAGAAGAAAAAAAAAAAGCTAAATGCAAGTAATAGAGTAGAACCGGATTCATTTGGCAACATTCACTGCCACTATATGTATAAGCACAAGCCAGGCATTTCTGTGCCTGTGCATTTCAGTGGAAAAGTGTAATATTCCTTGCACTAAGGTAAAAGTGGTTGAACGTGTGAAGTTGCGGCATATGTTTACTTTAGTAGATAGTGTCTTTGATTTTAAATATCTCCGTTAATGTCAGGTAAACATCCTTACTATTTGAGGCGCTTGACCGTGTTTTATGCTTTTCCTTATGAAGCTGCTCGTTATTGGTGAGTAACCAAGTTTTATTTACTCGCCCAAAGCAATTTCTTTCCCTAAATATGCTCATGATTTGTTATTCGCAGTCTTTGGGACGTGCTTCTGTGTTTCGTTCAGTCTTGTTGTGTTGTGTTGTGTTGTATGTTCATTGTGTGGGTGTGGCAGACTGGCATCTCCTCCGCTGGCGTCTCGTTAAGGGAGAAGTTAATTTCGTTGAGCTGTGGCTTTGCCGAGGGCGATGGATGGGCTGTCTGTATCTCAAGCAACCAAGTACTGGAAGAGCTATGTAAAAATTGCATTGGTTGTGTTTTGCAACTCTTGAAGCGTTTCAAATGGCCTCTTTAGCCTCAGGGAAGAATCCTGTATATTTACTGTTGAGCAACCAGTGAATTGACTTTTTTTCTCTCTCTCGTTTTAATTTGTGTCCTCCCTCTTTCTTTTTCCAAAACTGATTGCTCAACAGAATAAATTAGGCAGTGAAATATTCTCTGGGCTAATAGCTGAAATTAGTGTGGCTGTTTAAAGAGTGTGAAACGGTTTGTAGTTTTCTCATGGTGGAAGCGCCACAGAAATCATAGTATTTCAAGAAGTTATCGATTTACACAAGCTAATGTTCTGCGTCACTCACTAAAGCAAACTTATTGAAGACAAATAAATAGTCATACAATCGTAAAGAAACACAGTTAAAAACAAAAGGACAAATAAATGCATCAGGAGAAAGATACAAATAAATAACGAGTGCTTTCAGGAAGGGTTTTTTTTTTGGGGGGGGGGGGGGGGGGGTCAGATAAACGTATGAGAGCAGTGGCACCGAAACAAACTAATAAGTGAGGTTACTTACAATGTTATATGTTTTGTCTCATGCAAATGCTGAAAGTAAAGCACTGAGTTTGAGTTGAGGTGCAGGTTTGTGTTAACAATTGTAAGAAATGAGAAAATTTTTTTTTTGACATTTGCTCCCCTATAGTTATTTTATAGCGTCATATATTTGTAGTTCAGGGTAATCGCAGTTAAAACCATGCATGGATCCGATTTAAAACTACATTTTTCATAAGAATGAGAATAAGAACCAATTGTATTAAATTTACTGCTGTAATAATACCTGCAAACTCATTGATTTTTGACAATTCGCCATTCTGACA
The DNA here is from genome assembly GCA_037043235.1 of Rhodeus uyekii. Lineage (NCBI taxonomy): Eukaryota > Metazoa > Chordata > Actinopteri > Cypriniformes > Acheilognathidae > Rhodeus > Rhodeus uyekii. The sequence goes on from JAWRVZ010000115.1 coordinate 1,955,473, forward strand.
TTGAAAAAAGCCATTCACTCAGATGTTTAGAAGTAAACAGTTTATAAAAAGAGGAATTGTACAATTAGTAATAAATTGGACAAAGAAGCACATACACATTACAAAGTGGTGTAATTTTGCATTTATAGTCTTAGGCGTAATGCACAGATCTGTTTTGATCTATAGTATCTGATTTTGTCCCATCTGTTGCTATGATTAGCACTGTCAGTCATTGCTGTTTCGATTCAGTCGTGCATTTAAATGGTTTTAAGTCTGGGCTCTTTGCTATGTAGTGAGCATCCAGTCTTGTATTCATATGTGTTATAAATGAAGAACGCTCCCTTTATAATCACTGAAGCTCTTAACCACTTCAGTTCAGAAGCTCGACTGAGATCTACAGTCCTGTGAAAACCCATGTTATAATAAAATAAAGCTGTATCTCTTATTTACGTTGTCTACACTTTGTAGGTAATAATGAAAGGACTGACGAGCGTGCGAACTCTAAACCGCTCCATGAACGAAAACCCCAGCGATTGCGTTCATGAACTCAACAGATACGTCTGTGATTGGATACAATGCTCAACGTCTAAACCAGGGGTCGGCAACCCGCGGCTCCGGAGCCGCATGCGGCTCTTTCACCCCTGTGCTGCGGCTCTTTCATCCCCTGCACGTAACTTGTAGCAGCGGTCCCACAATCCACGCTCTGAATTTTTTTTTGTTTGTTTGTTAAATATGGCTCTTTCAGCATTAAAGGTTGCCGACCCCTGGTCTAAACCTTCTCTTCACAGAGCTCTTATACATACAGGAGGATTTTAAAGTGGCATCTATCAGTGTGTACTGTGTTCTGGTCATCTTTTTTTCTGACTTTGGAGCTTTTGGCATGGTGGCCATTGGTGCTGAAAATCATATCGTTAGTAATGCGTAACAGAATGTACAATTGTGGTCATTGGCACCCATGGTAAATATGATCAAAGATGGCTGTGAAAATAAATCTGCTTTGTTTATTGTTATGGTCTTTCATTCTAACAGTGCACAAAAATCGAACCTTTCATTGAAGGTTTATTTAAATTTTAGATTTCCGCTTTTATCCAAAGTGACTTGCATTGCATTCAAGAAACGTGTGTTGATTTTGAAGTTTGTTTTGGATCGTTGTTCTTATGGAAGATCCAACCACGGCCCATGATAAGATTTCTAGCAGAGGCGTCAGGTGTTGATTTTATTATCTGTTGGTATTTTATAGGATCTAGAGCTGCGTTGACGTGATTGAAATGCATCGATGCGTCACATTATTTACGTTAATTTGTAATGGTAGCGGCTTCTGCTCATGAATCAGTCACACAAAGCCAGACATTCATCATCAGTGTGGAAATTTTAAGAAAGGATGAATAAAATGATGTTTGTTCATTCTGTTAAACCTCGAGCTGTAAGAGTTACAGTGAGTTCTGGGAGTCGCCGTTGCATCTTTACTTGCTGTGTTAACTATCGGATAGTGCGCATGCACTTAACAATTAATGTAATGCTATAAAGCCTCTACGGCTACAATAAACTGGACTTTAACATTTCACTTCAACTTTAGTTTGGCAATGATGCTTTCAGTGTATTTATCAGTCTTTAGAAGTTATTTAATCACATGTAGAGTTTCAAAATAAACGTCTATATTTACATTGATGCAGCGCTGTAAACAAGTGAATGTGAACCGAATGCAGAAAAACAAGAGCATTTTCCTTTACTATCAGCACAAGTCAATTAGGTAAATCATATTTCCAACTGCGGTAATTAATACCAGATTACAATAAACACATTTCATAATTAGGCCTTTGCTGTAAACATTTTACATTTATGATGAATAGTATCAAAGTTTAAAATGCTTCCTGCATTCATACGTTTTGTAATAAAAGGACAACCCTTTCTGAAATACAATTAATATTGTCATTATTCATAGATTTCATTTTAAAATGTTGTTATTATTATTGTTTGTCATTAATAATAATTTATGCAAGATTTTTCATAAAAACGATGTCTCTGTTTGCGCGTCCCATACTGATAGCTTTATAAACATGATGATCAAAGCTATTAGACTCGCCCATTAAACTTCATGATGCCTTTCAGTTTTTTGTTTTTTTTACCCTTTATTAAGCAGTGTTTATGTTGGACTTTGTTTTTTTAATGGTGTTAGACAGCATTTATGTGGCACTAATGGTACGTGATTCTCTTAATTCTGGCACTTCATTTTATCTAAGTTGAACTTAAAAAAAAAAATTATGATTAAAAAGTTTTAAATACAAATGGTAGAAGTTGTACTTGTTTAGTCAGTAAATAATAATCGTTAGCTGCAGCTGTAATAGGAGGTTTGTTTTTCTTGAAACATGTACATGCTCTGTACATGTTGATGTAGGGCAGGGGTGGGCAAACTACATCCGGCCCGCCGAACTTGTATTAAATCTCCTTCATTTTATATTTCATTTTACATAACCCCTCTAAACCCCCCCCCCCCCCCCCCCCTCCTCTGGGGCCAGTGTGAAGGGCGCTCACACTGGCCCCTCTGTCAATTTTAAGAAACCAATGTGGCCCGCGAGACAAATAGTTTGCCCACCCCTTATATAGGGACTGTTTGAATTTTTGCTTTGTTTTTTTTTGTGCTTTCTGCAGTTTTTCAATCTAGACAATGGAAATGTACTTCAGAAATATTTTACTTCAAAGAGGTACCAATAATTGTGCCCATAAACATACAACAATTTTACTTTAGTGAAAGGTTTGAATTTAGCTAATTATTTTAATGAAAGGGCAAAAAGATAAGCAATGCAGATTTATTTTTACAACATCTCTTATCATATTTATCAGGGGTGCTAATAATTGAATAGTTGAATAGCCATTTGTTGGGTGATTTAAGGTTTTGTTGCTGCTTAGCTAAAAAAAAGTAAATGTAGCTGTTAAAGTACGTAATAAGGTAACGCTGATCAGTGTGTTTGAATAAAAATATGCCTTGCTAGTGTGTATAACAGTGTAAGGGACTTTGAACTAGGAAGCGTAAAACAATATAAGGCATCATATGCTGCATCCAGTTCCGGAACTAACTCTGTTTGCCTTAAACAGAGCTGGAGATTCTCCATCCCTTAACTGACTCTGGATAACTAAAATGCAGTGAATGAAGTTTTTATTTTCTAGCTAGCTATTGCGTTATGGTCTTTGAGTAGTTTTCTTGTACTGTTAAGTGACTCGTGTGTAGCCTGCAAGCTGTTTTATTGACGTTTTCCCTTGTTCAAACGCTGACTGAGTGATTACATAAGACTGGATTCACTTTGATAAGCTGTAGTGCATCTTTCAACATGACTTCTGTTGTTCACCAATGTTTATTTTGCGATTGAAGTAAAGAGATGACATGATCAATTCATTTTTGCTTGATCCGTGTGGCCGCTTGAAACGGAGGCAGTGTTACACCATATTAAAGAGCGCAAAAAACTAAAATGCTGTTGGTTTCATTACAAAATTCCAACAACAAATTCAAAGTTTGAGACTTTGCTTCATATTAAAAGTAGCACAGCACAAAGCTTTTTGAGATGGAGTGGCAATCACGCTACAAATGTTGAGTGAAGTGTTGGTTCACGCATCAACAGAAAACGGCACATGTGACAATGTTTTTGATTTACGAAACCATGTCATTACCTGTCCACTCCACTGACATGTTTAAGAGAGGGTGTGTGTTTTATAGCTTATCCATGTTGTTTACAAAATAGACGCTGAACACTGTAAAACGTGTCATCGGAGAAGCGCTAATTAAACGATCACTGATTTCACCAAACATTACGGAGCATCCCTATTTGATTCTAAATGCGCTTATGTTGAGTAATGATTTATAGTCACCAAAAAATAATTAAAAAAGGAAAGGTTATCCAAACATGAAGTTTGGGCAACTGAAAAGAAATCCCTCGTCGTTTGCCTTGACAGCAGTATTTTAAAGCAATGTCACTGATTAAAGTTTCATTGCAATTTGTTAAATGTGTTTTTTTTTTTTATATGTCTACTGTTACTTGTAATCATTTAAATGTTTATATTCTTATGGACATGCTCTAAATTGTATTTACATTTGACTGTCAATGTTCAGGATCAAACACTCAATGTGTGAGTGTAACAGGAGAGGGCGATATTTCGACACAAACAGTGACAAATCTACTCGTTTAAAGTCAGCTAGTGAGATGATTGTTTAAAATTACTTATTTCTTTTATTTTAGGAACTCGCCTTGCAATATAGTTTGGCATTTTTAATAAATGGGTCTGCATTCATTACGTAATATTTCTTCTTTAGCTCTCTTAAATTCTTCCTGCTGTCTTGTAACATTGCAGAAAGTTTTGTCGGCTCTGTTTGCTGTGTGAAGTGTGTTTGCTGTAGTCCAAAGAGGTTTTCAGGTCTATAGTTTCTGCATTCCATTCTCAGGCAGTTGCAGCTAGTTTAGCTGATTTGTAAACCTCCAGTTGAGCAAGATATCTTTGGGAAGCTTGCCAGGGTTCAGAATGTGCTTCACAGGTGCAAAACTGACACTGCTTGTTCCACAAACTTGATTGGTTGGGTATATATTTGTAATCTCAGCACATTTAGGTAACTAAAGTTGCTACTTTACCACTACTCCATTAAAACTACCGTATTTTTCGCACTATAAGGCGCACATAAAAGACATACATTTTCTCAAAAATCAACCGTGCTCCTTATAATCAGTCTACTATTTTCACACAGCAAACACCCAGAACTGGGCAAGTTTTGAGTACACTTAAATTAATGCAAAGAAAATGAAATGTGTATAAAGGATGTGAGATGGATTGAAACTGTAAACTTCCTGAGCTTCGTCATGATGTTGTACCAGATTTATTATCTAAATCTATCTTATTATCTAAAGATACCAGCAGAACTGTTGATTTCATAACAGCATTCGTTAATCCTTGAGCATATAACAATAAATTTTTTAAACAACCAGAAAGTGCACAGAAGTTTTGAGTACACTTAAATGAAATTTGTATAAAGGTGTCATCCAACGAGAACGAGTGCGACGCAGAAGCAGGACTCTGAGAATAAGTTCCAAACGTAAGAGCTTTATTCAAGGAAACTGAAAAACAAATACCTGAAATACAACAGAAACTGGCACTTCTTAGTGGAAACAAGGAACATCCACACTCGTCACGTAACACAAACCTGGAAATGTTCACAACTGACAAAGCAGCACAAACAGCTGAGGAGATTTAGGGATCGTGATTAGACACACACACACACACTTTTACACAGAGGGGAGCTTAAAGGACCTGGAAGATGCATAAAGGAACCTGGAAAATTCAGGTAGCATAATAGTCTTACTTTGGAGACAGACGAGTGCGCGTCGACCCTGCACGCCAACTAGCGGGACGCTCCGGAAACATGGCTCGTATCTTGGATTTGGGCTCGTATCTTGAACGAAAATATGGCCCGAGATCCGGCTCGTATCTCAAAAAACTCGTATGTTAGGCTGCTCGTATCTCGAGGTTCCACTGTATATTTGTTTCACATTATGGGTGAGTGTTTGCACATTCTGGATGTTTGCTGTGAAAAATATTTTAAGCAAATATCGGTTCAACACCTGCATGTTTGATGGTGAAATTGCCCAGCTGTTCATTTCAGACACAGAAGATGATGACTTTGATGGATTGATTTAAACATAATGTGAGTGTGTTGTTGTATAGTAGAATAAAGTTCAATAAAACTCACTTTTTTGCTTTAGTTACCTTTTTATGTAGACCGTATGTTTTGGCGTGTGCCTTCTAATACAGTGCGCCTTATGGATTAGGTACGGAAATAGACCCATAATTGAGACTGCGCCTTATGGTGCGGAAAATACGGTACTACACATTTGTAATCCGCATCCGTAATGAAAATATTTGTTGTATTTTTGTACAGTATGGTACAGTATTTGTACACTCATAAATGCCTTATTCTGATCGTTGTAATGCATCCATCAGCCTAACTGCAATAACTGCAAATGATTCTAAAATGATTCCCACCCGATCTTGAGCATGTTAAGTTGGTCACACATTAGATGAGAAGTGTCATGCTGTTACTTTGACGACTTGCAGGTGTCACACGTAGGACAAGCCATTCTGTACTTGCATGCTCAAGTTCTAGGCAGCAGTGCAAACTACAGTAATACCTCGATATACGAGCATAATCCATTCCAGAGCAGAGCTTGTAACTCGAATTGCTTGTATCTGGAATCATGTTTTCTCAGAAATAATAGAAAACAAATTAATCTGTTCCAGAGCCGCAATGGAAAAATTATTATTTTATTGGTATAGACCAGGGGTGGGCAAACTATTTGTCTCGCGGGCCACATTGGTTTCTTAAAATTGACAGAGGGGCCAGGGTGAAGGTCGTACCTGTGCATTTACTTATAAGAAATCCTAGAAAAACCTGTATAAAGTATAGTTTGGTCTTAAATCACTCGACTGGGACACGTGAAATTACAACAAAACAATATTAATACAATTTAATCAACAGAAAAACCATAATATGCAATGTGACTGAATCGTATATTTGCCTCAGCTCTAGATTGACAATCACAGGCGTCCAATCACAACTGACCTCTGGAAAAAAAGGAACTAACCAATGACGTTTGATGTTACTATTACAAGAGCAAGCCCCGCTCCACCAGTGACAGAAATAAAAGTGAACAAAAACAGCAGTCGAGAGCGGGTGAATGTTCGCGCGCGTGCGCAGATTAGATGTCACGCGCGATTAAAATGAGCTCGCGGGTACCCGTATTTATGTGAAGATCTTTTTTCCGCTTGCGGATGTAATTTACGCGCGCGCAAACATCAGTTTTGCGCTCGTTCCTTTTTAGCACGGAATTAACGCCATAAAGGGGGGTGTAGAGGGGTTTGCAACACACGCCTACTCTCCAGCACAGCTTCAGCGCCACTGCCGCTTGCAGCCGCAACAGAGTGACATTACAGGGAAATGTAAAATGAAGGAGGTTTAATACAGGTTCGGCAAGTTCGGCGGGCCGGATTAAAAAGCCCAACGGGCCGGATATGGCCCGCGGGCCGTAGTTTGCCCACCCCTGGTATAGACACACACATGCACATGCAATTATAGTACATATATACATAAGGATCAGATAAAATTTTGTTTTTACAGACAGTAGCAGGTGAGGAGGAGGGAGGAAGGGGGTTGGTGCGCAGACACTTGATTCCGTATCGTACCTTACACGAACACTACGCAACTTATGTAAACTTAAATTAACAACTGAACTTGCCTTTTTTTCCACTTTTCCAATTTATATTATTGTTTTGCTTTTTTTCAATTTGTATTTACTTTTCACGTTTCTTCCCTTTTTTCGCCTGATAACAGCACTTTCACTTGGCACAGACCTTTTAACGACATGCCTATCGAGGGAGATTTGTTTCTGTCTCCCTTTAAAAATGAGTAGGGCACGTGTCGTCAAAAAGCGCCGGAGCATGACTAGTAGACAATTTATCAGGGTGTTTATCTTCAATTAAATCAGAAAACTGCTGCCACATAGCCATCACTTCCTTAACTTCACTTGTAGAAATGTTTTCCTCCGGTTCACCCTCCTCCTCCTCGCCACTGCTGAGCTCTTGCAACACCTGCGTATATTCATTTTCTGCAGCTCGATCAACTCCTCAATCGACAGTTCCTCCTGATGCTCCTGCTGCTAGATCACTCACGTGGCACCGCGCTCTATTTATCCACAATTTCCTGCTTCATTTCCATGTTCATCATGCGTTTCTTCTTCTCACTACCATCATTACACTCACTTTTCTTAGAACTCATCGCTATTATGAAGAGTAATGCACAAAAATGGATAAAAAAATCACCTAATGCGTTCTCGAATATTTACTCATATCTAGAATAAAAAATCTGCCCGAAGGCTTGCTCGTATCTTGGAATACTCATATCTCGAGGTATTACTGTAAATATATAGTGAATATTTCATAGTAGTTTACTTCACGGCTCAACCAACGGTGCAAGTTAAGATCATCTGCTTGGCCTGATCAATAGAAAACAGGGAGAATGATCTGAAAAAGTTAGTGTTGGGAAAACTGGTACAAACAGCACAGTAAGATAATAGTGGTTATTGTTGATCCAGTCTTTCCTAAAGTGTTTTAATGCCTATGTATGCATTTGGTTACTAAGTCTCACAAATGTACGTTTTTGTGTTCTCTGTTTAATGCAGAAGATGCTAAGATAGTGGGCGAGCGTGTGTGCCGAGGTCAAGTCCGTTCTGTTTTGGCAGTAGACGAATGGCACAGGGAAACCAGCAGATTGACAACCAGGTTCTGCACCACCTGCGGCAAAAGTTTCCAGAAGTTCCAGAGGACGTGGTCTCTGAGTGTGTCGTACAGGTGAGTCTCGAAAGGCCGTGTCCTCTGTGCAAATTAAACGAGGATTATGATCAAGTGTGTTTCTTTGGACATCCTTTTGAAATTCATCTCGACCCATCATAATTTGTCGCATAACAAATATTAAGTTAATATGAAATCAAAAGGCACAGTTTATTGTCTTATTACAATACCTGGTGTAATTGCGCAAAATTCATGCATGTTAAACGCACAACTTTACGCTGATGTCACTAACCCCTGTTATTTTACAGCCCCTCCCTTCAAACCACCCGTCATGTAGAGATGGCCTTCCACAATCTAGCCAGTTCCTGGTGAATAAAATCAAATCTCACACTACATTTGCATTGTAGGGTTTTTTCCATTTGTTTTAATTTATCAGACGCTTTAGATAAAAGCATCGAGTCCCAAACTGGGGTTTGTGAGTCGATGAAAAGCGAATTAAGTGATTAATAAAATAGTAATAAAAATTGCACTTATTATAAAGCCGTTTTATTTATTAGTAGTAATAGTATTTATTATGTAAAATATTTCTCATTTCACGCATCTCAAGTGATCAGCGTGAATCATGAATGTGGTGTTAAATTGACATGTTTACTAAAAATTATCAGAGGGTGCTTAAAGTTAGTATTTTTGGTATAAGGAGTTCAACTCTTATTCCGTACAGCTTATAAATTAGTAATATTACAAACAATGTATCGTTATAATTGCAAACCTTATTTATCATAGCCACCAATAATATACAGACAAGAAAAAAGCCACACAAGAAAATAAGGCTCTGTTTCTTCCTAACAACACTTCATATGTTTTAGCAAAGAAACGAAGTAAAGAAGTGACAGAGCAATATTCTTTTTTGCTAAATATAGACAATACAGTAATACCTCGGTTTACGAGTTTAATTCGTTCCAAGAGCGAGCTCGTAAACCAAAATGCTCGTACCATACATGTCTTGCGTTCGGGTTGACCTGTGGAGTGTGATGAACAATGACTAATGATGTTTGAAATGTACTTTTAATTTATGTAATTATTACCTTCATGAATTCTGATCATTATGAACTGAATTAAGTTGAACAGCAACAACTGGGGTCTGCTGCTACCAAATCTAAGGGGTGGGGTATCTTATCCAAGATGTATAACTTTACATTTAGCTTCCACCCCAGCTGACCAATTTCTCACTCTTCTTTCCTCCAGAATAAGAACGATTTGGCTGCATGTTGCGAGTACCTGGCCAAGGTGAGTCCTGTTTTTTTGTATAGTGAGGGCAACCAGAGTTTGACAGATCTTCGCAATCACATGACCCAACTCAACCTCGGCGTCTCTCAGAATACTCAAGGTGCCGTGCAGCGAGATGTAGTAAGGATGAATGGCAGCAGTACTCTCACTCCGAGTGCGAACGATGGGCCTTTGAACGTGCTGCCTCCGCTCTCTGAGCTCTACCAGCCTGAAACGCCATCTGTGCCTACACACACGCCCACAAGCCTCAGTGCATTCGCTGCCATGGAGTCCACTCGCAAACCACAGCCTCCTCAGCACCTCGGCCTTTACCAGGTTGGGGGAAAAGGTCACGGACCTCCGCCAACCCCACGCTTCAACCCAATTACGGTGACTCTCGCGCCAAACACAGGCCGAAATACACCTACCTCCCTGCACATACATGGAGGGCCTCAGTCGGGTCTAAACAGTCCGAACTCCATTTATATTCGCCCGTACATGACCCAGCCAGGCTCAACGCGACAGGTACAAGGACGAGCGCAGTACAGTCCCACCTCCCAGCCTGCCCAGCAAATCTATCAGATCACTCATCCTGCGGCTTCCCAGAGTTCGTGGAGCGGCAGCCAGCATCAAACCTCACATGTATACATGCCTATCAGTTCACCTACCAACACCCAGGCCCCCTCCATCCCCTCGGCCGTGGTGTCACAGGCCTCCTCTTCGGCACCCTCGCCTTCCTCATGCTCATCTGCCGCCTCTTTTAGCCAGTATAACATCCAAAACATTTCAACTGGGCCACGGAAGAATCAGATTGAGATAAAGTTGGAGTCCCCACAGAGGGGGGCTGGTGGTTCGAGCTCGGCCACTGCGACGCTCCTGCGCTCCAGCTCAGCTTCTCGAGCCCCCTGTAACTCCACATCTTCGTCCTGCCCATCATCATCATCATCTTCGCTGGCTGCCAGCACAGGCTCCTCTACTCCGATCTCAATTGGAGGTGCTGGGCTCAGTCGCAGCCAGCCCACGGTATATATCTCCGCGTCGCCACCCACTGCTGCTACTACCCCATCAGACGAATGTGCCATTGTTCCTAACGCCCCTCGCTCACAGCCCAAGTTCTATATTTCTGCAAACACGTCAGCCGATGATGGCAGCGGAAGGAACCCGCCTACAGTCTATATCTCTGCCAATCCAACACTTCCGGGTTCTTCTGGTCTGCGGGCTTTAGGAAGCCTGGGACCTGCATATATACACCACCACCCACCCAAATCTCGTCCCTCTGTGGGAGCTGGAGGCACTGCCACGTCTCCTCGTGTGGTGGTGACGCAGCCCAACACCAAATACACCTTTAAAATCACTGTCTCCCCCAATAAACCGCCAGCTGTGTCTCCTGGAGTGATATCGCCAACGTTTGAGCCAACTAACCTGCTCAGTCTACCTGGCGATCACCATTATGCAGAGCCGGAGCCCCTGTACCAGTCGGACCCCCTTGCCCCTCCCCGGGACAAAAGCTCAGAGCCTCGCAGACTCAGCGTGGGTGCCGACGACGCTGCGTACACACAAGGTATGTTCATTTCTGTTATTGAACTGTTTAACACACAGGATCGTTCTTTTGAATGCTTTGCGATTCATGGGTCATGCTTTATTTTAACTTTCCACTTTATACATTCTACTAATTAGAAGTAGCTTATAATGTTAGAATACATTCACCTGAATGTCTAAAGTGTACTATTGGAATAAAATGTTACCGAATGGGGCCTTAATAGATTTAATGTTATTTTAAGCCATATTTGCACGATTTCTACCAAGCCTGCAGATGTTTTCCTTCCTCCTCTTATTCTCTATTTGCTTCTTTTTTTTTTCTTCTCTTTTTTTTTAAGTGTAGACAAGTGTGTCTGTGTGGGTTTTAGTTGTTTAGAAAACTGTAAATGAGTTCAAAAAAGATATTTATAAAAATTATTTAGCTTTTTTTTGTTGTATTACTTCAGTTTGTTGTCACATTATAATTGCATTACGATCAAATAAATTGAGCATTTAAACTGATAATACAGGTCCTTCTCAAAAAATTAGCAAATTGCGATAAAAGTTCATTATTTTCCATAATGTAATGATAAAAAATTAAACTTTCATTATTTTAGATTCATTGCACACCAACTGAAATATTTCAGGTGTTTTATTGTTTTAATACTGATGATTTTGGCATACAGCTCATGAAAACCCAAAATTCCTGTCTCAAAAAATTAGCATATCATGAAAAGGTTTTCTAAACGAGGTATTAACTTTATCATCTGAATAAACTAATTAACTCTAAATGCCTGCAAAAGGTTCTTGAGGCTTTAAAAAAAAACAGCCTGGTTCATTACTCAAAACCGCAGTCATGGGTAAGACTGCCGACCTGACTGCTGTGCAGAAGGCCATCATTGACACTCAAGTGAGAGGGTAAGACACAGAAAGAAATTTCATAACGAATAGGCTGTTCCCAGAGTGCTGTATCAAGGCACCTCAGTGGGAAGTCTGTGGGAAGGAAAAAGTGTATCAAAAAATGCTGCATAACGAGAAGAGGTGACCGGACCCTGAGGAAGATTGTGGAGAAGGACCGATTCCAGACCTTGGGGGACCTGCAGAAGCAGTGGACTGAGTCTGGAGTAGAAACATCCAGAGCCACCGTGCACAGGCGTGTGCAGGAAATGGGCTACAGGTGCCGCATTCCCCAGCTCAAGCCACTTTTGAACCAGAAACAGCGGCAGAAGCGTGGGCTACAGAGAAGCAGCACTGGACAGTTGCTCAGTGGTCCAAAGTACTTTTTTCGGATGAAAGCAAATGTTGCATGTCATTCGGAAATCAAGGTGCCAGAGTCTGGAGGAAGACTGGGGAGAAGGAAATGCCTGAAGTTCAGTGTCAAGTACCCACAGTCAGTGATGGTCTGGGGTGCCATGTCAGCTGCTGGTGTTGGTCCACTGTGTTTTATCAAGGGCAGGGTCAATGCAGCTAGCTATCAGGAGATTTTGGAGCACTTCATGCTTCACATCTGCTGAAAAGCTTTATGCTCACAGTGCCAAAACCACTGGTAAATGGTTTACTGACCATGGTATTACTGTGCTCAGTTGGCCTACCAACTCTCCTGACCTGAACCCCATAGAGAATCTATGGGATATTGTGAAGAGAAAGTTGAAAGACGCAAGACCCAACACTCTGGATGAGCTTAAGGCCGCTATCGAAGCATCCTGGGCCTCCATAACACCTCAGCAGTGCCACAGGCTGAGTGCCTCCATGCCACGCCACATTGAAGCAGTCATTGCTGCAAAAGGATTCCCGACCAAGTATTGAGAGCATATCTGAACATAATTATTTCAAGGTTGACTTTTTTTGTATTAAAAACACTTTTCTTTTATTGGTCGGATGAAATATGCTAATTTTTTGAGACCGGAATTTTGGGTTTTCATGAGCTGTATGCCAAAATCATCAGTATTAAAACAATAAAACACCTGAAATATTTCAGTTGGTGTGCAATGAATCTAAAATAATGAAAGTTTAATTTGTATCATTACATTATGGAAAATAATGAACTTTTATCGCAATATGCTAATTTTTTGAGAAGGACCTGTATTGCATCAGTTAATCTTTTGTATTATATTATAAAAAATTTAAATGTACTGTGGAATTTAGATTTCTAAATGTTTTTTAATATAAAAAACTGTTCTTGTTAAAGACTGAGTAGTTAACAGCGTTGTAAAAAATTAAATCTTAAAATGTGCTTATTTAAGGCCCAGTCACACAGCGAAAACGCATGAAGAACGCACGAATTACGCACAGATTTTCGTTTCTGCGCAGCGTGTGCGTCATATGCGTAATTAGTCGGTGGAACGAACGAGGACCGTCAGTGATTGTAAGTGGATGTGCGTCGAAGGTGGTTTGTGCGTTATTTTGAGTTTTGAACGGTTCAAAAATTTTCTGACGCACAGATGTGCGTCGGTGTGCGTTATTTATGAGTCGGCGTGCGTAGTTTATGCGTTGAGTATGCGTGACATGCGTGGGACACGCGTCGGCCGTCAGTGCTTATGCGTCGGAACTGGTTCGAAAGCGCGCACGTCCACTGACGCCCCACCTTCATATCACTCATGAACCGCGCACCGCGGCGCGCGTATCACGTTCATTCCACTGACAATGTGGATTCTGAAAGTGCTTGTTCGTGGAACGTTCGCGAAGCGCGCGTGTTGGGACGCGCTCCGGCAGTGATTCATGCGTCGGGTGTTCGTGGAATACTTTAGTCAATTTCTCTACGCACAAGCACGCACAAACCCAATCTATGCGTGATTTGTGAGTAATTCATGCGCGATCGGCTGTGTGACTGGCCCTTTAGTGACTTCTGGGGCATATTCTTCGTACGTCGCTTACTACATCCAAGATCAGTTGACTCATCCGGGATGAGATAATCGCGCTTACTATGAGCTGGATTATTCGGTTATTCGATTATTCCTGTTCTTGACGATTAGTATAGCTGGATTGAGTTATCTGAGATCATTGCGCGTTCATGTGCTGGCTTAAAAGGGGATATGTAGCGATAGTAGAAACATTGATCAGAAACATTTTGATTGGTCAGCGAGCATGCTGAAAGAGCGCGCACAGTATATCTCGGCGGCACGTCGCTGAAATTTAGTGTTTAATTAAAACACAAAGCAACCCTTTAAAGGCTGCAAAAGCCAGGATAGAGGATGGGCAAAAAGTTGCCGACAAATTAAATTTGTGAGTTGCCTAGTGATCGTGTGTGTAATTATATTGTCTTATAATAATAATACACATATACAATATGTACAATATACATAATCCTCTTTTATATTAGAGCCACCGCAGGACCCACTAGGATTTGAGAACAAGTAAAAGTAAAATGCAAAAATATTCTACAAAATGGTCATCTTTACTTGCGCTGTTCTGCAAAAAAAAAAAAAAGTTAATTAATGAAATCGAATTGCAAGAACCAGTAAAGCAAAAAAGTCCGACTTGAAATTGAATTGATTCAAAAGGAACTTCAAAGTTAGTAAAATACACTAATAAACACAATGATTTATTTATTTCATTCCACAGGCAAGAGATGATCAGCTGGATTTTTAAAAATTAAACTAAACTGTGTGCAAAGTTCCCTCGTTTCAAAAATGATGCTGGAAAATTCTGTCCCGTGCACCTCTGCCATTAGACTGGTCAAGTGCACTGGCTGGAGATCATCAACTGTATTTCCACCACAGGGTCCTCTGCTTTCTGCTGGTGGCAATGTGTGTGCAGTCTATGGCACCAATACATTAGGGTGATATTTACTGGCATGGTCATGATTTCATAATCTCTATGATCAAAAGCTCTCTTCAACAACTTGGGTTCTTAAGAGGTTTGTAAAAACCACAAAAAAAACGTAAAGATTGCTTGAGTGCCAGGTAAACTGGCACGATAGACAGCACTTTCACAATGTTCTCTGCATCTCCAACAGTGTAAAGGAACGTGCCGCTCGCAAAGTAGTGCAAGGCAATACACACAGTTTGAGCTGTTGTTAACGCCCGATTACCACTAACTGTATCTAAATTAACTAGATACATTATACCCTCACGAAAACTATAGTGTGTATATATATATATATATATATATATATATATATATATATATATATATATATATATATATATATATATATATATATATATATATATATATATATATATATATATATATATATATATATATATATATATATATACACTTTTTTTTAGATATTATAATTATTATAATTCTATTAAATATATTATATTGAACCTTCAGCAACAGTTTGCTCTCGTAAGAACGGACAGGACATGCTGCGAGAAACTTCCCACATCACTTCCACTTATAAAGCCGTGATCTAATCCTGCCATCATGAAGTAAACCAATTCAATTCAACGGACCTGTTACTATGACAACCAGTCCCGGATGAGCGTCGAAGAACTGAACAATCCAAGATCATGCGAAATCGCCAACAATCTAATCCAGCTAAGCGAGTTAGCGAGGTACGAAGAATATGCCCCAGAAGTAACTGCTTGTTTTCAAATATTTGATATAATATCACTAAGTTACATCATTGGTCAAATACAATAGAAGCGGTACATTGAAGTAAAGTCACTGCTGTTTTGTGTTTGCATATGCTGTACAGGTCTGGAATAAAGCCTGTTTTTACTCAGGTGGCCAAATTATCCACCTTCCACCTCTCGCTCCTTTAATATTGAGAATAATTTAAGGGCTGTTCACAAGCTCTTGTCTCCTATATAAACGTACAACTTGCTCTACTGTAAGGCACACTTTGTATTATGTGTAAACCTTTTTCCACATGAAAACTTTCATCTGCCTGATAGGGGATACACTTCATGTTCTTTGCCTTAAAGCAGGATGTTTTGAGTCACAGTTTATCTCTACAGCTCTAATTTTGTGTAAAACAGCATTCAGAGGCAACTTGTTCCAAAAGCTTAAGATGACATGATGATATTTTGGACTGGTTCTTATTCATGATCACAGATCTACTTCTCCCTCAATTTGCAAAATGCTCTGGCGTCTCTAGATCATTAAACATTGTGGAAGTTGTTATACTCATTTTGACACATTTGCTTGAGATTAGTGTTATAGGGAGGTTGGGTAATGAATACACTCGAAGTTCTGGTCATTTTAATTATGTCTGACCCAATCACTTCAGTTCTCTTCCCAAACCTTTTCTGATCAGTAAATATTACAGCATCTTTTACCTTCTATTAACCAACCTGTAAAAAGGTTTGATTGATTGAACTCAAGTCCTGCCTGATTTGTCCAATATTATGTTTACTTGTTTAATTTCACGTTATGGAAGCTGAGTGCGAAATGGGTTTTGAATGCTGTTTTATCACTTCATTAGACTCTTTATAGTTAATCAGATGTTTGTGATCAGTTGTGTACATGAAATTCTGCACGTTTCTGATAATGGTTTATTTGAATTCACAGCTTTGCTAGTGCATCAGAGAGCACGCATGGAGAGATTGTGGCATGAATTAGAGCTGAAGAAGAGAAAGCTGGAGAAGCTGAAAGAGGAAGTCAACGAGATGGAAAACGACCTCACAAGGAGACGACTGCAGCGCTCCAACTCAGTCTGTCAGATACCGTCTGTACGTTAATGTACCTCTTCATTGCTCTTGCTAACTAACTAGGGCTGAATTTACCTTGCAGTGATTTTGAGTGGCTCGTTATCACCATTTCTTTCATTTGTTTCTGCTATAAAAATGTCTCAATGTGGTCAGCAGACACGAAGACAAAGGAGATTGAAAAACAAAAAAATCTTTATTAATAATCCTAATGCTCTGAAGAAACCACTCTTGAGAAACCACATGATGCATAAACCAAAACAAGAATAACTGAAACACTGGGCTATATAAACTGGTAAAACAAAGGAAAGTAAACTTGACACATAAAACTAATGCTTAACTATTGCAACAAAGACATGATCAGGAAACCGAAGCTAAACAGCAACTAAAGGAAACGGGACAGAATGTCAAAATTAGAGTCAATATAACGGAACATAAACCTGACAATAAGCTTGTTGGGCTTTATATTGTTTGTATAACAGTTAGTTCCGATCTTTGAATCTGACTGATGAGAGGCTTTCTAAGACTGCTGATATAATTCACCAGTACCAGGATTGTTGTCAGTGCAGTTACGTTGTTGCGACAAAGGACCGTCTTTGAGTGAGTCATTAAACGTTCATTCAACTAATTCTTTCAAAGGCACCGATTCATTCGTTCATGAAACAAAATGGTGAAATTAAATTTGACTGAGTGCCACTTTACAAGGCTCATCCGAGCAGCAATGCGGGGAAACGCTGAAGCTGATGCTTCACTTCATAGCAACCATTTACATTTATGCTTTTCGCAGATGCTTTTATCTAAAGCGAATTACATTGCCTTCAAGAAACACATTGACACTCTAATCAGTTCTTGCTTTCCCTGGGAATCGAACCCATGACCTTGGCGTTGCAAACACCAAAGCTCTACTGAGCTACAGTAAAGCTTATTCAATGCATTGGTTAGCGCTGACGCCACTCATGATGCCATTAAACGTTAAAATAATTTTCCCTCCTCTTTAGACTAGAGGTGTGCATGCATAGTTGAATATTCTGTAATGATTATTCAAAGAATAAAAGTACTATTCGAATTTTGCTACATAGGATTTCACTGCATTTAAAACCAGGAAACACATAAGTACGCTAACTAAAATGCACAATTGTATCTACATGCACTGGGCGCTGTGCAGCATGTAAACTACTGTAGTTTATTATATTTGATCACAGAATATCATCGTCTGCCTCTAGGCGCAGCAAATAACTTTGATAAATCGTTTTATTATGATCAAATCATTGTCAGGTGAAACATGAGTTATCATAAAATCACATGATCCAAACAACAGTCGAATGAGGAAAGACCGCAGCTGCGAGTGAGCCTTCCTTTAAGTGTCATCGAGACAGAAAACGCACAGCTGTGAGAAACTTATCTTATTATCTGTGTCCTAGCGACATCTGAGCACGTTTCCTCTGCACTCTTATTGTTATCAGACCAAGGAATCAACTTTCACGCGGCATGTGCATATTCTTTCTTCAACTTGAATGTCAAACTATATACACAATAACCATATACAACGATAACTGCCGCTCGTCTGCTTTGTTTTTTTTTTCCTCCTGTTCGGTCTGCTTCCGCTTGGATGCTTTTGTTCTGTATGTATGTATGTGTGTATGTATGTGTGTGTGTGTATGTGTGTGTGTGTATATATATATATATATATATATATATATATATATATATATATATATATATATATATATATATATATATATATATATATATATAATAAAACAAATTTGTTTACATACATTTTCAACTAAAAGAGAATTTCAAGATAAAATGTAAGCTTGTGTATATTTACAAATCATAAGCTTGTTCAGAAACGTAATGATTAAAAAATCTTTCTCAATAGACATATTTGAATACGAGTTCATGAGCCCAAACATTTGAATACAGTATTTTTGAAAAATGCCTGTCTACTTGTTGACATGGCAAAATAATTGTTTTCATAAATATGACTTCAGTCGATCTTTCTCACTGTCTAGTGCAAATTTACAGAGCCTTTATATACATCACAACTGTACACAGTCTTAAATTACTGTATTTTCCACACTATAAGGCGCACCTAAAAGACGTACATTTTCTCAAAAGCCGGCCGTGTGCCTTATAACCCGGTGCACCTTGTGTGTGGATTAAGTACCGAAATAGACCCGTAATTGAGCCTGTGCCTTACAATCCGGTGCGTCTTATGGTGCGGAAAATACGGTCTACATTTTTATCATTATTAACTTACTGAGCGTACAACACGCATGCATGAATTGTAAAACAAGACCATGAAAACCCGTGAACGGCGCAGTCACTGTATTGTTGTGAGGGGTGCTAATATTTCCTTGGGCAACATTTATTACAATTTGTAATTCTTCACTAAATTGAAGAACAATTGTTTTCAACTATCATGAAATGTTGCATTCGAGCTTAAAAGTCTGAAGTATTCTTGAGTCGCATAGATTTGTTTAGGGAGTATAAGTAGATCTGTCTCATTAGTTTGGACGTAAAAAATATTTGTCATGATACAATATGAGCTTAACATAACGGACTTGTTACTTGCAAAGGCTATTGAATAGTGTTGTATATTATAATAGATCAACACTTTTGTACACTTAATTATTTGTATTTCTTTATTTTCAGATTGAGGAGATGCAGCAACTGAGGTGTAAGAATAGGCTTCTACAGATCGATATTGATTGTTTAACCAAAGAGATTGATCTCCTTCAGACACGAGGTGAGCGCCATGCTAGTTTCCTGCAGCTTTTCCTGATGTGCTATTATCCAGACAAAATAACGGGAGCCTACATTTTTAAACGCTCAGAAGACCAATTTTTGTTAGTAGACATAAATCGTCTACTGGTCGTGCTTCGGCGCTTTTTGACGACACGTGGCTTATTATTTTTTAAAGGGAGACAGAAACAAATCTCCCTTGAAAGGCATTTTGTTAAAAGGATCTGGAACGGATTAATTTGTTTTCTATTATTTCCTATGGGAAAACATGATTCTAGATTTGAGTTATGAACTCCGCCCTGGAATGGATTATGCTTGTATCTCGAGGTATCACTGTATAAGGATTCCTGTGATATAAAATAAAATGTGGTTTTAATTGAGTTCTTATCTTCGATACAGTAATGATGGCATGTGAGGAGGAGGGATAATGTAGATAATGCAAACACAATACAGAAGTGTAGTGTTTCTTCCCATGTTGTGTATTGGATAGCCTCAGAACCTCCATATTTATTAATATTGAACACGCATTATTCATGCTGCTCCCAGCTTAACTCGTGAATTACTCGTTGCCCCCAGTAGCCACCGCTGTAAAACCAAGGTATTATTGTATATTATATATATGCATTCATTCAATTGTCTTTGAATTCCATTATTGATTTATTCATATATTTTTGTATCTTTAATTGCATGTTTCATATAGACAACCAATTCATAATTAAACTAATGTAAGTTTCACAAACCTGCACGTCCCACTAACAGTTTGAATTGAACCTGACCGAGAAATTACTTCACTTTTGGTGACACTGTCGGTTTCTTTTTTACGTTTTTGTCATCGTGGAAGACAATTAAAGAACTTGTTCAGAATCTTCAGTTTGTATTGTGACCTTTTTGGCTGTTGCATGTTTTCATTATGTGAAGGGATCTCCCTGAATTATTGCGCTCTTTCACTGCTTAGTTCAGCTTGACTTATTGGGCCTGTTATATGCAAATGTGTGTGGGGGTTTTTGTTTTTTAACACTTGTTCTTCTGATTTTCAGGACCAGATTTTAATCCCATTGCAATTCACAATTTTTATGACAACCTTGGATTCTTGGGTCCTGTACCTCCTAAACCACCCAAATGTCCTTCAAAACCAGGTCAGCAGTTCAGAAACCTTTAATTTTGTCTCTTCTACACTTTCAGTATCTTAGTACAATATTGCTTCTGTTTCTCCTCTTTGATATAGATCTTATTTTCTGTCAGTGAACGCTTATCCTCAGTTTCTTTCTCTGTCTGTCTTCATCTGTGGTCCGTCAGCTGTGGATCACACAGGTTCTCTAGACAGGAGAGGGCGCAAAATAAACGTCAGCTCCAAGTTAAAGAGAGATCCGTCTCTACCTCCTGTACCACCTTCTATGGCTGTATCCATGGGTGGGTCTCTGTTTCTCTCTCCTCTTCCACACTCCTGCCATTTCCCTCTCTCTCCTTCTAACTCAGATTTGCACAGGCTTTGAAATAACCGATGTGATGTTTCGTTTCAGAGGGCACTAGGAACGTGAGGGTGATGTCGGAGCCGGAGGAGGAGGATGGAGTTCAGTGGAGCTGTACTGCCTGCACCTTCCTCAACCACCCTGCCCTCAACCGCTGTGAAGAGTGTGAATTTCCACGGCATTTCTGAGCCACACACAAACACATGTAACATACACAAACGTGTCGACAGCCACCTCCAGGAAACCATGGACCCATCAGTTGGAGGTTTTATGTAAAGCTTCCTCTTTCCCCCACAGTGTCATTGTGTGTCTTGTGATGTCCACTGAAGACTGGATGATGTTTACAGCTCTTTTGTCTCTGTACAAAATACGTGCTTCTGTGTCGAGAGGGAGTTATTTGTCGCGTGGGCGATCAAAGGAAATTTCACCCTCTTGATCCATGAAGAGGCTCAGCGCTACCAGTGATATTAACACGTTTTTATTGCATCCACACGGGTTACACGTGTGGCTGCGGATGCCAGTGTGCCTTTTATTCATGGGAACAGTTCTTGACTGCTTTACGAATGGGTTCCCAAAGGATCATGAGTGGAATCTTCTAAACTCGCAATTCTTTTGTTTGGTAAACGAAATGCTAAAAACCCGGAAAAAAACCCCTGCATGCTTTAGATGTACAGTTTACAGAGGAGTCCCCGCCACACAGATTTTACTGTACATAGTTTTAGAATAAGCTTTTCGATGCCGATTTTCTTTCTTTCCTTATTTCCTGTAAGTGTAGCTTTATAGACTTCATTTATTTCTATGTGGTGTTTTTTTGTGTTGTTTCTCAGATGAGAACGGTCTCCCATCATGAGCTTTTGTGAGAACTTAAAGGGATGAACTAAAATGTGCAACAACAAACGACAAAACAATGCTCTTTGTCCGGTGTACGAGCTGCAGATGCAGCAAACAGAGAAATATCTAGATTTTATCAATAAGGTACTTGACCTCAGAGCGGTCGAAGGACTTCACAGGAAATCCATAAAGCCCTCAGATAACACGTGCTTTCCTAAGTGACAACTGGAATGTAGGTTTTATTGTTAGGACAATTTATACCTTTGTGCCAAGAAAGGAATGTTTTCGTTGCTATGCATTGATGACGCTTTTCAGATTATTTTCAGTAATGTGGCTTTGAGAGAGAAGACTTTGTCTTTTAGTGTATTGGTGCCCTCCTAACAGAGGAGGATGAGTATTCACAAGGGCTTTATAAAACACTGAGTACTCACCGCTGGCCTTTATGGCTCAGGTTTTACGAATTGCCAAAGCACAGATCATCGTGTCCCTCAATATTTCACAATGTGCCTTCAGTCTTTATGTGGGTTTCTGTTACGGATCACGGGCACAGTGCCTTAGCTCGCAGATGTTACAGAAATGAAACAGGTCTTTGGAAGTTTGTAACCAAAACTAATGTTTTGTCGTCCATCCTTTACAAGAGTGCAATTGCGCAACTCATACATTGAGATCGTTATTTATAAAACAAGTGAGTACACAATTTCCAAATGCTGGTTTCTGGTATCCAGGCTAAAAATAACTTTGCTGCGGAGAGGATTTTTTTTTTTCTTCAGTCTACACTTTATCTCAGAGATGAGACTATTTTTGGCTCCAAAAACATGTTTCTGTGGTTGTTTCACTTTTTTTAAGACCCCAGAGTAAGAATCAGATCCATGTGTCATGTTTATGGATTTTAAAAGAAAAGGGGGAGAAAAATATGGATATCCAATGTTTTTGATCTTAGCTGGGAAAACTGTCTTTGTAATAGATAAGTTATTTGTAAAAAATAAACAAAAAAATTAAAACAAAAAATAAACTTTGTCTGCTTTGCTGGAGTTTTTATTTTTATCTTTACTTTATTTGAAACTTTCCTCACCTTTGACACAGGCTTTCGCTGTTATCTTCTGCAATATTACAGTACCGGTGAAAGTAAGCATGTAATCTAATGTGATCGTCAGACATTAAATGGCAAATTAATCAACTACCTAACCTTAATAAATGAAAGGTCGACATTAGGGAGTGACTGTGAATCTTTGTTCAAGATGTTTCTTTTTTTTTTTTACTATTTTGTTCAAAATGTTGCTTTTTAATGAATCTCGTGCACATGCTTGATAACGCATGAAGCTATTTTTTTTTTGTTTCATTCAAAAGCAGAGGCTCTTTTCTTTTACTCAATGTTTTGCATGTTTAGGAATTCATACAACAAAATTTTCCAGGGTCCCATGAAACTTGTGAAAATGAACAGAAATGCAGCCATTGGCTGGCAACGTAAAAAATATAGCAAATTTTTCAGTTTCAAATTATTCAAAACTTCGAAATTTCCTCTTCTAATAGTAACTGTGTTGAAAAGACAGGCTCCAAAATGGTAATTTATTTAAATGAAAGGAAACTTCTCTGTAATCAGGAATTTTGGTTAATAATCACTCCAGAATTCCTATTTTGGAGCCTGTCTTTTCAACACAGTTATTTTTAGAAGAGGAAATACTCTAAAAGGAATGAATTTGGAATAATTTGGAACTGGAAATCTCAAGTGCATTCTATTTTACATAAAAATATAGCTCATTTTTCAATGTATGAACATGGATATGAAATATCCTGTGAATGCCGAAAAGTTTGGTGAGCTACAAAAAATCATTTCGGGGAGGTATAGAATGAGCTTAGTGAATAAATTTATGGTATGTTTGTCATGCGATGTGAGATTGTTTATCGTTTCAACAATGTTAATTTAGGTGACCAGAATGATCGGGGGACTCACAAGGGACACAAGTGATCAGGAAAACACAAGGGACTTCAGCATAACGTCTATAGCGTACTCTTGAAGTAATGGACAATTGTAAAGTTTAACCTACCTCTGAGTTTTCCTGTGATAAGCTGATGGAGTGGAGACAGATTTCAGCGGTTCAGGAGAACTTCTAAGCTTGATAAAGAGGCCAGAGCAAGTCGTCTCATTGACTCCACGGGCAGCAATGCAGAGAACATTAATTATTCTACAACAGTAATAAGTTATGAAAGATTTCAAACTGCATTGAGACACACACACACACACATTAAATCAGTAGGCTATATGAAACAATGGTGAAAGTCAACAAAAAGCTTCTGATCTGTTTCGTTGATTGTCTCTATTGTTGAGATTCATATGATTTTTAATATGCAAGTTTTTGTCTGAATAATGCTTTGCCACCGATTCTTGTCTGTATCTCCGCCTCTTGGATGAGGTAAAATCCTCTCAAGGTAAGGTCAGGGTATCCTCCCTGTCAAAGACGATATCGATAGTAGCCTACCTTGAAGACCAGTGGTAGTATTAAGAAGTGTAAATTATTAATGCAGTGTAAATAAGCAGCAAAAACGCATTCAATTGGTCGGTTTTTAGTTTAAGACTGTTGTGTTGACGGTCCCTTAGACACCATTAAGGGAAAAGAGACGCATTGGAATCAAGTTCAGGTTTAAGAGGGGAACTTAATGTGTGTTTATATGCAATTAAGCATTTGAACTTGAGAGGCAAAGTTTAAAACAGACCTAAACATCCCGTCAATAAATGATCTCTATTTCAGGTAATGAAAACTTTGTTTTATATGGTTCACAGCAATGCCATCTAGTGGACTATCTTCACCCTTGCTGACAACAAACACAGGATTCAACAGTTCTTTTTAACACGATGAACTTCCTTAAATTTCGGTGCAGCTCACAAAATAAATGATCTTCCTGGGGAAATTTTTCTCAGTTTTCATTTGTACACAAATTCATTTGGCTTCAAAGATAAATTAGCGGTCTCAAACGTCTTAATTTTAGTTTATTACCTGTGAGAAATGTAATGTAATGAGAAAAGCCTGTAATGTTTTTTTGTCTTGCCTGTAAATGAGAACTGAACTGAGCTGGACGATCACATCACTGTTTTCTGCAGAACTGCTTTATAGATGAATCCCATATTGAATGAACTTTACACAGTTTCTGAACAGAATTGAATCAACAGCTCAGCTAGTCAGCGACACTATTGTCTTTTAGAGCTGCTTTACAGCCAAATTTAATTATGTTTGGTATTATTAAATCATTTTTTTCCAGTTATCTCTGTGAAGTTACTTTGAAACAATCTGTATTAGAAATAAAGATGACTTGACTTGTAATCCAGGCTTTTGAGAGCAAACTACTAAACATTGTGTTGCATCACCACAAGAAAACCTCAATTACTTTTTCCTCCATGCCAATTGCTGTTAGAGGATGTTCCCCACCATTGTTGGGGTTCATGCACTTCAAGTATAACGTGTTACATAATCAGGTCACTTTTTAAAGTAACTACTCATTTCTTTTTATTTACAATGCATTACTTATAAATGTATACAGCAAAATATCTTATTACTTTTGTCAGATATGTAACACAAGTTACTTGATTTTCCCATTTGTCGACTGATCTGTCCTGACGTTGCGTGAGTAAGTGCAGAGGCGTTGTAAACATGATGATTATCATAGTTCTAGACTAAATGTGAGTATGCAGTTTAGTTTGCATCTCCTCCACGGTGAAGCTCAATGAATGACTACACACAATCTATGGACCTTCCTAAATGCATTGTGACTAGACTCAGATATTGAGAGCTTGTAAATACTTTGGGTTTCTTTTTGTGTGATTTGATGAAATTGTTGTCCTGATGGAAATTGTGTGTGTAGAGTTTATGAACTTGTTTTGGAATGATCGATTTTGTGAATATATGTGATAAATCTGCTCTGACTCGGGAGACATTTTTCTAATTGTGAAGTGAACAAACAGACTAACCAAGACCAACATAACAGAATAGGATAAGGGATCTTATAACAGTTATTAGATTCCTGTGAGATTATTTAAATGATGAACAACTGAAATTTGTCTGATTTGTATATATGTCACAATTTACTCATCGGCATAAATAAAACCGTGAAATGCACTCTTAATATTAATATTAAAACAATTAATATTGTTTTTATTGCAGAAGACTGTTTGCTTGAATTTTCTTCATTCTTATATATTCCTATATTCTTCATTCTTAAATATAACCTTTTTTTTTGTTATTAAAAATTAAACAAGCAAGCCTGTGACTCTACTAGACCCTCCCCTGTGACGATCATGAACCCATCTCCAACCAGACCAAGATTGACTGGATTTAATATTTGACTTGAAATGTTGTTAATATAATAATCATATTTGGTTGTTGTCAGAGGAGAACTGGTCCCCCGACTGAGCCTGGTTTCTCCCAAGGTTTTTTCTCCATTCCGTTCTTTATTCATTATGGAGTTGTGGTTCCTTGCCGCTGTCGCCTCTGGCTTGCTTAGTTGGGGACACTTAACACTTAATATTCATCAATATTATTGATTGGCCTGCTCTTCTAGAGCTGCTGTACAGCCAAACAAACGTTGTTTTTGTTGTTTTCCTGTGACCACTGTAAAGCTGATTTGAAACAATCGGTATTGTAAAAAGCGCTATATAAATAAAGGTGACTTGACTGCAAAGGATGCCACCTTCAGTCACTTTTATTTATATAGCGCTTTTTACAATACATATTGTTTCAAAGCAGCTTTACAGTGTCCCTGACAGCAACGTCATAATACTATGTCTTTATGTTTGCATACCTATTTCTTCTACCTGAAGTCGCTTCCGTGCCTACAATGAGGCAGAGGATTTAGGGCTGGTAGCCCAGTCTTTTTCATTTCATTGATAGAACGTGTGCATGGGCCCATGGGGACACAAACATTAATCCAACATGACAACACCACTCTGATTGGCCTACACTAGTCAGAAAACTAGACAATCAGACACTGCAAATTCTTTTGCATATTTAGAGTATTAGAGAGAGCATACGTGGTGGTCGTCTGAAATTCACTAACAGCACATTTAACTTTGGAAGAATATGTTTACATGCTTAGCTTTTTGCAACAATCATTTTTACTTTCACTAATTTCACTTTGACTACCTGTAAACTAAAATGAGCAAATCAAGCCTCTAGTTTTCTAAAACGACTGAAGGAAAAGCTTGTTTAAAAAGGCTTTTGCATGTCATCACTCTTTAAAACTGCAATTTATAATATATATATTTTATTTTGTTGCATCATTTTCACTTTTCACACTGAACAATTCAGCTCTAAAATAGGTAAATAATAAATTTTTGTACAATCATGATTTCCAAATACTGGTTGTGAAGTGTTATAATGAAGCTACTGAGCACTGAATACAGACTTTAATTGGTACTCCCATTAACTGAGGTATACAATTGCTGACCATGTCATGACATGTTATGGTCAAAGTTCTAGTTTAAAGGCACATTTTCAACTACACAAGCCTTTTTAATTGTTATAAAAAATATACTAGCATTTAAAAATGTAAAACTCTTTGGAACGTATCTATCTGTACACAATGTAAACGGTAGCTGGACTTTCATTAAAAAATATATTTTTAGAAACACACACACACACAGACTCCAAGCAGCAGCATAGAGCACACACACATTTTTCTTTTAGAAGTGGGATAGTTTTAAATCCCTGTCTGATGGATATTGCTGGAGTATTTGGGTAGTAGTTCATTGCCGGGATGTTGACCCTGTGTCTGATCACCAGGGCGTTTTACTCCCACAATCAAGTTCACAAGTCTTCTGCTGTGTCGAAGGACACAACAGTGCTTCCTTCAGAGCTTGCAGTGAATCATCCACTCTTAGAAGTTAATTGTCCATTTTACCGGCTTGAAACAGGCTATATGTTACAGGTCACTCCTGCATCCTCAACATGACCACAGTTGGTTTTCCCCCATCCTGAGAACTTACACTGGTGAATAGAGTCTTCAGTACCGACACAAGCAACGTCATCCATCCAGATTAACCCAATGCCTAAAAGAGAAAGACAATTGTCCAAAAAAAAGAATCTCATACATCTTTTCTATCTGTATGTTTTAATATTATATGACAATGGACATGCATTTGACAAATGTTTGGATCCAAATTACAGCAGTTTAACCCATGACTGTACTTTAGAGTGCAGTAAATCTTTGCAAGCATGTCTTTTGCTACCTTAACCTTGTATTTACTCTGACCTTGTCCAAACCGGGCTGTTTTGTGAATTTCTTTGGCACCACGGTACCCCAGCATCCTGCACACAACGTCTCCATCTTTCATGTCCCAAACGTCATCGCACACCGTCCCCCATCGAAGCTCATGA
Organism: Rhodeus uyekii; assembly: GCA_037043235.1. Taxonomy (NCBI): domain Eukaryota; kingdom Metazoa; phylum Chordata; class Actinopteri; order Cypriniformes; family Acheilognathidae; genus Rhodeus; species Rhodeus uyekii. The sequence goes on from JAWRVZ010000115.1 coordinate 1,983,571, forward strand.
AACACTTCCACTCGACCCTCATGCGGTCCAGAGCCGTTGACCAGCCTTACCAGAGTTTCGTCAACTAAAACACAATTTACATTTATGCATTTGGCAGACGCTTTTATCCAAACACATTGTCATTCTAATCAGTTCTTGCTTTCCAATTTATCAAAAGAGACTTCACCTAAAAAACTTAATTTTCACCTATTTTTTATTGCCTCCTGCCCAACCTAAAAGATCTTTAAACCTCCAGAGTGAGAAAGGTTGAAGGAAATCACTTTGTAGCCCTCACATCCATCCCACTTTCTCTCCATTGTTCTCTGGCCAGCGTTACAGAGCATCAAGCACACGGAGAGTTTCCTCCCTCAGGCTATATTTAATCTAAACATTAAAACTCTCATAAACATAAATTGTCTCTCATAACTGTAAATAATTTTAAACGGTACATCTGTAAATAACATATGTAATAAATTATTTCAATTATTATTATCTCATTTACATATTACAAATATTTCTTTATTTTTTTTAAGAAAAAAAGCCTTGCTAAAGGACTCTGAAAAGTCATAAGTGAAAAAGTCACTGAGCTGTCAGTAGTACATATGATAGACAGAATGACAAAGCATTATTTATTTTGTCTATGATTTATGTCCAAAAGGTGCACGTTTGTCATCTTTGACCTGTTTCTGGACTGTTTGTGTTTGTGGAATGTTTTTTCAGGTGTTTTTATGGTCTCTAGCAGCTTCACACTCCCTCCGCAGGTCCTACAAAGTGAATATGGTATTTAAATAAGATTTTGAAACACAGAGATTTAAACAACAATAGTAGTGGTACAATGGCTTCACCAAAGACTCATTAAACAAGTAGAAATGGATGAAAAGATATGGATATTTCTCCATGACGATATGGATTTTGTGAAATGCAATTTCTAAATTGTGTAGGATATTTGTTTGACGAAGCATCACGCACAGTCAAATTCTGCGCTGTGGATCTTGGAGATTTTACATCAAAGAACCCCTGTATGCCAAAGAGTGTTATACAGTCATGGCCAAAATTGTTGGCACCCCTGAAGCCAACTCAGCTTTACAGAAAAGTATTTTATTAACACGTTATACACGTTTATTCCCTTTGTGTGTATTGGAACAAAACAAAAAAGGAGGGAAAAAAGCAAATTTGACATAATTTCACACAAAACTCCTTTCCCCAACAGCAATTTTAAGATCTCTCCACAGGTGTTCAATGGGATTTAGATCTGGACTCATTGTTGGCCACATCAGAACTCTCCAGCCATCCATTGTTGCCATCCATTTCTGTGTGCTTTTTGAAGTATGTTTGGGGTCATTGTCCTGCTGGAAGACCCACAATCTCAAACACAAACCAAGCCTCCTTTTTTTTGTTCCAATACACAAAGGGAATAAACACGTGTATAGCAAAACACGTGTTAATGCAATACTTTTCTGTGAGCAATACTTAATTTTTCTGGGAAAATTTCAGGGTGGCAATAATTTTGGCCATGACTATATATATATTTATATTTATATATATTTATATATTTATAATTATGCTTGGAGAGATTTTTTGCACATTGTTGAGTGGAACTGTGGTTTCTGAAACTAGGTATCGTGTGGTAGGGTACCATAGTACAAATTCACCAGATGATTTGGTTATCATCATTATTTAGCTGCAACAAGTCAAAACTTTGTGATACGCCATCATTTTTAGATTTTTCTTTCAGTGGAAAGATGTTCATGTCTTTAACAACGTTTTTTGTGCATTGAAAAATGGGAGAGGGTGAACCCCACAGACAGGCTCCTAACTCCACCTACATATTACAAACATAAAAAGATCGTCAGATTGGAACAGATTCACTACATTCAATTAACATCTCTTAAGAAACTATATCGACCTACAGGAACAGCAACACAAAGGAGACATCTCTTGCAGTGCCTGATGACAATGCACCATTGCTGGAGGCCTGTTAGTGCCATTATTGACACATTTGTTGATTACATTCTTGAGAAAAACATTGTGATGTGTATAAAATGTATATACTATATTAATGTATGATCTATTTCATGCACTGTTTGAGAAATAAACTCACACATACCTTAAACCATCAGGGTTATTCTTTTGTGAAGATTGCGGTGTCAATATGTTAAAAAGATTTATGCCTGGTCTGACAAAGAGATCTGCATTTATGCACGCCAGTAACATCCTCAAACTCCTCACATCTGTTCACAGTTATATTTGTTTTCAAGAGAAACAGATGCTTAACGGTGTAGACATTAAAATTCGGATGACCAGAGGTGGGGGAACACTACGGCCTATAAACTAAACATCTGCCACAAAGTCTAAGACAAAGATGAAGATTACAGGAAACTTTAATAAAGATAAACGGTAAACTTGCAAAACAAGGGAAACAGTAACAGCAGTGCCTCTACTGACGTGTAGCAAACCACAACCGACAAACTGAAGCTTGAACAGAGAGAACTATACATAAGCAGTGATGAACAAATGATGAACAGCTGTGATGATTAGTGTCCAACTGAAACAAAGGAAAACATGACTGAATGAGGGCAAAATAAGAGTCCTGGTTCAATGATGGCGTGACATCCTGTCAGCATAGTGATTTGTGAAAAAAGTGTTAGTACTTAGCTATAAGACTGGGGCATGCGCAGAGCTGCTCTCAACCACTGCTAAGTACCAAATAGGCCTATCGGGCGATTGGAGGATCCACTTCAGTACTGGGAGAGACAGAAAGTTATATTTCCACATCTGTACAGGCTTGCTGTCAAGTGTTTATGTACCCCGGCTTCATCTGTGCCTTGTGAAAGGGTTTTTTCAAAGGCAGGAGAAGTTAAGTAAAAAAAAATAAAAAATCGTCTTAGCCCTAAAACAGTTGAAAATTAATATTCTTGAATAAAAACTCCTAAAGTATATCCTTCTAATTATTTTTCTTGTTTCCAAAAATCACACGTCAAGATACATGAGCACATTCACTGTCCATTGCCCAGTTAAACCCAGACACTTATAAAATTATAATTTTGCCCCATCTTCCTATGACCAAACAATTGATTTACATACATTTGATTTATTTATTTATCCTTTATTTATCTGGGAAAATCCCAATGAAATATCATAATCTCTTCCTTCAGGGAGACCTGGTCAAAAAACGGCAGCACACATAGTTTCAGACAAATTATAAAAACACAGACAATCCAACAACAGTTGGATATAGTATAGTATTAACACAATCATTATATACCACAAGAAAATACCCATTATATATACACAGTGTATCACACCACATCAGGCACATCTGTAATGTATCTGATTGTTTTATACTCTTTGGCCACTAGATGGTTTTGTGAGCAAATGAGGCTTCGAGAAATGAACCCTTTTGTGAACCACTTGGCTGAAAAGGTTCAATGCTTCATGAGGCTTCATCTCGTCATAACTAGTGTAAACATGAAACATCCTTCACAACAGCAAACGCGGAAAAGAGAGCGCGCAGCCCAAGCGAACTCGAAACCACAGCAACTCACATGACGTAGAGCACACGAGAACGACCAAACACTCACAACAGGGACAAACACACGGGGCCATGAATGTCTGAATCCCGACACAAAACCAGAACTGAACAAGACCAAAGTGTCGGGATTGAACACCACGGCCCGCACACAAGATAAAAGAGTACACGACTCAAGACACTCAAAGCCATGTGCTCCCACAAAGACACAACAATAGGGCAGTGTCAGAGCTCTGTCACCAAAACACTAGAAAACACGACCGAAGTGACTGAACCCAGACATGATCACGTCATCAGTAATGCCAGTAACTATAATTATGTAACTATGTCAGTAATCTTCCTACGGACCCCTCCGCTCCTACTTCTAGCTACTGACACATGTAACTGTAAGTTGTCATCGGTCATCAGTTGCTCATTGGTTTGTGCAACAGCTCCAAACTAATCTACGAAATGTCTCTCATAATAGTTATTACTAGTTATTAATAGTTATTGCATTAACATCCGATTTAAGGCAAGGTCTATAGGCTGATATTTATAAAAGACATTAAAGATCCCTCACCACCCAACTATTTAGAAAATGACACCATTTCAGACAAAAACTTTGTACAAATATGTGCCAATCTGTGGTTGTTATTTCCTTCAAATTCAATGCTCTATGTATTTCTAAGTAATGAAAATAAGGTCTTGGGGTATTAGTGTAATCTCCTACAACCCCACTATCATGTGCTAATATGTTAACATCTGTCTAGTTTCACTCCATTGAGGGATCTGCCATTGATTCCACTACCGGTTTTTAACAAATTGGTGCCTGCTTCAAAATCTTGATTATCCATCTGAATCATTTCTTCAAGACTTTCACACAGGTAAGGTGGGGAGATGTCTTTCATAGCAGCTACTGTGGCTAACAAATCTTGCAAAGTCAAATTGTACAATGACTCCTGTATGTCATTTGGAATTTCGATTCTATCTGTTAGATTTTAATAGTTACCCCCAAAACTTTGATCCGCTGATCGATAATATCTTGTTACTGAATAGTTATTGTCAAGTGTTCATGACTAAGTTATACAGAACGGTTCTGTTGACCGCAATGCAAATCATCATTCTAATGTATTCTTTTACCACCCTTTTTTGAAAAATGTATCAAATTAAATATAATTCTCCACTGATTACACACTAAATAACCAAACAAAATTACAGGTTGCTTTCTGACACTTAAAAATAACTTAAAGACTTACTCATTATTTGATCAGCCTTTCTGCAATAGATTAGGTCTGATAAATATGAGTGATTTGCTGAAAAATGGGTGATTTACCGATGTTATTCAGTAAATGATGTTATAAAACTGTTATTTTTTGTTTGAATGATTTTTAGAGTTTGTGTTTAGTAATTATGTACAGCACTTTTGTCCATTTTTATGGTTTTATTTTATGACTTTATACATACAGTAATACCTCGGTTTACGAGTGACTCAGTATACGAGCAAATCGGTGTACGAGCATGGAAAGTCAAATCGGTGTATGAGCATGGAAAGTCAAATCGATGTATGAGCATGGAAAGTCAAATCAGTGTATGAACATTATATCGGTGTGCGAGAAAAATATTCCCTCGCCCACGCGCATTTTTGTGTGGAAAAGTCCTAACGCTCAGCATCGTCACGTGCATTTTTACTGGAAATATCCTAACGACTGCCTCTCATAACGGTTCCAACCCCTTTATCATCCCTTCACTCGTTCATTCTCTCTGTCACGGTTCATGAATGCACTGACTCTGAAGGTGTGTGATTATGTGGAGCGAATGTGGGAGGCGTGGCTACTGATCACCCACTCATTCATTCATCATCACCACCTGCTGCACTTCATTACCTGGACTATAATCTAGCCTTGCTAACCACCTTGTGTTTGCCAGATCGTTGTTTGTGTCCCTTGTTCCTGTAACGTCAGCTTGCTGTGTTTCCCCGTGTCTGCACTCCTATGGTCTTCCGTCATTCATGTGGATTCGTCACTCATCGCACAACCATTGCATCCCTGCACCACCTGGATTCACTTGGACTCATCACTTGGACATTATTCATTTGCTACTTGTTGTTTGTTTTACACTTCTCTGGACAATAAATCTTTTACTTGCTATTGGATCCATCTCGTTCCTTATTCCCTGTGACACTCTCAGCGTCGCTTGGTTTAGTTGCATCATTCACCACAGTGCATTCTTTTATAAGTTGTTGTTCATTCCGTTAATCATCAAAACGACTGTTAAATGTGAATACGATGAAACTTTATTAACGGAGCATGTGTTACCAATGTTACTAATGAAGCTCACGTTTGTTCTCAGTACAACGCACCCAGGGGGTATTGACGTTCTTAAAGGGCCATGCACTATAACAGTTATAAGTCTGTACAGATAATTTGTCACAATGATCTACATTTGATGTACAAGTGATTTACAGGTGATCGCTATTCTTCACGTAGTGAAATGTACAGTACAGCATATAGAAAGAAGGTAGGAAATTCTACCTCGTCTAAGTAGTAACACCCCTCCCCCCTCCCCCCTCCTCCCTTCTCCCTCCTCTCGTCTCCATCACGCCAGCAGAGACGGTACTCAACGCTAAAGTGTGTTACAGTAAATTATCAAGTATTTTTAGAGTTTGTCAATTATTAATTAGTATTTATATGAAATCTTAATGGTTATAATTTTAAATGTAAAGCCAAAAAAATGTTTTAAAAAAATGGGCATTTATGGTCGTGTGGAACGAATCGATTGATTTTTAGTGCATTCTTATGGGGAAAAATGTTTTGGTGTACGAGCATTTTGTGTTACGAGCTCTGGGAACAAATTAAACTCGTAAACCGAGGTATTACAGTAAAAGTAAAGTTGATATTAATTAGATCAATCTGAACATAACATAATTGATGAGATTAAAAATTGTAATCGCTTGACAGCTCTAATTCCAATCAGTCTTTTCTGACAGTACACAGTCACTTTAAGTGATGCAGCTGCCACAAAATAGATAGTATGCTATCCATGTTCTTAAAGCTTTCAAACAAAGGGTGTATATGAATATGAGGTATAGATAAAAACAAGTCGCCAACTACAGACATTTGAGATAATGGTTTGTATTCTCCAGCTTTTCGATATCACCCATGGGTTGATGTACCACCTTTTTGCTGCCAAGACAGACGACAATGGTCCCATATTTGAGACATATAAGAGTGCAAAATCCTAAACTCTACCTTAACCTGCAACAGTAAACATTGTTTTATTCCTATGTCAGACTGATACAGCTTTCACACAGTTGTTTCAGTCACTGGCATCGGGCCAGATGATAAGAGCAAGTTCATGCAGAGAGATTATAATGTTCAAAGTTTAACCTTTCATGACATTAATGCAGAACACACTGAGTACTGTAGATCAATGAGATGGTACAGTCAGAAAATATATCCTAAATATGTAACAGCTGTGTGAGTCGCAGCAAACACACACCCACACAGCTGATTAAAGCCATATGCCTGGGCCATTAGAAGGGTGTGCTCAGAGACAGAGTTAAACAAATAAGTATAGGGAATGAAACACTGAATTATAATCAAGAAGACAATTGTACAGAAAGTGAACAACTGCTTTAAAGAGAGTGATACATTTATTAAAAACAGTATCAGCGATTGCGGTCAATCAACCTTTTTTGAGATGAGTAAAATGTGTGCAGAAAATCACCGGTGATTTCAAGATGTTAATATATTCCAAAAAGGTATTCAGACAAACATTTTGATCCTCTACCATTACCAAATCATATGATCATCTGTGAAGAAAAGTTTTAGCAACATATTTAAACCTTTGCAGCTTTGTAGGCAGACCTTTGATTGTCATCAGATTGCCTAGCATTGCTTAAGGCAAATTTAGCTATTTTTCCAGCTGGAGTTTTGAAAATTGTTCCAGGTCTGTTATCAAGAGGCAAGTTGACAGGGTGGGAAATGGTCATAACAAATGAAAACTTAATAAAGATTGTGAGGGAATAATAATAAATAAAAAATGGATGATTTGACATTAACATGCATATACAAAGTAATTTCAAAAAGCATAATTTGCAGTAAAAACATCATTTCAATGTTATAATGTTGCATTTTTATTTTCTGAATGACTGAACCGTTCACCTGTTTTCCCTCCTTCTCCACGTTCTCCCTTCTCTCCCTTCTGTCCTCTTTCTCCTCTTACACCTGCAGATGAAGCAGAGAGTTAGATGTTTACTGACCAGTACAGTTCTTAAGAATTCATAATTTTGTGATAAAGGGAATTAATAATAATACATTTTGTTTCAATCTTTTTTTTCTCCCATACATATACAAAAGTTCTTATTGATATTAACAGAGGTTTGGATGTTGATGTTTAAAAAAAATGTTTTGTTTGCATCATGATGGAGAAAGCAGCGTTTGCTTTCTTTGGGCTTTTGACCCTTTACGTTTGTTAACTTATCTATTTTTAAGCAATTGCAATAGTGTTGTCAGAGAATATTTGTGCATTGATCAAGAACGAAGATTAAAAACAGATCAACATGTCTGCTTTAACCCTTTGACATTTGATCTGTTCATCGCAGATTTTTGATTGCCTTATCCTGCATTAATAGCCTCATCGCAACATCACACAACATTCTGTGCTGCAATGTGCCTTTCCAACTGTCAAGATCACACTGCAAAAATCAAAGATCTTATAAAAAATAAAAAGCCATTCATTCGTAATGTTGGGTCTTTATAAAGATCTGAAGAGTGGCAACTGCTATTCCAGCTAGTAGGGAAAGTTCTCAAAACCTTGGCAAACGTTCTGGCAAGGTTCTCTCAAATTTATAAACAAATGTTCTTCCAATAGCATTAATGGAACGTTTGGCCTTCAATAATGTATGTGAGCAGAGCCAGAAAAGCACTCATTTCACTTATTTCACAAACAGGTAAGGTATTTCATAAAAAAGAGAAGAAAATGGTTAGGAAAAACTAACATGTTTGGCATACAGACCTTAACGAAACTATAACAATATTTGTATGACATGCCATTGAACATATATGATAATGCAGGGGTACAGTAAAGTACATTTCAACACGATAAAAGTATATTTATTAGAGCTGAATATTATTAAGCATTACTCAGCAATAACTATGAAAAGCCTTGGTAAATATGAAGGTACATCAGGTAACATTTCCTGATGGAGACAACGTCATGTCGATGTCCTGACACTAGGAGTTGCACTTGGAGCCCCAAATACTTTTGATACTTTGATAATTGGCAAATGTAATTTGCATGCCACACCCCCAACAAACAGGTGTAAAAGGAGGTGACTCCACTAATTCATGTTTGTGACTTAGAGCCAAGGAACCAAGAGCATGCCATGGCCATTCAGCGTTCACCGTTCAGCATTCTGTCAGGAGGGACACCACGTTTTTTTTCCTTCATCAGGGAACACGTCACCTTGACATTGTGTGGATGTAATGACACTAAGGGGTCCCTATGGCAAGTGCCACAAAAGCTGAAATGAGATTTTGGCATTGCAGATGTGAGTCAAGCGACTGTGTGCCAGGTAATAACTCCACTCGCAACATCATAACCTAACCAATGCCTAACCAACACGTAAGCCGTGTATCCTTCTTACCACATGTGGAGTGAAAGGAGTGAAGGTGGATAATCAAAATCTCTTGTCTCTTCTATTTACATTATATATATATTATTTTATTTTTCCTATTTTATACCTATATTCTTTTATTTGCCTTTTCTTTTCTTTCTTTTCTTATTTTTCATATGTTCTTTTCCCTTTCTTATTTCAATGTAGTTGTAAAGAGTGATTTATAATCAAGTTAGGGCTTTTTATTAGTTAAAAACCTTTCTTTACTTTTCTGTAGTTTTCCATAGAGTAAGGATGAATATTGTCAGCACTTCTCAACAGATAGAGAATGTTATCAGAATGTTTTGGGAAGGTCCTGTTGATTGTTGGAGCCTGAGCCGAGTTCAGCATTGGAGAAGCTGTGAATCTGTGTGTGCGTTAATATGGTCAGTATTGGTGAGGTGATAAACTGGCACCATCAGGAGACGGAATGACTTGTTGTTCTCGACAAGCCACGTCACGAACCCGTCAACCACGTGATCAACGAAGATATGCTTCAGACTGTCTGCTCTTGTGTGGAAAATTACTAGTTATGTTTATCTGTCTTTCTTTCTTTCTTAGCCAATCAGAATCATTTAAACGTCATCATTGACGTAGTTAGCACACACTTATAATTGCTTTAACAATGTTATTGTATGTGAGGCGGCCTACGAACTCCTTGTGAGACCTGAAGCTGGCTTCTGCTGATTAAACTGCAAACTAAACTTCACTAAAATTTCTTCTATTGACTGCACTTCTGACTCCTGGTCTTCATTCAACATATCTGGTCCTCGGGTCTTAACTGTAAATCCCCTACAGTTAATGGTGGAGAGTGCGCAGGCAATTCATTCTTCGATGACATCCCTGGTCGAACAACAAACAAGGTAGAAAGTGTTAGGGCTGTCTGAGTGGAAGTGACTGGACAGGGGATCGGGAGAGCTCCACTCAGAAGTGAGTGGGGAGTACCGAAACTGCTTAAAACCAGAATGGAGGTACAAATAATTATACCAGCTTTATGATTTTTATGATCATTTGGTTTTGATGGTGTAATAGTCGCTGGGATCCGTATGGGACTGGTTAAATACCAGGGATGCCGTAACCGGAAGGCATCGCATTAATACACTTTAAAAGGGATTTGGGGAAGTCTCTAAGGGAAAGTGTATAGAACACTGGATAGGAACGCTGGTTAGAATCCAGAAGAATCTCACAAGGAGATTCCAGGTTCCACAGGTCCGTGTCACTGTGAACCTGACTTGATCACTTCCACTTCAGATAGGGGTACCCCAAATTTAGTGAATCAGGCAGTTAGGGACTAAAGCATTAGTTAGTTATAAAATAAATAATAAGAAATAAATATAGGGCTAACTTGTTTGCCAGGGATGCATCTGGAACGATTCCTGCAAAAGTAAATTTTACGAGAAAATTTTGTGACCCGAACTGGTTTGGATCAGGATATGTGACTTTTGTTTGTAGTATATGGTGTTTTGTAGTATACTTTGTGGTTTCATCACGCAGAAGCCACAGCTGTGTTATTCAAAGATCGCCGCCTCCATCTCTTCCTACCATGACTTCAGGTGAGTATTAACTTTGACTAAAATATGGCTAACAATAACTGAGTAGTCTGATTATTACTGATTAGTTAAGTAAGCAGAAGAGAAAATGCTGTAAATAGCTCTGCTTCTCAAAGTGAATTTTCAGAGCTCAGTGGGAAAATGTTCAGTCTGTGTTTTTAATTCTGAGTGTAAAAACAAGGTTGGAAGTCATGATAAAATAATGAAACAGAAGAGATTAAATGCTGTAAACAGCTCTGCTTCTCAAAGTAAAGAGTCAGTCTGTGTTTTTAATTCTGATTGTAAAAATAAGGTTGGAAGACATGATAAAATAACGAAACGTTGAAGAGAAGATATTAAAGGCTGTAAACAGCTCTGCTCTTCAAAAGCAAAATTTCAGAGCTCAGTAAGAAAATGCTCCTAGTTTTAATTTGATTGGAAAGTGTGAGCATAGAAAGAGCCTGAACGATATAAATGTCTGCTAGATGTGATAAAGTGACATACATTTCTGGTGTTAAGATTTGAAAAGAAGATCAGTGTCTGATATACCAACATTTACGTTTTCGTCTGGAAAAGAACAAAAATAAGATTAAAGTCTTAAGGAATTCTTTTGACAGAAAGATTTGTAATGAGAAGTTAAATTGCGTAAAATTACAGTCAATGACTTCAAAAGATGGAAGTTTCAGTAATATGTAATTTGCAAAAAGACAACTATAAAATTATAATTCTTTGAAAACGTAGTTTTGGCAAAGATTTCTGAAGCAGGCCAGAGTCACAATAAAGTAGATAAATGTTAAATGTTTACAAAAATGCAGTGTTCCAGTCCTTGAATCCAGTCCAGAGTTTCTCTCTCTCATTCAAAGTCAGCTAACGTCTCAGGTTACTTACGTAACCCTAGTTCCCTTAGAGGGAACGAGACACTGCGTCGGAACGCATATGGGAACGCATTAGCGTGATTGTCTCTTGAAGCGCAATTGAAACCAGGTGTGCGAGTGCAATCACCGAGGGTGATATCATGAGCCAGGAGTATAAAGGCACGCAGTGAACTAGAAGCCTCAGCTTAACTAGTGTCTGAAACAGCCGGCGTGCGATGGAGCTGAGGCTACGAGACGCAGTGTCTCGTTCCCTCTAAGGGAACTAGGGTTACGTAAGTAACCTGAGACGTTCCCTGTCAAGGGAACTCAACACTGTGTCGGAACGCATATGGGAACGAGAATACCCACGCCGCCTCAGCGAACGGAGTACGCCAAGCTAACGTAGCTCACTACGAAAGGGCCAAGGTTCCCAAAGCGGGGTTAAGGTCTAACTGGTAGAACCTAATAAGAGTATGCGGTGAGGACCAGCCAGCCGCATCACAAGTATCAGCAAGGGGAGCCCCTGCGCAAAAGCTTTTAGAGGTAGCCATGCTCCGGTAGAGTGGGCGTGGACATGCAGTAGGAACTGCTGACCCGCCGAGCCATAAGTCAGTGAGATAGCCTCGACTATCCACCTGCTCAAAGATAGTTCTGACGCTGGAGCTGCCTTAGGAGCCCCGAAGCATACAAAGAGTAGGTCCGACCTACGTAATGAAACCGCTCTGCGGACGTAGGTGTCCAGTGCTCACACTGGACAGACCTTGTCCTTGGACTCCTGGTCACGACTGGAGGGGAAGACATAAGGCCTGCAGTATAGTGTGACGAGCCGGGCTCGAACGCACTTTAGGAACATATCCAGGTCTGGAAAAGAGGAAAGCTTTCGCCAGACAAGGAACAAACTCCAAACAGGAGGGGCCACTGAGAGGGCCTGAAGGTCACCAAGCCTCTAAAAGGAGGAGATGGCTAAAAGGAACACCGTTTTAAGGGTGAGTAATTCCTCCGAGATGTCCTCGAGTGGCTCAAGGGTGCCTGGGACAGAGCCTGGAGAACCAGGGACAGGTCCCAGCCCGAGAGCGTACTGCTGGCCTTAGCCTCAAAGTGCCACGAAGGAAACGCACTACTAAGGGGTCCCAACCCCGAGGGGTACCACTTGGGGGTACGTGGTAAGCCGTAATGGCAGCCATGTACACCTTAAGCGTGGAGGGGGACAACCCGGCAGCGAACTTTTCTTGTAGAACTCCAGGACGATACCACATGGCAGGTCACTGGGTCTAAATGTTTGTCACTGCACCAGGAAGTGAAAATATTTCACTTCTGAGCGTAGAGCTTCTTCGTGGACGGGGCTCTAGAGTGGAGACTGGTCTCAACGACCTCAGTCGAGAGACCTGAGTCTATGAGTCGGGCCACCTCAGAGGCCAGACCCACAGATTCCACAGTTCCGGGCGAGGATGAAGTATCCTGCCCTAAGCCTGGAACAGAAGGTCCACTCTGACGGGAACCTCCAAAGAGTGCCGTCTAGGAGGGACACCAAGTCTGAGAACTACACCCTGCCCGGCCACTGCGGGGCAATAAAGGTGAGACGGACCCTGTCCTGGCGAACTTTCTCTAGAACCCTGGGAGCAGAGCAACCGGGGAAAGGTGTACAAGAGGAGCCTCAGCTACTCATGTCGTATCGCATCCAGCCAGAGAGAAGCTGGGAGAACAGGGGGGAATAGAGCAGGCAGCGAGCCGTCTCTCGAGACGGAACGGGCCGGAATTCCCCCCATCTGCTCCAACACCTCGGTGTGGAGTCCTATTCCCCGGGCCTCAGCGCCTGTCTCGACAGGAAGTCTGCCCCCGAATTTGGGGACCCCGGGATGTAAACTGCTCGAAGGGAGCTGAGTTTCCCCTTGGGTCCCCAGGAGGTCTGGGAGAAAAGCTTGAAGTGCTAAACGGACAGCCACGCTTCCGGCACATACTATATGCCAGGAGAGGTGGAGTCTGCTCCACAGACCCTAAGTCGAGCGGCCCCTCGGGGCCACCCCCCAACCCGAGCGGGAGGCGTCTGTCAACAGCGTCACGCGGTGACAGAGTGATCCCAGTACGGGCCTTCGGGAAAGAAACCAGGCTTTCTTCCACTGATGCAAGACCCGCAGCATCGCTTTGAGACCTTGATCAAGCGGAAAAGGTTGCCCCTCGAGGAAAACCCCCTGGTTTTTGAGCCACCATAATGGTCACAGATGGCGCAGGCCTAGTGGAAAAGCACTGGGAACTGCCGCCACAAAATTTAACACTTCCTAGAAGCGTCTGACCATGAGTGGCCGACCTAGCCTTATGCTCTCGACTGAGGACGGGGTGGAGGCAACACGCACGGGTAGAAACCGTGCTGAGTTTGACCCAAAGTCCCGTACAACACGAGGGACGTAGTGCTCTGCCTCGGCAAGAGCACATTCCTCCCGGTATTCAGTCTCAGCCCGAGCTCCTAAATGTGTGCGAGAACAACATCTCGATGTCGCACCGCGCTCTCCCGAGACTGGGCCGGAAAGAGCCAGTCGTAGAAGAGATACATACATAAACCTCCCGGGAAGAAGAGCCCTGAAGCCAAGCTGGCCCGCAGGAAACAGCCGGCAGGGATACAACGGCTCTGGAGAGGAGAGCGGTCTTAGCAACCTCGGTTGTGAGACCAATACCATGCGCTAGAGCCCCTCGGAGGCCGAGCACATCTACTCCAGAACTCCCAGGAGCGGAGCTAGAGCTGCATCCACGCACTTGTTGAAAGTGTGAGGAGATAAGCTAGGCCGAACGGAAGAACTTGGTATAGATAAGCCTTGTCCCCTAAGGCGAATCTGAGGAACTTCCGGTACTGTGGAAGGATGGAGACATGCAAATATGCGTCCTTCAGATCTGTCGCGACAAGCCGGTCCTCAGGCCTGGCTTGCACTACAAACTGCTTCAGAGTTAACTCTCTAAATCTCAGTGGCGAAGATCTAAAGTAGGACGCAAGCCTCCATCCCTTCTAGGGACGATGAAGTATCGGCTATAAAAGCCCGGACCTCTGGCTGAGAGAGGAACATACCTTATGGCCTCTTTCCCCAGCAATGGGTCGACTCCCTATCCCATGACCAGAGCCTGCTCGGGGACCACCAGAGTAGGCAGAACCCCCGAAAAATCCGGGTGGATAGACCCGGAACAAAGTAGCATATCATTCTGATACGGTACGCAGGACCCTTCTGAGAGATACCTGGCAGACGTAACCACGCTACCATGAAATCTACTAAGGGTATCAGTCTCTCGAGACTGACCTCTGGACAGATATGTTTTTCTACTCGGGGCCCTGGATGGCACCAGAGAGCCTCCGGAGCAGATGCTCTAAAACCCTCCTCAGAGGGGGCAGCCTGCCCAGTGCGCCCCGTGTGGGGCACAACCGGAAGTAGCTACCTGTGATGAGCATGACCCGGCCCCCTCGAGGTACCGAGCCTGCTACCGCGCTTACAGGGCACTGATCTACCCCTCGAGGCAGACCAGCGGGGGGCCCCTGCCTAGCCTGGAGGACAGCCCTCAGATCTGTCCTGCCAGAAGGCTGCAGCTGAGCGTGACAACCTGTACTGCCACCCAACAGAGGGGGCTGTCAGGTGACAACGCTCTGCCGCTGAGCAGCGCGGTAGGAGGAGCCGCTGCTGGGCTGCGGCTGGCTCGCAGTCCCAGACACTCGAGAGCGACGGGGAAGAATTATCCTGAATGCTACCTCCCGCTTTGCAGCCTCATTAAACCTTTCGACTGCCATCTCGATAGCATCGCCGAAGAGGCCAGGAGGCATAAGAGGGGCATAAAGAGGATATTCTTATTTTTGTCTCTCTCTCTCAGCGCGGTCAAAAAGAATGGCGCAGAGAGAGATAGCAGTGGCCCTGCGCAGCTCGGCGACTGCCAAAGGGCCATCCCCCGCCGTCATCGAGGATATGGGCGGCGTCGGGATTTCAGGGGCGGCGATGAATGGTGCGCGAAATAACTCGCCAACTTCCACTCTAGGCATCGCCCCTAACCCTGCCACAGGAGTAGTATAGTTAACGGCTCAACGCTGCTATACACTCTGTGAGAAGCGGGCTATTTCCATGACCTCAACACCTCGATGTGGAGGTTCGGGAAAAAAAGCAAATCCCGACGCTGAGGCTGTACTCGGGCGGCAGGCAACGCTTGTCCTTGAACGAGCGTCCCTTGGCTCAGCTGGTCACTCGACACCCAGCCTCGCCATTGCCCAAAACCTCAAGCAGCTCCTCAAATGCAGATGAGATTGATGGCGGTTCAACCTCATCCACATCGATGCTGACTAAATCCACCTCCAATTTCTCAAAATTGGAGAAGTTCAGCAACGCTTCCTCACCCTGGTCGGAAGTAGTCACCACATGGTGCGCTTCCGAGTCCTGCGTGAGGGTAGATTTAACAGGAAAGGGAGAAGAAAAGGCGTCCCCGTCTCCAACCCCGCTGTTAAACCCAGTTGTGATCCTCATGAGCGCGACCGCCGCTGAGCCTCAGCTGCAGCGGGGCGAGATCACGAGGACCGCGAGCCTGAGCAGTTCCCTCAAAAACTGCCAGGCAGAGCGGAGAGTGCGCGGCGGCAGCCGCAAACACTCTGCACACTCAAAGCCCTCTAGCAGTGAGCATGCATGCAAACATGTGACACAGAGAGCGTGTATATCACTGCCCGTGATGAAACGCGGCAGGAGTGACACAACGCAGAAATCTGTGTACCCGCCATCAAAACATAGGTAAGTGAAAATCAAACTTACAGCCAGCAATGCACTTTACACACACGTTAGCTTCGAGCGCTGTTGAAGACACTAAAGCTGAGGCTTCTAGTTCACTGCGTGCCTTTATACTCCTGGCTCATGATATCACCCTCGGTGATTGCACTCGCACACCTGGTTTCAATTGCGCTTCAAGAGACAATCACGCTAATGCGTTCCCATATGCGTTCCGACGCAGTGTTGAGTTCCCTTGACAGGGAACTGCTGTTATCTCAGTCTGTGTCATCAGTGATAAACAATTTACAGGAAGTGTTCCAGTGAAAATCATAGACACAGAGAAGTTAAAGGAAATCATGTTACAGGCAGTTCAAAACTTTTAAAAGTTCCACATTTATGATTGTGCGTTAAATTTGTTGTTAAAAGTTTCAACAAATGCCTTTAAAGAGGAGTTTTAAAATAAATTTAAATAAGTTAAATAAAAATGAAGACCTGATTATAAAAGGGAGATTAAATTTTTTGATTAAATTGTTATGACCAGTAATTTTTGTTTTGTCTCATCTTAGTCTCCACCATGGTACAAGGCTGATGGAGTAGACAATGGTGATAGCGATGCTGAGATTAAACACAGATAATAAGCTATGCTACTGTTTTGAATATGTTAATGGCTTTTACTGATAACATACTGCTGTTATTAACCGATCTCCCTGTTTTGAACACTATCAGGCAGTCGAAATAACTCTGGTGGTTCTTGAATGCACCTTCCCTAAGTTCCAGAGAATACCTGAACCTGAATAAAACTCGAAGATCCGCAAAGGGCGGCCTACGAACTCCTTGTGAGACCTGAAGCTGGCTTCTGCTGATGAAACTGCAAACTAAACTTCACTAAAATTTCTTCTATTGACTGCACTTCTGACTCCTGGTCTTCATTCAACATATCTGGTCCTCGGGTCTTAACTGTAAATCCCCTACAGGAGTTACAATAATAATAATAAACCCCTTTATTTTATTTAGCACCTTTAAAAGTAGCATCTCAAAGTGATTCACAAGAATAAGATCAATGCATTAATGAAAGTGAAAAACAGCAGATAAAATACAAATAACAACATAATAAGTTCAACAAGTAAATAAAAAACGGACATTTACAAAATAATCAGGTAAAAGCTATTTTAAAGATAAAAAAATAAGCTTTAAGGCAGGGGTCTCAAACTCAAATGAGCTAGGAGGCAGAGTTTGGGTGAGGCAGGGCCGCCAAAAATTTTTTTTTCTCAAACGTCATTATTGACAGTTCTTTAACTTCAATGGGTTCTTCTGAGCATGAACTGTCCTGAACATAAACAGAACATTGAAGAACATAAACGGTTCTTCTGAATATAACTTGTCTTACCTACTTCTTGCTGCCAGAGACCTAAAGATCTTTCTCTCACAAAGCTGAGCCACATTTGGCTTGAGAGAGGAAACAGTTGAGACTCTCAGTATAGCTTGAAGATAATCGTCAGTAAGTAGACCTGTACTTGGACTTACTGAAGATCAAGGTTGAGGAAAAAGTTACTAATTTTTATTATAATTATAATTGATCATAATTAGTTATTATTATGAGAAACTTTCTCATTATTTTGAGATAAGTCATTATTATAAGAAACTTTCTCATTATTTTGAGATATTAAGTCATTATTATGAAACTTTCAAAAAATTTCCAAATACTACGTCAATATTATGAAAAACTTTCTCATTTTTTCGAGATACTTAGTCATTAAACCCTCTCATTATTATGACTTAAAAAAAAAAAAAAATTCTCAACTGTGGCGGAAACGGCTTCCATACTTTCCTGATGACATGAACATCGTAACATTTGTATATGGTAGAAATTACTGAGATAGGTGACTGCTACTGGCTGTTAATTATCAGCTGGGACTGTGGGACACCTTTATTTATTATATACAAACAATGGGATGAAGCCTGGATTTATTATATTATATTATATTATTATTTACTGGATTTTATATATTATAACCCCATGGGTTCATCGGGACAACCTAGCCAACACTGATGTCGCGTTGAAGAT
Organism: Rhodeus uyekii; assembly: GCA_037043235.1. Lineage (NCBI taxonomy): Eukaryota > Metazoa > Chordata > Actinopteri > Cypriniformes > Acheilognathidae > Rhodeus > Rhodeus uyekii. The sequence goes on from JAWRVZ010000115.1 coordinate 2,001,880, forward strand.
GTAACCAGGGTGGGAAACTGAGGCCCCTGATGAGGCTCAAGCCAGACTCTGAAGCGGGACGGCGGGCGGGATCTGGCTGAGTGTCCCAGTGGAGCTCCTCTCCCCTCGGTGACACTGTCAACGAAGCATCGGTGTTGGTCATTAATTTGCAGATTCGTCATGATAACATATCACTCGCATGGATAGTGGCGATTATACTGCTATCAATGATCAGCTCTATAGTTGTGAAATGTTTCTGTCTGCATCAAGCCTGGCTGATGTCCCGCCCCTGGGAGTCATTTACTCCACTGTGATTGGTTGGTTTGTACAGCTCCAGCTCGCACGTTGAGACCCCTGCTTTAAGGGAACATTTAAAAACAATAATGGATTCTGCTTGCTTAATCAGGGAGAGAATTCCAAAGTTTTGGACCAATTGAAGAAGAAGTCCTATCACCCATATATACTTTCACGAGTTCACACTTACAAATGATTCAGGAGCAATAAATGGTAAGCATATTTGGCGTGCTGTCCGAGGAGAGGGCTCCGAGCTCGGTATTTAGCCCGAACCTGGAGCACTCCCCCAAAAATTGCAACCTAGTCGGACAGCCACTAAAGATTTTGATGACCCCCCAAAGAATTGCGAGGTTACAGCTGAGGGGGGGGGGGGGTTAATTGTGAGTTCGGGAGGGCAGATGAATGTTACTGTAGAGGGCTTGAGGTGCGGAGGGGATGATATGGATTTAGCATTGGATATGTGTTTGTAGTTCAATTTGTTGCGAGAAAGAGAATTGGGTGTAATTTGGTTTCTGGGAGTATGAGGGGTACCTCTGAAACTCCTCCCCTGGCTGCCATAGGCATAGGGAGGTATGTAGCCACCGCGGTAGGGGAAACCCCCGTGGTCGCTGCGGGAGGCAGGAGGTACGTCGCTACTGCGACGGTGGAAACCCCTCGGGGCCGCTGCGGGAGGCAGGAGGTACGTCGCTGACGTGACGGTGGAAACCCCTCGGGGCCGCTGTGGGAGCAGGAGGCACATCACTACCATAGCAGTGGAAACCCCTCGGGGCCCTCACAGCAGCAGGAGGCACATCAACGTCGTAGCAGGGGAAACCCCTCTGGGCCCCCACAGTGGCAGAAGGCACGTCACCGTCGCAGCAGGGGAAAGCCCTCTGGGCCCCCACGTCGGCAGGAGGCACGTCGCTGCCGTGATGTAGCCACCGCGGTAGGGGAAACCCCCGTGGTCGCTGCAGCAGCAGGAGGCATGTCGCTGCCGTGACAGTGGAAACCCCTCGGTGCCGCTGCGGGAGCCGGAGGTACGTCGCTGCCGTGACGATGGAAACCCCTCGGGGCCGCTGTGGGAGCAGGAGGCACATCACTACTGTAGCAGTGGAAACCCCTCGGGGCCCTCACAGCAGCAGGAGGCACGTCAACATCGTAGCAGGGGAAACCCCTCTGGGCCCCCGCAGTGGCAGGAGGCATGTCACTGTCGCAGCAGGGACAACCCCTCTGGGCCCCCACGTCGGCAGGAGGCACGTCGCTACCATTGCAGCGGAAAAACCCCTCTGGGCCCCCACGTCGGCAGGAGGCACGTCGCTACCATTGCAGCGGAAAAATCCCTCGGGGCCGCTGCAGGACCAAGGTGGTGCGTCGCTGCCGCCGTGGTGGAAACTGATTTGAAAAGATTGGCTCCCTTGGGAGCCTGAAGCACATCAACCCTTTAAATGAGCTCCTGCGGAAGCGACACTGCTGCGGCAGTGGATAGTTTGAGAGAGCTTGCTCCTGCGGGAGCGTCACTGCTGCGGCAGTGCAAGTTAGAAAGAGCTGGCTCCTGCGGGAGCGTCACTGCTGCGGCAGTGGAAGTTAGAGAGAGCTTGCTCCTGCGGGAGCGTCACTGCTGCGGCAGTGGAAGTTAGAGAGAGCTTGCTCCTGCGGGAGCGTCACTGCTGCGGCAGTGGAAGTTAGAGAGAGCTTGCTCCTGCGGGAGCGTCACTGCTGCGGCAGCGGAAGTTAGAGAGAGCTTGCTCCTGCGGGAGCGTCACTGCTGCGGCAGCGGAAGTTAGAGAGAGCTTACTCCTGCGGGAGCGTCACTGCTGCGGCAGCGGAAGTTAGAGAGAGCTTGCTCCTGCGGGAGCGTCACTGCTGCGGCAGTGAAAGTTAGAAAGAGCTTGCTCCTGCGGCAGTGGATAGTTTGAGAAGCCTTGCTCCTGCGGGAGTGTCACTGCTGTGGCAGCGGAAGTTAGAGAGAGCTTGCTCCTGCGGGAGCATCACTGCTGCGGCAGCGGAAGTTAGAGAGAGCTTGCTCCTGCGGGAGAGTCACTGCTGGGGCAGCGGAAGTTAGAGGGAGCTTGCTCCTGCGGGAGCGTCACTGCTGCGGCAGCGGAAGTTAGAGAGAGCTTGCTCCTGCGGGAGCGTCACTGCTGCGGCAGTGGAAGTTAGAGAGAGCTTGCTCCTGCGAAAGCGTCACTGCTGCGGCAGTGGAAGTTAGAGAGAGCTTGCTCCTGCGGGAGCGTCACTGCTGCGGCAGTGGAAGTTAGAGAGAGCTTGCTCCTGCAGGAGCGTCACTGCTGCGGCAGTGGAAGTTTAGAAAGAGCTTGCTCCTGCGGGAGCGTCACTGCTGCGGCAGTGGATAGTTAGAGAGAACTGGCAGAGCATTGCTGTTGTGGCAGTGGAGGATTGAGAGACCTGGCTCCTGCAGGAGTGTCAGTGCTGCGGCAATGGAAAGCAGTGGCCATGAATTTGTAAGTGGGGAGGAGCTGATGCTAAACAGAAGACCTTGTTTGATGTGCGATCTGTTTGGTCTGATGTGGCTCTTGAAAGCTTCTGAAGACCAGCAGCGCAATGCTTGTATTTGCTGTTGGGAAAGGCCTTTGCGCAGCCGTGGTTGCTGCACCTATGCGAAATGAATGGCTGGATAAATGGTCTGTTGGGAATCCGGTTTGGGGTAGCGTAGCTTTAAGAAGTTTAGAACCAAAACGTGTAATGGGGTTGGAATCGTCTATGGAGAGTGGGTCGGATGGAAGTTTAGCCTGCGAGTTTCTGAAATGAAAGTAGGCTGAGTGGATGTGATGGTGAGTTATGAGCATCTGAGGAAACCAAAAGCCGGTATGGACATGGCTTCACTGCTGCGGCAGTGGGAAAATTCCCCCTTGGCTGACTCCTGCGGGAGTGTGGGGGAACATCATTGCTGCGGCAATGGAGGCGGCAGTGGAATAATTTCCATTTGAACTGAGCTCATGCGGTAGTGTGGAGGTGCATCACTACTGCGGAAATGGAGAACTTCCTCTGAACTAATCGCGTGTTGGATAATGGAGATTGTCTATTTCCTCGACTTCTGTTGTCTCTTGTGTTAGTGAAAGCCATTTCTGGAGAGACTGATTTGATCAAATGTAACTCCTGAAAGCTTCCGATGACCTGTGGCCCAGTGCTTGGATCTGCTGGTTTTGGAACACAACATGTGGTGGGGTGATTTAAGTCTTCTGAGTTTGGCCTGATCTTCTTAAATGAAGGTTGGCTACGAAGGATTGTTGCTGTTGGAGTAAGATAAAAGCCTTATGGTTTGGTCTCCCTTACTTTCGTTGTGCAGCGCTGGCGAGTCAGAAAATGGATGGATTTGGATTAAGGTTGGATGTGATGGAATCAGAGGAACTGGAACCTATATGGCTCAACCATGGCATTGAGTGGTCGGACGACATTTGGGTGGAATCCTTGGCGGAGAGTAGGGATACGGATTTCCAACATAATTGGTTGTCTGGTGTCTGAGCTGGTGGGTTGAGTTCTTGATATACCTTTGATGAGCAGAGGATTAGGTTTCGGCAGTGAGAAGTAGATTTCACCTAGGTAACCCATGGTGAAGCTGGCTTGGAAGTTCTTGGTGTTATTGGAATGCAATACAAATCGGTGGTAGTGGGTAGAGACCATGTGGAGCAGACCATATGTGGAGTGGAAAGTCTTGAACTCTTCCACTCCACATATAAGAGTGGTTTGAAGCAAAAAAGCTTGAAGAATGGACATTTAGAGGCGTCGATAAATATCAACTCTTAATATTGATATACTGGTTGGGAATAGGTCCACCTCTGGTGGCAGCAGCCTTAACTTCAGTTAGGATTTGTGTTCAACTGTTGTTGGCGACAGAGGTGGTTCCAAGCGGCAGTGTTTGTGGAATGGCATGAGCATAGCAGAGAACAGGATGAAAGGAGAATTAGCATGGTGGAGAGAATTAGGTGGAAAAAGGCCAGGGCCGAAGCCACTTGCGGAGGCAGCCTCACGCTTGGGTTGACACCTGGGCAAGCCTCGGCGTCATAGGGTGCGACAACGGAGCGGAAGAGCTGATGACCGCGTGGTGTTGTTGGAGGCTCGGTTGCAGTGTTTGTTGAGTGCAAGAGCTCCTTTCATCAGTGGGATACAGTGAAGGAACTTGAGAGAGGAAGAGTTTATCGTGAAGCTGGTACATCTCAATCTTGGACAATGTGGCGAAGGCGGGGCATCACATGATCGCCTGCTAAATTTGAACACATTGGCTGGTGCTGAGCCAGAGAAAGCGCTCAATGCTTGATGCTGTTCAGTGTTTTCAATCTCTTGAAATTATTTTGGTCACAGACGTCTAAATACACGCAAGAAATAACAAAATCAATATGGTTTGTAACATACATTGATTTCCATAAGTAAAATTTTTCAATTATAAAATTGACAGTTGAATTTATATCAGATGCATGTTGCATATTTAATTTCAAAACAAACTTACCTGAAGGAAATCGGAATAGCAAGGTTTATGAAAGTTTGCAAACTTATTGGCTTTGAATAAATCGACTGACTGTAATGAGCGCGATCTGAAGCGGCGCGTGCGATCGGACTGTAGGCTACTGCCTACTTCGGTGACTTCGGTGCGCGCTACTGCTTGAGCTGCGAGGAAGCAGCGCGTTACTTTAAAAACAATCACATTTCAGACGTGGGTTCCCCGGAACAGTAGCATTGAGATGGCACAAACTGCTCGTGATTCAGCGATGCTGAAATAACAGCGCCAGGAAGGATTACAGCTGCTCTTGTTTGTGTGAGCTGACGGACAGAGAGAGTGTGAGCTGAAACTGCAGCGCGGTCTGCTGAGGCTCGCGGCGGCCTGGCTAGCAGGAAGAAAGCGGCATTGCCTGAGGGTCGAGCTTGCTGCTCAACCAGCTTTATAATCCTTTTTCAATGGCAGGAGCGATTAAAAAGGGGCCGATGTAGAGCTGCTGGATACGGATGTTTGCTTGGTGGCGAGAACAGGCCTCGCGTCTTACTGTGCGTTTGCTTGTTGTTGCTTGGGACCCGTTTGTTTGGTCTGGCACCCGTGATGTATTGCTGAGGGTGACATAATATAGTTAGCATGGTGTTAGGCGGATGAGGATCGCTACTGGGTCCGGAGGTTTTCGTAGAGAATCCATCTGACGAGTGGAGCTCGATTTCGGGTGTATCGCGACCAGAAGGCGGAGCCACAATGCCGTAAATTGTCGAGCTGCCGAAAAATGTCAAAGAGCTGTAGGCGAGTCAAACATGTCTATATATACTTGCTTCCTCTCCTGCTGATAGGATGAGGTGTAATTGCTGATGACGTGTTGATTGTGTTAATCATTTGAACGTGCTCCTCCCGAACTTTGTTAATAAAACATCATATATAAGAGCTGGTGTGAGATGACAATCTATGAAAAACCTTATAAGCATGAAAATTTTGAAATGAACACTGTATCTGATATGGAGCCAGTGTAAAGACTCCAAGACAAGAGTTATATCCTGTTTCCTCCAACAACAGGAGGATCAGGCTGTTCCTAACTGAGCAAATGACACAACTTCTTTTACAGGCCATGGCCATTTACAGGCTTGATAATTGAAATGCTCTTCTGGCCAGACTTCCTTCAACAATCAAACCCCTGCAACTGATCCAGAACGCCACAGCTCGTCTGGTTTTCAACGAACCCAAAAGGGCCCACGTCACACCTCTCTTTATCTCTTTGCACTGACTCCCTGCTCACATCGAGTTCAAAGCATTGACTTCTGCTTACAGATCTAACATAAGCTCAGCACCTCCTACTTCCACTTGCTACAACAAATCTACACAACATTCAGAAACCTTCATCACAGAGAGGCACAAAATCACTCTCCAGATCATTTTCGTTCACCGTTCTTTGGTGGAACAATTTGTAGGGCTTTGTGTAGGTCATAGCCAGACAAAAAACAAAGCATCCAACATCCAGCCTGCAGTCTGTGTAACTCTGTGTAACTCTGTATAACTCTTCTGTGAAGTTTCTCTTTAGACAGGGAACACCCAATTCCAAGTGTTTGTTTCAGTGAATTCTGGTATTAATGATGAAATAAAAAATAAACTTAATTTGTACTTAGGGTTTGTTAGGGTTTATGGTTGGATGTTAGAGTGATACATGTATTTAACTGATTTTAAGTTCTCGTTTTTCTTGTAACTATAACAATTCTAGTTCAAATAACTAAATCATCTGTGGGCACAGAATCAATATAGATCAGAGGTATTCAACAGGCGGCCCGTGTCCAACACATAAGCATTTTTTGTAGCCTGTGTCATGCAACAGTAAATATCAGTGTTTTTTTTATTTATTTTTTTTTAATAATTTGTGACCAAAATGCAGCGTGAATATTAGGCAGTGTGATTTCAATTTTGCATCATTTTGTTTGCCACTCCTGACACTGTGCAGTGCATAAATAGCCTCTTATTAGCAAAATAGACATTTAAAAAGTATATTTAGAATATATATCAGCCGTACACAACCACAGATCTCACTCTTCCGGGCTGTAATAGTCAGCAGCATGCTTGTCCAATTCACACTGATGTTTCCCAGCTGTTTGTCACATGCTGTGAAAACACGACGCATCTATTGCACGGACCACAACCAGTGCGGTCACGCATATTGGGAGGCCCAAGATCGCAATGGATATAAGTGAGGATGATTATATTACAAACAAGGTTCTGAGGTCTAATAAACTGCAGAATGAGACAATAAAAAAAGAGAAATGTGTGTGGATTGTTTAAGTTGAGGAAAGATGAAGAGTGAGTGGGGGATGGTGCAGTTTTCTGGAGAACATTAGGGGAAATCATTATATGTTTTGGAAGGTGTTTAAGAAGCAGCGCATGTTCTGAGAATGAGATCAGTGGTTTGAAGTTTGAGCTCATTCTGAAATTGAAATGCAGAGTGAAAATAGAAACAAAGAAGTAAAGCCTGAAGTCAGCTAGCTCTGTTACCAGCCCAGAACAGACTCACAGTCTGTCCAAGTTTCCAGTTAAATCTCTACTCACAAAACTGTTGTGCGACATGACATGTTCAGTATGAAGTTCCTCAAGGTTCAGTACTAGGATTGTTGCTTTTCACCCTGTACATGTTTCCTTTGAGAGAAATCATTAGGAATAATGGCATTAGTTTTCACTGTTACACTGACGATACTCGGCTCTATATCTCTTCTCACCCTGATGAAACTTAACAGAATGCATAACTGTTACAAAAAATGGATGACTAGTAATTTCCTACTATTTAATTAAGAAAAAACAGATTCTAATTATTGGACCAAAAAGCTCTGCACATAATAACCTAGTGTTATTGTCTAACAATCGATGGCTGCTATGTCAAATCTTTGTTGAGCATCTGTAACTAGATTCTTCCATCTTAAAAATGTATCTAAATTAAGACATATGCTCTTGTTGACAAATGCGGAAAAGTTAGTTCATGCGTTCATGAGTTCAAAGCTAGATTATTGTAATGCTCTATTAGGGGGTTGCCCTGCACGATTAATAAACAAACTGCAACTGGTCCAAAATACAGCAGCTCGAGTTCTTACTAGAACCAGGAAGTATGAGCACATAAGCCTGGTTCTGTCAACACTGCATTGGCTCCCTATTAAACATTGTATACATTTTAAAATCCTGCTAATTACCAACGAAACACTAAATGGTTTAGCACCCCAGTACTTGAACTGTTAACACACTACAGTAGAACCCCGACTTACGAAACGTTCTACGTACGAAAAATTCAACATACGAGATTTAAAAGATAAAAGATTTCGGGGTTTTTTCCGCCCGAGTAACGACAAAATGATTGAGATGCGAAAAAACATTTCCGAGTTTTGTTTTGAAATTCGCGCTGATTTTGGTTCGGGTTGAATGAAGGCTACAGTTTGTCCGGTCAGAACAATGATGTCTCACTCAGGGAATAATCCAAAACTGGAATTTCACCAGTTTTGGTGAAATTCCTGGATAAAACTGGATAAAACTTCAACGATTGGCACTAATTCCCTGTATTTCACTCAATAAACTATATATACAATCTTCAGCTGATCTCTTTTACCTTAGTCATCCGTCAGCTCTCTCAGATGGAAAGTTTTGGAATAATCCATTTCGCACTGAATGACAGGGATGGCTGGAATAGTCCATGTAAGAAGGGGAACACTTTTTACAATCCTGCTCTCCTATTGGTCAGCATTGTGCCTAGTTAACATACACTTTTTTTCTAATCACTCACCATGGATGTGAAGATTGTTGCTGAAGTCAAAAGGAAGAGAGGATGCTTTACATTGCGATGAAAAGGGAGATAATTGAAAAGTATGAACATATTAGACAATTGACATGTAAAAGCCTGACCGACATTGACGCAAACCTCATAATGGATTTGTTTTGAAGTCGGGGTTCTACTGTCTTTAATGTCTATTGCAATCCCAAAATTCTGGAAAATTCCAGTCCAAATCAGTTGAATAACCAAGACCTCAACACGACCACCACACAGTCCTGAAGTTTCAGCAGAGACAATGTCAAGTGCACTATCACTGCAAAGGCCTCATCAATACAAAAAAAGTTTACATTCTTTCAAATTGATTCCCATCGCACAGATCTGCGTAAGCACGCATTCAAACATGCGTGTTTATAGACTGGGCACGTGGATGGTTCTCAGGCTGCCGGGGCGCCGTTGTCCTTTGGGTGTCCGGAAGGCGTTGGGAGTTTTCTGTTTTTGGTTGAGAACAGTGTTACATGCAACTTTTATAAATGAAGGTAACTTGACTTGATTTGATTGTTCATGCTTTATGTAGATATGTATAATACCAAGAAAAAGCTATACCATCTCACTTAGTATTCACATTCATCACAGTGAAAGTTTGTAATTTGAAATGTAACATGTTTGCTCATTGTTTTGAGTTGAACACCTGAACCTGAAACTAATGTTTTCAAAGCTTAAGGAAAATGACACTATGACATCATGTTTGAAACTACAAGAATACACATATTCCCCCTTTCACTGAGTTGTGACATCAAATGCAACATATAAAGAAACATGTTTAGGAACCCCTTGAAAAGAACCTGAAGATACCATAGAAATAGAAACTTATTTCTCATTACACATTCCTCATACAGTTGTGGATGATAAGTCACATTAGAAACGTAAAATGACTGAAAACACATTTCATGTTTAAATGTAGCACTAGGCTAAATTAAACCCTTAAGTAGTTAGATTAGCTCATAAACTTCTGTTGTTTTTATATAATGTATAATTTGTTCTCACTCTTTATCTTTGTTTCATTTAGCTTACTGCTAACCAACTCAATATGAATTGGTGAATTAGTGAAATCACTAATTCATGTAGAGTAGGGTAGCATTATGCTAACTGAAACAAATAAAGGAAAAAAAATTATACATTACATAAAAACAACATTTTTATGAGTTTCTGAGCTAATCTCACTATTATAGCTGTTAATGTGCGTGTGTGCGCATCTGTGCGTGCACGTGTGTGAGTGTATATGCGTGTTTATCAACATAAATGTCAAACCTTTAGGTCCCTCAGGGCCAAGATCGCCTTTTTCTCCGTTGTGTCCATCCTGCCCACCTCGTCCTGCCACTCCACGAGGACCCTGGATGCCTTTTTCTCCTGGAAATCCTGACAAAAAAAATACATTTCTTTAGGATATATACTCAAGACAAATGACATACAAATAAGATATGTGTTAATAATTCATACATGTGAATGACTTAGAGGTTTTGTGATTGTTGGATTGTTATATAAGTGAGTATTATATATGTGAGTATGTATTGCTCAATGAATAGATATAGTAAAGCTGGTCAGTCAGTCGCTGTTAATAAATTTTTTTGGCTGTGCTTTATTGTGTGTTGTGTGAGTGTGGTTCTACACCTCTTATTCCCGTCAAACCAGGAAGTCCAGCTGGTCCCAGAGGCCCCACATCACCCTTCTCACCCTTTGGTCCTGGTGGTCCTAAAAACAGATCAACAACATTTAGCAATTAAAACAGAAGCATAAAAAATACAATTTCATTACTTCTTTCATTCACCTTAAAACAGATTTCTTACTTGTGACTTAGGCTCTGTTTCTTTGTTCAGTCTCATTTGTACAATGGAGAACAGATATTTACCTTGGTCTTTGGACTGTGTGTGTGTGTATCTGGATTATCAAGGGAAGGATATCTTCACTGAAGTTGGGTGAAACAACTTTTACCCAGTTCTTTAAAAGTGATGGTTGTAATAAAAAAATAATACTCTGTCCTATAATTATAAGTAATCTCTTTATAGGTTGTTTCCCCCAGTGTAATACTGTTACTGTGATGCCTTCAAGTAATTGCTTTGTTTGTTTGTACATCATGAGCAGCCCTGACACAGGAATACTGATTTAACCAATAATGTGAGTTTGGGGAAGGACTATTTTTTGTCCAAAAAATGCCAAATGGGGGAAGTGTCACAAGCAAATCCTCAGAGTTAAATCAACACCGTTCAGTAATTATATATTCAGAGATTAATACTGAAGTAGTACTGCAATTAAAGAAGGATTCATCTACAAGCGACCATTAACACATATTTCTGATGTTAACAAGCAGAGACACTGGAAAGACAGAAAATAAAAGATCTGGATCTATTTCAGTGAACACTTGCAAAATACAATTCAGGTTAAATTGGAGCAGAAGCACAGGGAACAGAGCAACACAGAACACAATGATGAGAACAGGTGCAACTAAAAGGCAACTAAAATATAGGTTATATATTATAATACCATAGTCAAACAAAGGAGATTATCAAAGAAATTCAGAACAGGTGTCATTCCAATCTGTAACTAAGGCAACACTGCAATCAAACAATTGGGAAAACTAGAACAAAGAAAACATGAACAAAACAGAAAACAGAACATAAACCTAACAAAGAGCAGATGTTACATCAGTTACAAGGAAATTTAACTGCAAATAAAATACATTAATTCTCTCAGTATCTTACTATCTTAGGGTGCTCCAAACAACTCTATAAACAGCATTACCCTTCTTGCTTATTATAAATGAGTTTTGGATTATTTTTCATGCATTTACACAAAGAAAATTTTAGAGGATAATATCTCTATTTAATATCAATGTTTTATTGATATAACTGATTAACATTCCTTTTTACAAAACACTTAGAATATATTATTATTGGTATTATTATTATTATATTATTATTAAATTAGTTGTTTCTTGGCCATTGCAATGGTGTTTCTAAAAACACATTGACTTGTATCATGACAAAAAAATGAAATTTAAAAAAACAATGCTGCCCTCATGTTATTAAAATGAATTAATGTTGTGAAAAGACAAGAAGGGACTGTCTCTGAATGGTAGGTAGTGCAGTGGTTTCCACTTCTGGCCCTTCATGAATCTTCTGTTTCTGATTCAGAGTGTGCGTCAAGTTGCTATGATTTCAGTAAATAAGGCTCCTTACAACATAGCTATTTTGAAATTTCAATGATTCCCTTCTAGAGGGTGATCTTGCTTAAACTATGAACCAGTATCTGTATAGTAAATATGGTTCCCTTTCGAAAGGGAACATCTCAGGTTATGTATGCAACCATAGTTCCCTGAAGAGGGAACGAGATGCTGCGTCGAACGCTAGAGGAATACCTTGACGATAGTCTCGTGAAGCACTATGTAAACAATTGAACGATCGAGCGAGTGTGAATGGCAGCGGCAAGTCAGTGACATCATGAACCAGAGTGAGAAAGCTGCACCGGAAAACTGGAGACGGTAGCTTAGAGGAGTGTCTGAAGCAAACCCGGAAGGTGCGAGGAGCTGAGGCCAAAGACGCAGCGTCTCATTCCTTCTTCAGGGAACTATAGTTGCATACGTAACCTGAGACGTTCCCTTTCAAGGGAACTTGCGCTGCGTTGAATGCTAGGGGAACGTTATACCAACGTCACCTCAGTGATGAAGGCTGTCTCATAGCTCACTACAAGAGGACCTATGTTCAGAAGCAGAGTTGAGGTCAAGCTGGGAAAACCTCAAGAATGTGTGCAGGGAGGACCAGCCTGCCGCATCACAGACATCAGACAGGGAAAAACCAGCTAGAAGAGCTTTATAGGCCACCAAGCTCCTAGTGGAGCAGGCACTGACCCTCAGAAGAGATGAGAATCCGGCCGACTCATAAGCCAGAGAGATAGCCTCAACTATCCATCTGCTTAGGGTTGGTTTGGATGCTGGGGCCCCCTTAGGGGTTCCGAAGAAAACAAACAATTGGTCAGTCTTACACCAAGGGGCAGAACTGTGAACTTGTTTTTTCAATTTATAGTCGCTGATATTGGTCTGTGTTTATTCTGTTTATTCCGAGGTTACCGTGGTCAGCTGGATCCGGGCCGTGTCCAGATCAGATGAAGGACCTGGACACGAGCACAGCACTGCCCTGAAGTGTCTGCGGAGATCGTGACTCTACTAGACCCTCCCCTGTGACGATCATGAACCCATGTCTAACCGGACCAAATTGGACTTCATATTGGACTTGAATTGTTGTTAATATAATAATAATGCACTGTTTGGCTGTTGGCCAGAGGAGAACTGGTCCCCCGACTGAGCCTGGTTTCTCCCAAGGTTTTTTCTCCATTCTATTCTTCATTCGTTACGTCACCTGCCGGAGTTTTGGTTCCTTGCCGCTGTCGCCTATGGCTTGCTCAGTTGGGGAAACTTAACACTTAAAATTCATCAATTGTATTGATTCACCTGCTCTTTTGGGGCTTCTGTTCAGCCAAACAAACTTTGTTTATATTGTTTTTCCTGTAAAGCTGCTTTGAAACAATCTACATTGTAAAAAGCGCTATATAAATAAAGGTGACTTGACTTGACTTGACAAGAAGTGGATGACTTCTTTCGCAGGTGCCTTGTTATACTCATTGTCACTGTTGGTAAAGCACCTCAAGTTCACTGTTTAGACCAGGGGTGGGCAAACTTTTTGACTCGTTGGCCACAATGGTTTCTAAAATTTGACAGAGAGGCTGGGCCAGAATAGAAGGAAGGTGTGTTTGTGTGAACTAATATGTATAAAATGTAAAAACCATTACATGAAAAGATTTGGCCTTTAACAGGTACCTTGCACATGAATGTAAAGTAATGTAAGGTTTTTACATTTCATTTATATTACAGTGGAATCCCGTTATCTCAATGGCCTCGGGGGTTGCAAAAAAGCATTGAGATAACCGATGATTGAGATAACCAACAGCCAATATGGCGATTTATTTGATGAAGCGATTGGAATGCTATAAAAATTTACATACACTGTATATGTTTGCTAACAACAAAAGGCATATGTGCACCAACTAACAACAGAGATTTACCAGTATACAATAAAAAAACACTCAATACAAACCTTTAATTATATTCTCCAATATTTCAAACACAATTTCGCTCACAGAGTAAACAGTCATAACATATTTGTGAGGTCATCACACTGTACTAGATTGCATACTTCCTTGCGTTCTGCCTGCCTAATGTGCTTTCTCAACAAATTCAGCTCTGCCCCGTCTTTTCCCACAGGGTGTGTGTGTGTTCATCTAAGCCTCATACTCATTGGTCAGTAACCGCTCGTTACCGACCAGTGTCAAAATATTTGAGAAAACCAATCAAATCAAAGAAGGTGGGCTTTATGTGCACACAGAAGCGGATGAGGCTTTGGGATGGGGGATGTTTTTCCACTTCAAAAACATCGACATGGGTTGGCGAGTTAACCGAGGTCAAGATAAGTGGAGTCCACTGTAGTTCATACAAACACACCTTCCTTCTATTCTGACTACAGTTTCTTGGCATATCAGAAATACAGCCCTTGATCAGACTTCAGCGAAAAAATATTTTGTTGTCCACTCTTTATTAAACACTCAGCATTCACTGTCTACTTTTCTTTTATTCGGTCCACTCATTTTTTATTTAAGGGCTCAAAGTGCAGAGCGAAAAAGTAGACATTAAAGTAGACACATCAAACACTCAAAAAAAGGTCAATGTGTTTGGAGTCCGACATCTGTTGGTGAAACACGGACATTACAAGGAAAGGTAAAATGAAGGAGGTTTAATTATAATAAAATATAATTTTATTATATTTTATAATAGTTTGCCCACCCCTGGTTTAGACTCATGCTTCAAAGACCAATAATGTCAGAGGTATTCCCCGTAGCGACCCCTATGGGATGCAGGATCTCGTTCCCTATGCTCAGTGAACCATGGTTGCATTTTTTAAATAAGACGTTTTTACCTGTTCTTGAGCCATTTTTATGATGTAGACATAATATTCCTTTACTCTGATGAAATGACTATGAAATGCTTTGGTCCTTACAGAGTTTCTAATGCATGAACTGGCTACAGGCCATATTTCGGTAAAGCACAAGGAGGCAAAACTTTCTACAGCAACCACACACTCTCAGTAATATTTAAATCACTGAAGAAAAACTGCAGGACTCAAACCAAAAACAAACCACATAGGTTGAGTTATAAAAATGATCTCTAAAGACAAATTCCACAAAAATTACTCAGAAGTGCATACCTTATGCATACACCTTATGTATGGTATAATCAAGCAATTTGGATTTTTAATAAAATATTTAGTCAAATTGTCAATTTAGAAAAGACTGTTAGAAAAACCATCAAACACTAAACAGTTTCAACATGAAATGCTTTTTTCTCAGTAAAACTGTCTACATTGAGATTACAGTAAAAAAGGATCAAGCTCCTACCTTGTAATACAGTCAAATTTTTGAGTGTCATGGAGTGCTCCCATTCCTTTAGCTTCAGATCTGTTGTGATAACATTCAGGATTTCAATCTCATTCCTAATCTGTTCCTCAAGGTGTATTTGTGTGATCCTCATGCTTGTGGCATCATGAGACACATTTCCAATCTTCTCCTGTAGCTCACAGATTTTCACCTGGTGCAAACTCACATCTCCAGTAAGTGAATGATTTAGGGTCTGTACTGTCCATCCCACATCCTCCAGACGCTCCTGTAGAGTCTCTACATTTACCACAATTGTCTTTAAAATTGCATCCTGTGTTCGGATAGAGCCAGCAGCAAAGGCTAACTCCTCTCCCAGACTGCTGCTGTTCCTCTGGCTGGAATGACTGATCATGGCTAGATGCTCCCAGAGTTGAGCTAGAGAGTCTGTGGTGTGCACAGAAGAAGCCTGCAGATCTTTGATGTCACGCTCCAAGCCCTGTGCTAGTCGCCCTGGTCATATTAGTAAAAGAAGTGAAGAGAATGTATTAGTCATACTTGTACATGTAAGTTCATTTTTATGTTGAGGTGATGCAGTGTGTTCACACTGGCAGATGAAATCCAAGTATAGGAATATTAGACTCAATAAATGTTCATGTTGGTCAAACAATAGACCATGAGAATAGGAATGTGAAGGGCACAGGAAATTAATTATTAATTAATTTAAAGGTGGGTAAGGGTAGGGTCAACAATTAATTCATATAATTATACATGTAACTACATAAATTAAATATTTACAGTATGTAATTACATGCAAGCATTTAAAGAAACAACAACCTTATTTTTACATACAAAGTATGTAAAAATATGTGTGTATATATATATATATATATATATATATATATATATATATATATATATTAAGTACATTGTATCAGATGATTAATTTAGTACTAATAACTTATTACATAGTAGTTAAAAGCGCTTATACATAATTAATAAAGTGGGTAAAAATTATTTTCTTTCAGTTGCTTTGGAGAAGAAACATAAATACATAACTACAGCATTGATTTTTTTAAATATACAATTGTCACCAATAGTTCATCTTAAAAGCACTACCAAACCTTTCAATTATCACTCAGGGATGACAAAGTAGGTTCAAAGTGGACAAAGACAAAGTAAGAACTAACAGTGATGAAAGTTAGATAATATAAGTGTATTTTATAATATGGGAACTGTAGCCTGTTGATATGTGTGTGTTCTGTTCTCTTTTGGTTTAGTTCTAGTTCCTGTACCATGTTTTTTGTTTGCTACACCATCAACGTGTGCTTTATTATAGCCACAGTTTGTGACACAGTATCTTTCCTGTAGCTCAATCCGTAGAGCATTTAGGTTTACAACACTAAGGTCATGGGTTTTATTCCAGGGAAAGTAAGAACTGATTCAATGTGTTCCTTGAATGCAGTGTAAGTCGCTTTGGATAAAAGTGTCTGCCAAATGCATAAATGTAAATGGGATCTTCCTGTTCCTGACTAGAAATCAAGGATCAGATACTGGTCCTGCTGCTGGGTTGTAGCCCTTCTACATCCCTGTCCAGCTCTCCTTGTTTCATTGCCTGTCTCCTGGTATCTCCTGCAGGCTCTTGAAACTGTGCTGATAGACACACTGAACTTTCTTGTGACGGCATATATGGATATGCCAGGAGCAGAACTGCATGTGAAACCTGATTGAGTTAAAGGTATTATCTCATGCTATAGACAATGACCTAAACCACCCACAAAACAGTAAAGGGTTAGGCCACCACCTCCAAAATAGTGTGTATGGGGTCACTTCCTGGACAAGATACATTTTTAAAAACACAAATTAAATTTGTGGATTTTAATATAGTTATTAAACTTTTTTGATGACCATGTTTATATAAATTACTTTCTAGACTCTTCTGCTTTGCATTTTGGTGGTTACCTAGCAGTTGCAGCTGTTCACTATGATTATTGAAGAGGCTCTCAAGTTTCCAAATGTTCTCCAGAAGGTCGCTTTGGGAGGGGAGTTGGCTAAAAGATTTCTGCAAGGTCTCAGAGTGCTCTCCCAAACGAGTCACATTCTCCAGCAGTGCTTCCTCCCTCTTTGA
Organism: Rhodeus uyekii; assembly: GCA_037043235.1. Taxonomy (NCBI): domain Eukaryota; kingdom Metazoa; phylum Chordata; class Actinopteri; order Cypriniformes; family Acheilognathidae; genus Rhodeus; species Rhodeus uyekii. Next base: position 2,018,956 of record JAWRVZ010000115.1, read on the forward strand.
AGATGCATGTGATTTTGATACTGGAAAAGGAAGGGGTAAAGAAAGAAAAAAATTATATTGACCCTTTACAAATCCCACACTACACAAACTCCATCTGTCAGGGCACCTTGATGGTGTTCTCCATCGGTAGCCAGTTAAATAGTTGCAAACAAACTCATACATGACTTACTTAACTTAGATAACTGCTTTGACACTATGTTCAAGAACTGAGAACAGAGGATTAGTTTCCCCCTGGGGTTGACTTAATGAAGCTTAATCATTAAACTCTACTGCACACTATAGGTCTTTGACATGTAATGTGCCAGCCAATCATCTCATACACGTCCTCTGCATGTAATTGGCAGCCACGTCTTTAACATATCAATATTCTTTATCTAAATAATCCTTCTCCTATGTACTACCTAAATCTAGATCTGCTTACATGCTCAATCCAGCTTGTCTGTGTATTTTTACAATAGCTCTTTATTTGCGTTAAAACAGACCAAATACATTCCCAGATAGCAAGGCGACATTGATACAATGTTGAGTTTTGATCTAAACTATAATTGTGGGTGAGATTGTGTTTAAAGCTCTCAGTGTTTAAAGTATGTTGGATCACCATTTAGCTAAAAGTCAACAGCACACATGGATGAAGACAGTAACATTGAACTAACAGTGATTTGTAGTTAACCACAAGATTATAGAGGTTTGTATTTCTGCAGAAAATATAATATTCCATTTGTTTCACTTCAGTCATGATAATGTGTACAAAAGCAACATGAACGCCACTACGGGAAGAAGAATGTGTCTGACTTAATTTTTCTGTTTTAAGTTTGGTGCTGGTTCTATGTTTAATTGCCCCTAGTGTCGAAGTGGGCTTGACTTCAAAGAAGCCAAAGCCACTCCACATTGGCCACCAAAAGGGCAATTTTGCTATAAGACATTGGAAACTCCATATATACACACAACACACATACACCGAATACATACAAATGTCTTTTTTTTAACTCACAATTTAATTATTAATCATGTGTCTATGTATGTCTCCAAGTTGTAATTAACTTAGCTATGATTCAAAGTTATTTTTGGATGTTTAATTGCTTGTAACCTTATGTGAGAATATATTTCTCTGTCTTGTCTTACCACTCTTATCATGTTTTGTCTCTAAATGATCATTTCTGGATGCTGTAAATGATGATGAATATAATATGTTGCTATCCATACAACATATTAGTATTGCAAGAGCATTGAATAGATTCTACATCAGCAGACAATACATCTTAAAACTGAGCCCAGATCTCTCTTCTGTGCATCTCACATCTGTAAAACTTGCTTCTGTACGTCTTCTTTTAACAGGTCTGCTTGCCCCTGAGGCCTTAAAACCTGCAGCCAGCTAGTCTATGCTTTTCAGGAGAGAGATCTCTCTTGGGACGGATGGCCATGTGCAACTTTCTCGACCATAGAGTCAGACTAACATCGATAAAGATCATCATGAGTTTTTCATCCACGCAAAAGAAAGTCATTCCAACTTCAACTCACTGAACCACATGCAACCATCAAATCCTTTATGATTTTTTTTTCCTTTTACATTTAATGAGGTGCTTTGAGAATAAGCTGATATTTCTTGTCATGGGGTTTAAACAACTCTTTTTTCAATAAGCACTTTTTTCAATATTCACTTTCCCTTTACCTTTTCCCATGCTTTGTATTTGATTAGATTAGTTATGTGTTAATAAAACTTTGTGCACAATACATATGAGCTTCTTCAAGTTGATTCTCATCTGTTTATACAGTGGTCTTATCATAGATACATGCTAAGAAAGTTATTTTTCTGTGACCATGAAAAAATCCTTTCCTAAGAGTTGATAGACGATCAGATGAACAGTTCTCTGGATAAACAGAGTTATTGAGTATCAGAGTAACTCAACTAAAGCAAGTCAATTTAATTGACTGATACAAATATTTATAATTATAATAAGTTATGATTAATTATTCATATTTCCCTTGAGCTAATTTGCTACAAGCTCCTCCCTGACTGAAAGTGGCAGCTCTTGCCAATCAGTTACATCCAGTCACAGCTGAAGTCGAATACACCTAATGGTGCATCTATTATCCTTATTATTTCTCCATTCCTTTGTTTTGCATCCAAAAAGTAGATGTATCTTGGTTTAGTAATATTGTTTAGGAATTCCAACAACATTTAACAGATTTCTTGAAGTGTAAGTGACATTTTGCTATTTGCCCTGAAGTGTCTGCGGAGACCGTGTGTCAGGGTTCTGTCACTTAAGTTGGGTTTCTAGTGTGTAGCTTGACAGAGCTCTGACACTGCCCCTTTGTTGTGATTGTAAACCCCGCCCATCTTGTTACCTTGTTTCCCTTGAATGTTGTCAGCTGTTCTCAGCTCGTTACCTTTCCTCATGTGTTCCCTATATATATAGCCCTTTTGTTTGCAGTCTGGTGTGGTCTCGTTGTCATTCATGTTGTGTTTCCTGCTATGGGTCCTGGTTTGTTTTGTCTTCTAGGTTTCAGCTCAGTTATGGTTTCCCCCTTGTGGGTTTTTCCTTTGTGACTTTTGATTTCTGTTTGTTATAAATAAACTATCCTTTACACCTCACAGAACGAGACCACCACAATGAGGACTCAGCGGGGGAAGGATCCACCACCACCAGCGACTCAGGTGTCCAGCCCTCTCCACAACCGCCTCCATCAGTACTCTGCATTAAGATCCCTCCGCCAGCAAGGGGCAGACCTAAGACAGTTTGCCCAAACTTTCGTCAGAGCTGCGGAGGGTTTAATGCTAAATGAAGCGGCTCTTAAGGATCTGTGGATCTGCGCCCTTGATGAGCCCCTTTGCTGGTGGGGGATGGAGGGGCTGGACCACCTGAGTTTTTGGGGACTTGTCGACCCGCTTTCCCCATCATGTATGGGCCTGCCCCCCGAGGAGCCCGCTGCCGGGCAGGAGGCTGCCGTCCCGGAGCCCGCTGCCGGGCAGGAGGCCGCCGTCCCGGAGCCCGCTGCCGGGCAGGAGGCCGCCGTCCCAGAGCCTGCTCAACGTCGCCGTAAGCGGAGGAGGAGGAAAGGGGCCTCCTCCGATCCGTCACTCCCGGAGGCTGCCCCCAAGCTGCTCGCCCTGCCGGCGCCACCGAGACTGCTCGCCCTGCCCGACTTGCCGGCCGGGCCCTGAACTTTTACGACCGGGCCCTGAACTTTTACGGCCGGACCCTCCGGTCCTGCCAGATCCGCCGAACCTGCCGGCCTTGCTGGAGCCCACCTGGCTCAACCCGCCGGCCCCGCCAGACCTGCCGGCCCTACAGGAGCCCATCTGGCTTGTGTCAGGGTTCTGTCACTTAAGTTGGGTTTCTAGTGTGTTGCTTGACAGAGCTCTGACACTGCCCCTTTGTTGTGATTGTAAACCCCGCCCATCTTGTTACCTTGTTTCCCTTGAATGTTGTCAGCTGTTCTCAGCTTGTTACCTTTCCTCATGTGTTCCCTATATATATAGCCCTTGTGTTTGCAGTCTGGTGTGGTCTCGTTGTCATGTGTTTCCTGCTATGGTTCCTGGTTTGTTTTGATCTCAGTTATGTTTTCCCCCTTGTGGATTTTTCCTTTGTGACTTGATTTATGTTTGTTATAAATAAAATCCTTTTCCCCCTGCACTTGAGTCCTCCGTTTCCCGATCGTGACACCGTGACTCTACTAAACACTCCCATGTGTAGATCATGAACCCATCTCCAATTGGACCAAATTAGACCTAATATTAGAGTTGAATTATCATTATAATAATCAATCAATAATCAAAACTTAAAACACTTAATATTCATCAATTGTATTAATCCGCCTGCCCTTTTAAGGCTGCCCTTCAGCCAACCAAACTTTGTTTATAATGTTTTCATGTGACCACTGTAAAGCTACCTTAACACAATCTGTATTGTAAAAAGCTCCATATAAGTAAAGGTGACTTGACTTGACATGAGTGTCGTATACACAAAGCCCACATATTGCATCTGTTACTTGTTTGCAGAGCACCTTGCCTTCTGTCTTTTAGTGAACATTAAAAAAAGAAGCACCCTCCTTATGATGCTGACATTGATTAAGGCCTACGTAGATATTAAGGAATACGTTTGAGATTTGAAAAAGATGGAAAATTAACTGAGATAGTCTATATTAATGGCCCCAGCTCAGAGGTGTTTTCATGCGGAGCTTAGCTTCAACACACTCGCCTGGAAGTTTTCATTGATTAGGTGGTTCAGGCATTTAATTAGGGTTGGAGATAAACTAGAAATTAGAAATTCTTCCTTCCTTTTGATGTTTAAGCATTAATAGATTTTAGAAAATTGACTTTCTCTTAAGTGAAATAGCACTTCTTTTTCAGATTTCAGAGCACTGAAAGAAAAAAAAGGCATTTGTCTGATGTAAAACAGATTTTAAACCTGAACTGTTGTATGACTATTTATAATGACATCAGAGCTATGAAATTAATTTAATTTTTTAAAGTTAGTAATGCCCTTTTCCTTGTTTTGTTTTTTAAAGAGAGATCTTTTATATATTTTTGTCACTCATTGTTAAATTGAAAAAATATATTCTGCTGTAAAGTTGTCATATATTTTTTTAAAGATTTTCCACCAAATTTTAAATGATCAGTAATTTGTAGACATTTGTTGCATATTTGAAATATTAATGGTGTTTCAACATTAACTTGGAACATCAGATGGCAACTTTGTTTTATGTTGACATTACATTTCCATTGTATTTTCAATGTTTTGACAAAAGTTATTTAGAATCAACATCACATTGTAATATTGATTATTTCTGTTAATTTCAATGTTGATTCAACAGCGATGATGTAGAATCAATCATAGTGTAATTTTGATTCAACAACATTACCATTCATTTTGGTTATTTTAATCCAAGCTAATGGGCAACATCCACATAACTTTGGCTAACATTCTTTCAAGGTTCTTTCAAAGTTATGAACAAATATTAGTGCAACGAAGTAACACGTTTGGGAAAGAAGGAGGCAGGAACTGGCCAACATTCCAACACTTTTGATAATCAAAGAAACAGCTAACAAAATAAAAGTACGGACGACTGCCACCCAAAAACAAACAAACAAAACACAACATAAAGTTCAGGACTGGTCCTCTCTCGTCCCTCACTAGCGTCACTCCTTTTATGCTTACGCTCCTCTCTGAGATACGGCCCATTTTCACGGCTCTCAGAGAGCCGGTTTGTGATAGACAACGGCAAAAATGTTGCAAACTTCCAGTCCAACGCGTGTGAGTCTGTGCAAGGCCGATTTGACTATTACAATAATATAAAATGTATAACTCCTCAATGCTTGCACGTTGTTTGCTTATCAGAGGAACTAAACAGTAAAACTGTAATTTCATAGTACAGGTATATTGTTAATCTTTTCAAAGTATCCAATAATTTATTTTATTTGTTGTCTTATTACTCAAAAACAGGAAATGAATGTGAGTTGGAATTGTTTTTTTTAATGACATTGCTTTGTTTCATTGTATAGAATTTCATATTTGTCAGACACAAACTGATTTTGATACAGTGATTAGACATGTTGATGGATCAATTGAAGATGCAGGTTGAAAATGGCAATAAAGGTGCCTGTGTGAGTCTCTTGATCTACAGAGGTATTACTGACTGTTGCACACAAAATATGCATGCACCTGCTTCAAACCAAATGCCTTCACAAGTCAGGCCTGTTGCTTCATCAATCACATACGATCAAACACCAACTGGTCAAATACATGGACTTTGGTCCTTTGAAGTGGAAATGAACCCCAGAATGGAAAATGTGTTTGGCCTGACTCAAAGTCCTGAACTGAACAATGCTGCCAGAAATTCAGCCCAGTGTTTGTGAAGGACGGAAATGTTCAAACAGATGAATGTCTTCTTCTCGTGAATGCCTATAGAATCACTTTGAGTTTCAGTGATGCTCAAATTTTCCTTGTGTTGCCAGGTTTCTTAGCTAAAATGCAACAGCTGGAGTCCTTAATAGAGTCAGGCAGTAGGAGCATATTAGCCGGTTCTCCCTATTAAACACTGTATACATTTTATAATCTTGCTTATTACTTAAAAATCACTAAATGGTTTAGCTCTCAATTATTTGAGCGAGCTTTTAAAGCACTATAGTCTTAAAGTCTATTGCAATCCCAAAATTCTGGCCAGTAGATACCTAAAATATCAAAATCTACTGCAGGCGGTTTTTCCTATTTAGCTCCTAAACTCTGGAACAGTCTTCCTAATGTTGTTTAGGAAGCAGAAACTAAAGGGCCAGTCACACAGCCGATCACGCAGGAATCACTCACAAATCAAATTTTCGGGGTCGGGGGTAGAAATCACTGACGAATAACGCATGAACCGCGCACGTATCATTTACAATCACTGACGAATCACTGACATATCGTGCATAAGAGCAAATACGGTACAGTATTCCACGAACATTCGACGCACACCCGACCCATGAATCACTAACGGAGGGCGTCCAAACACGCACACTTCGCGAACATTCCACGTACAAGCACTTTCATTCTGCGCATGTTGACGCATGAATCACTGACGGCTCACGCACGGAACACGGTCACGCACGATTTTCGCGGTTTTCGGCCCTTAAATTTAGACTAAAACACATCAACCTGGCATACACATAACACACTATGCATTGTTTAATTCAAATCATGTAAAATGATTGTTAGGCTACATAAATTAGTTTCTGCGTTTCTGCGCGGAGCATGTGTCGTTTGCGTAATTCATCAGTGGAACGAACGTGGACCGTCAGTGATTGTAAGTGGATGTGCGTCGAAGGCGGTTTGTGCGTAATTTTGAGTGTTGAACGGTTAAAATTTTTTCGTTATGGTGTGCGTTATTCATGAGTCGCCGTGCGTAGTTTATGCGTTGAGTATGCATGACTATGCGCGGGACACGCGTCGGCCATCAGTGCTTATGCGTCGGAACTGGTTCGAAACCACGCACGTCCACGTCCGTCCACTGACGGCCCACCTTCATATCACGCATGAACCGCGCACATATCACGTTCATTCCACTGACATCCACTGACAATCACTTACAAAATTAACGAATCACTGACGGAAAACGCATAACGACGCACATCCACTGACGAGGGACGCAAAGCCACGCACGCCGATGCAGGGATAACCTACATGGACGCACGACTAACTAACGGAAAACTGATTGTGGCGAGGGGGCGTGGTTCAGCGGCGGCTGCAGCAGGAGAGAGAGACGAGCGGGCGTGAGTGAGTCAAGTGCACAATGACATGCACCTGTGTCTCATTGCAGTAACTAGCGTGAAGAGACCGGATAAAAGCAGCCTGGGAGCGGAAGGAAGAGAGAGAGAGAGAGATCGCGACTGAGGCTCGGGGCGCGAGAGATGAGGCTGGAAAAAGCGGAGACTTTTTGGATCACGAGCGCCATTTCAGTTGTTGTTTATTTATGATTTTGATGTTAATAAAACTCCCCGAGCCTCAGCCGACCCCGTCTTCTTTGTTACCAGTTGTGTAACCTTGTTACACTGATGAATCACTGACAACTCACGTATGTTTTTTGGCATATAAAAGCAGCTGTTTTTGCAGCACTTTTGCCCTTCCAGACCTTGCTGCCAAGGGGTCCATATCACTATGAACCCTCTAAGAAGAGATGTTATAGTGTTCCTGCTGCAGAACCAGAATGCCCAGATGGCAAAAGGTACTGAGGAACTCCCGTTGGGGACCGCTTTTTATATGCGCAGAACGGATGCGATAGTGACGCCGAGGGTGCATGAGCCGTCAATGATTCATGCGTCGGGCGTGCGTCGACATGTGCGGATCGAAAGTGCTTGTACGTGGAATGTTCGTGAAGCGTGCGTGTTTGGACGCGCTCCGTCAGTGATTCATGCGTCGAATGTTCGTGGAATACTGCACCGTATTTGCTCGTATGCGTCGACGTGCGCGCATACGATTCGTGATTCGTCAGTGATAGTAAATGATACGTGCGCGGTTCATGTGTGATTCATGCGTGATAGGCCAGTGATTTCTACCCCCCGACACCCCGAAAATTTGGTCAATTTCTCGACGCACAAGCAATCTGTGCGTGATTTGTGAGTGATTTGTGCGTGATCGGCTTTGTGACTGGCCCTTTACACATGACGTTTTCGTTACATCAGAAGTAGAATGGAATCTATGTCAGCATAGATTCCATTCTACTTCTGATGTAACGAAAACGTCATGATGTAACGTATTAGTCTCTCTGTTCATCCTAAGGTTGACAGTTGTCAGAATTATCTGGGCTGTATCCAGATCATATGAAAGACCTACAGTACTGAGTTCAAACGTCACATCCTGGACACAGATCTGTACCCTGTTCAAGATTGTTTCCTCCATCGGAACTCTAATGAGGACATGAAACATACATGGATGGAGTGAACAAAAACAAACCCTGTTCAGCAGAAGGTAAACTTCAAAGGGGGTGGATAATTCACAGAAGCAATCCTCACTCTTGTAGACAAATGCATCTTGTCTTATGGACTATACTTCATTTTGGAATACACAATTTACAGTAAACATCAACCTCTTGACACGGATGCCTCACTTTCAGCAGTTTGTACAAATATGATTTATTTTGTTTCTAATGCAAAACTCTCAGAAAGTTCAACCTTGGCCTGTTCCCCCAGTTCAGCTTGCCAGGAGTGCTGCTTGCACGCCAACTAATGTTGTCTAGCTAAACATTAGGCTCCAAGGCAAAAGTTCTCTCATGGTTTAGTCATTATCCCTGATCTGTTCCTCCACTCATTTTAGGGATGGATTTTTTTTTACTACGAGCATTACTTAGGCTGTCATGTCCCATCATCAGAATCAGCTTTATTGGCCATGTGTGTTTAGACACACAAGGGATTTGTTTTAGTGACGGGAGCTTCCAGCACAGAAGACAGAACAGATATTGCGCAGAAATACGAGATAGTGCAGACATACATTGAACAAAACAAAAAAATAATGCAAAATAACACAGTTGTAGACATACACTGGAAAAATTATATAATTGTTTTAATGAACAAATATGTTATTTACAGTTTATTGTGTAATTTACATATGTACAACTTCTGATTTATGTATAAATGGACAGTTTTGATAAAAAGTGTGCAGTTATGAGCGTTTAATTGTTCAGGCTGAATATAGACTCATGGATGCTCATGGACATCATGGACCCTGAGTCAATCCACACTCCGAGAGGTTTTGAGTGAGTGGTTGGAGGCACCTGAGCTTGGATGTCTGCTTTGGATGAGAAAGTTGAGATGGCTTGTCTGAAAAGGGAACAGAAAGGGAAATTGTTGGACCTTCTTAAAGACTTTTGGAGCTTGTTTGACGGACACCTGGTGCACACCTCATTGAGGGAGCATGTAATCAATATGGTTGATGTGAAGCCAGTTCACCTCCCTCTATACTTGACTTTACCAGTTAAGAAACAAATCATTGAGGATCAGATTCAGATGATGCTGTAAGAAAAAAAAATCAAACCTTCCAGTCCATGGGTTGCATATGTATTAATTGTCAAGAAGCCATGTGGAGACCAAAAGTTTTGTGTAGACTACAGCCATTTAAGGATTCATTCTGACTGCCCAGAGTTGACAAATCATTAGATTTTCTGGCTTATGGAAAAATTCTTTAGATTCTTGATTTGGCATGAGGATACAGGGAGATGTCAAGACCAAATAGCCCATTTCAATTCAAAGGTCTCTCTTTTGGACTCAGTAATGCCCCAGCTACATTTCAGAGGGTGATGAACAATGTCCTTGATGGCTTGATCTGTGGGCTGTGCAGTGCATCTTGATTATATTGTCGTTGCCTCCCTGAACACTTGGAAGACCTCTGGGAAGGACTGGTAAGACTTAAGTCAGCAAGTTTATTAAGTGTCAGTTGTAAAGCTCGAGTTAGGGAAAGAAAAAGGTGGAAGCAGTCACAGTAACCAGTGAGAGAATTTCTCAGCCTCACAAGCTATTACAGACGATTCATTCCAAATTATGCACAAAAAAATAGAGGCACTTTTCAAACTTACCAACAATGATGTTCCCCTACACTCCCGCAGGAACTCAGTTCTCAGAGAAATTCTCTCCAATGCCGCAGCAATGATGTTCCTCCACACTCCCGCAGGAGCCAAAGTTCAATAACAAAGTTTGGGAGGAGCCCGTTCAAAGAATCAATGCAATCAACTCGTCATCAGCAATTACATCTGCTATCAGCATGAGAGGCAGCGTGTATATATAGACATTTTCAACTCACCTACATCTCTCAACAATTCCCGCCATCCCTCCACCACACCGACTCCTCACACTTCATTGTTCCTATCTGAGCCAGGAATACGGGGGGAGTGCTCAAGGTTCGGGCTAAATACCGAGCTCGGAGCCCTCTTCTCAGACAGCACACCACATACGCATACCATTTACTGTACCTGAATCATTTGTAAGTTTGAACTCGTGAAATACACATTGACGAGACCCGATAACTGCTATTGAGACAAGGGAACGTATATTTACAGAAAACAAACAAAGGGAAATAATTGTTCAACTCCTGAACAAAATAACCAATAAAATGAATAATCATAGTAACTAATAATGATCTCAAGAAGGAAAGAAAACAGAAATAACAGAAAAAAAACTCAAAACTGAACATAAATCTGAAAATGTCCTGCAGGATGTTTACAGAATAAATGCTGCTTGGTGAATGTTCAGTCTTTTAAACTGTGAGTGAGTCATCTGTTCTAAAACACTCCAATTCAAAAGAGCACTTCATTTTCTGTTTTTCTCGAACTCTTGTAGATCTTACTCCCTTCTATTCTCCTCGTATTAAATTTCAGGCAAACAGATGAATGATGTAATGGCTTGTGCAGTGAATGACTCATTCAGCTGATGTGTGCATGAACATAAATACTGAATAACACTTCAGGGTAGTGTTCCAGGGTTTCTCCATGCTTTGCTTCATAATCCAGATTATATAAGCAGTAAACTAAAACACCAAAATATGCCTTTAAAATTAAACTTCAAAATATATACATTTATTTTAGGATGCGACTGATCCATGTTGGCACTTGCCTGAAGCTAAGTGACGTGGTATTAAAGTTGTAGTGGATAAACTAAAGACGGACCGTTTTGACTGCTGCACTGCTGTTTCCTGTCTGCTCGAGTGGATTGCGTTTGTACCGTCATATAAACTTGATTTTTGTTTTAGATCTTAAAATCGACGTTCGTTTATATTGCTAAATACAATATTACATTATTTAATATATTGTAATCGTTAGCTTTAATCTAAGTCGCTAAACGCGTTAGCATTGTGTTATCTTACTGTCCGTGCATACAGCGTTTTTCTCGCTCGCGCCAAACAACTGGTCAACAAGTTGGATCAACACACGCGGTGAGTCATGTCATCTTCTCTCAAAATTGTCACTTGCACTGCCTGCTTCATGCATAGTCTGTCTGTCTCTGTCAGCTGTGAAGGCTTCACATGTCATAAATGTAGGGACATAGTTAGGCTGACAAAGAAGATTTCAGAATTAGAGACACACATCCAAACTTTAATCGAGGATAGTAAGAATGCAAGGGCTTTAGATACTACTTTGGATGCAACTAGCTTAGCAAACCCTGTACATTGTTCGATTCCGGCTGTAGAGCCCGTGCAGCAGGGCAACTGGGTGACTGTGAGACGGCATAATCGCGGGTCAAAAAACCACTGTTCCATTCCGATCAGAACATCAAACATGTTCTCCCCACTCAGTGACGCACCCACTGAGAAACCTGTTGAAAGTGAACCTTGTGATTGGCGATTCTATTACTCGGAATGTGAAAATAGAGACTCCAGCCACCATAGTCACATGTTTGCCGGGAGCCAGAGCGCCTGACGTCAAAGCAAATTTAAAAGTGCTGGCTAAGGCTAATCGTAAATATTCTAAGATTGTTATTCACGTCGGCGCTAATGATGTCCGACTTCGTCAGTCAGAGATCACTAAAACTAATATTAAAGAGGTGTGTGAACTCGCAAGTATGATGTCAGGCACCGTAATTTGCTCTGGCCCTCTTCCTATGCGCAGGAGTGATGAGATGCTTAGCAGATTATCCTCACTCAATGGCTGGATGTCTAAGTGGTACCCGCGGAATAACATTAGACATATAGACAATTGGAAAAGTTTTTGGGGCAGACCTGACCTGTTGAAAATAGATGGTATTCATCCCTCCTGGGATGGTGCCGCTCTTCTCTCTAGTAATTTGGCATATAGTCTTAGAGCTAAACCTTGACTAACTGGGGTCCAGGTCAGGAAGCAGACAAACTGGCTAAACCGACCGTCTGCTAGCTGTCTCACGTCACAGAGGTCAGATAAATTCCAACACATAGAGACTCTTTCACCTAGATATCATCCTATAGAGATTGTGTCTGTTCCCCGAATTAGCAAATACAAAAATCTCTCAAAACCGTTTAAGAGTAAAAATTTAATTGATTTACAAACAACTAAGTACGGATATAACACAAATGAACAAATGATAAAGCTTAGGTTAAGGCAAGGCAAGGCAAGGCAAGTTTATTTGTATAGCACATTTCACATACACAATGGTAATTCAAAGTGCTTTACATAAAGAAGAATGATAAAAATAAAACATTAAAAATGATTAAAAGAATAAAAAGATAATACGTATAAAATAAAATGCAAACAGTTCGGACATAGCACAGTGCTCAATCTGCAAATGCATAGGTAAAAAGATGTGTTTTGAGTCTTGATTTGAATGTGGCTACTGTTGGAGCACACCTGATCTCTTCTGGAAGCTGGTTCCAGCTGCGGCTGGCGTAACAGCTAAAAGCAGACTCTCCTTGCTTTGAGTGAACCCTGGGTATTACTAAGTGACTTGATCCTGATGATCTTAGTGATCTGTTAGGTTTATATTCTATGAGCATATCTGCAATGTATTGAGGTCCTAGGCCATTGAGTGATTTATAAACAAGTAACAGTATTTTAAAATTAATTCTAAATGTAACTGGAAGCCAGTGCAAGGACCTAAGGACTGGTGTGATGTGTTCATATTTTCTGGTTCTGCTCAGAATCCTGCCAGCAGCATTCTGTACGAGCTGCAGCTGTCTTATGGTCTTTTTGGGAAGGCCAGTGAGGAGCCCATTACAATAATCCACCCTGCTGGTGATGAAAGCACGAACAAGTTTCTCTAAGTCTTGATTGGAGACAAAGCATCTAATTCTTGCAATATTTTTGAGATGATAATATGCTGATTTAGTTATTGTTTTTACATGGCTACTGAAACTCAGGTCTAACTCCAAAATCACACCAAGATTCCTGACCTGATTTTTAGTTGTTTGACCCCTAGAGTGAAGGTATGCGTTCACTTTGAGAACTTCATCTTTGTTTCCAAATGCAATGACTTCAGTTTTGTCTTTGTTTAACTGAAGGTAGTTTAGGCACATCCAGTTTTTAATTTCATCAATGCATTGACACAGGGAGTCAATGGGGCTGTAATCATTAGGTGATAACGTGAGGTAAATCTGGGTGTCATCTGCATACCTGTGATATGCAATTTGGTTCTTTCTCATTATTTGGCCCAGTGGCAGCATATATAAGTTGAACAGGAGGGGTGCAAGTATTGAACCTTGAGGGACTCCGCATGTCATGGATGTCCACTCAGACTTATGGTCACCGATACTCACATAATAACCTCTCCCTTCTAAGTATGACCTGAACCATTTAAGAACCATCTCAGAAAGCCCAACCCAGTTTTCCAGCCTGTCAAGGAGAATGTTGTGATCTATAGTGTCAAACGCAGCACTGAGGTCGAGTAAAACCAGCACTGATAATTTACCTGAATCTGTGTTAAGACGAATATCATTTATTATCTTTATGAGTGCTGTCTCTGTGCTGTGATGTGGTCGGAAACCAGACTGAAAGTTGTCAAAGTATCCATTCAAGCTTAAGAACTTGTTCAGCTGATTGAAAACAACCTTTTCAATGATCTTGCCTATGAAAGGTAGATTTGAGATTGGTCTGTAATTGCTCAATATGATGTTGTCCAGATTGCTCTTTTTCAGAAGGGGCTTAACAACTGCAGTTTTTAGGGATTTTGGAAAAGTCCCAGAAAGAAGTGAGGCATTTACCACTTCTAGGATATCTACTTCTAAACAGTTAAACACGCTTTTGAAAAAAGATGTGGGAAGTATGTCAAGGGGCGCAGGTTGATGTTTTAAGGTGCTGTACTGTTTCTTCCAAAATTTTACCATCAATTGCTTCGAAAACAGACATAATAGCTACTTTCTGAGATTGTGGTCTGATCTGTTTTACCCCAGTGCAGCTCAAGGATGTGCTGATCGCCTTTCTGATATTATTTATTTTCTCAGAGAAGAAGGAAGCAAACTCACAGCATTTACTGTCTGAGAGCATTTCACTGGGAATCTGCCTTGGGGGATTTGTTAGTCTCTCTACAGTAGCAAAAAGAGTGCGGGTGTTGTTTAAGTTTCTGTTTATAATATTTGAGAAGAAGGTCTGTCTAGCTTTGCCTAGTTCCACATTGAAAGCATGAAGGTTATCTTTATAGATGTTATAGTGGATTTCAAGATTTGTCTTTCGCCACATGCGCTCAGCTTTTCTGCATTGTCTTTTCATATTTTGCACTGCTGTTGAATTTCTCCAGGGTGCTTTTTGTCTGCCACTCTTCTTCCTGACTTTCACAGGAGCAATGTTATCAATAACATTCTGAACTTTTGAGTTAAAAGAATCAAGAAGAAAATCAACAGAGTCTGCAGATATGCTTGGTGTTAAAGATATAGCCTTCATAAACAGAGCACTAGTATTCTCATTTAAGCATCGCTTTTTGACCGAGATAGATCTAGCTTCCACAGTCGGAGAGATCAATATATCAAAGAAAATACAGAAATGATCTGATAGAGCTACATCCTTAATGACAATGGATGAGATGTTTAGACCCTTACTGATAATTAAATCTAGTGTATGTCCTCGATTGTGTGTGGGTCTATGTACATGCTGAGTCAGATCAAAAGTATTCAAAACTGTTAGAATTTCTTTTGCCATTTTGGATTCTGCATTTTCTATGTGGATGTTAAAGTCCCCAGTAATAGCAAGACAGTTAAACTCTGAGGAAGTTGCTGATAACAGTTCTGTAAAGTCCTCCACAAAGGCTGGAGAGTATTTTGGAGGCCTGTAAATGACTAAAAGTAGAATGCGAGGAGCACCTTTTAACACAATACCCAAATATTCAAAAGACAAGTAATCACCAAATGACACTTGCTTGCATTGATAGACATCTTTAAATAGAGCAGCTTCACCTCCACCTCTCCTAACAGCTCTGCAGACACTCATAAAAGTAAAGTTAGGAGGGGCTGTTTCATTCAGGATTGTTGAACTGCAACTGTCTTCAAGCCATGTTTCATTTAGAAGCATAAAATCTAGATTGTTTGTGGTTATTAAATCATTGACTAGAAGTGATTTATTTTTAAGTGAACGGATGTTTAAAAGTGCTAACTTAACAGTCTTACTTTCTGTCTCTACAGTAATCTTAGTTTGGCGTGTAATATGCAACAGATTAAATGGGTTTGCCAAACGGTTTGAGAAGGCCTTTGGCTTTCTATCACGTAATAAAACTGAAATAGCGAAAGCAACAAGCACACTGGGTTCCCGCTTGTTCTGTAAACATTTGACAAAGTCACTGTTATCATAGCGGGGACCCGACACACATCACTGAGAGCTTTTATCAGTTGTTTTTGGTTCACCTAGAACAGATGGAGGAGGGTAAGGGCCCTGGCGTTGTGGTAGCGGCCGAAGAGCTCTCGCAGGAGGAATGGGAGGTCGAGCTGGGCCCACAGGCTTTGGTGGTTGTGGAGCTCGCCGCTTTTTTGTTGATGTCTGGGGGCTCGCAGCAAAAGAGTGGGCGAGTTTGGTTCCAGCATACACCAGTTCCTCCATTTTCTCGGAGAAACACAGCAGAGGGGATGCTGGGGAGAGGGATAACGTATCCGGTGAGAGAGGCTATTGCTCTGGTGTTACTGGAGGCTGTAATATGTTGTCCTGGCCCTGGCTGTTTTCCCGAAAGTTGTCCTTGAAACTGCTGAAACTTGGAGCAGTTCTAACACGTCACTGTCTATCGGTGAGCTCTCTGGGCAGGGCTCAGTCAGGATTGTGTCCGTGAACAGTGGTTG
Source organism: Rhodeus uyekii (assembly GCA_037043235.1). Lineage (NCBI taxonomy): Eukaryota > Metazoa > Chordata > Actinopteri > Cypriniformes > Acheilognathidae > Rhodeus > Rhodeus uyekii. The sequence continues at coordinate 2,035,137 of JAWRVZ010000115.1, forward strand.
TTGTGGCTGCGTGGTGTTATCGCTGTCCTTGTGGGATGTGTCAGCCGCATGTCCATTCAGGTGCTGAAATGAAGTCCTGTGGTCAGCTGTACTCTGTCCAGGTGTGTTTGTGCCATTCAGATTAGGTGGATTTGCACACACTGCTGAAGGATGATGGAGGGAGAAGTAGATATTGTCCTTTAGCACTCTTGAGCCCAGTTTGTTTGGGCGCAGGCCATCATGTGTGAACAACTGTCTCTGACTCCAGAACAGATTGAAGTTGTCGATGAAATTCAGTCCCTTTAAGTTGCAGGTTTTTTGCAGCCATGTATTAAAGCCCAAGCAAACGTGTAAATCTATTTGTTCCTCTTGCTGGGAGTGGTCCACTGATGAACGACTGAACTTTTAGACTTCTGAGCATTTCAAAAAGTTCATTGAAATCCCTTTTAAGGAGTTCTGACTGCTCCTTCCGAATATCATTCTTTCCCACATGGATGATTAGTCGGTTTGCAGTTTTATATTTCATCAGAATGCTCTTAAGTTCCCTGTTTACATCAGAAACTGTTGCTTGTGGAAGGCAGCATGTAGTTGTATCCCAGCTGCTAATATTTCTGATAATAGAGTCACCCACTATCAGAGTCCTGGGCTCGGCTGCTCTAAGAGCTGAGTGTCGCTGTCTGCTCCACCTTGAGCGGCAGTTAGCATCGGTGTTAGCTGCTGGCTGATTTGATCTGTGTCCGATTATGTTTGGGGATTCCTCAACCACATTCATCATGTCTGGAGATTCCTCACTCACATTCATTAACACTTCAAATCTGTTCTCCAGATGTATTGGCAGATGTATTGTTACTGAATATACGATCCCTTTCCTCAAAAGCACTTATTGTAAATGATATGATTACAGATCATAAAGTAGATGTGCTGTGTTTGACAGAAACTTGGCTAAAACCAGACGATTTTATTACTTTAAATGAGTCAACCCCTCAAGATTACTGTTATAAACATGAGCCTCGTCTGAAAGGTAAAGGAGGAGGTGTTGCTGTAATTTATAGTAACACGATCAGTACTGCTCAAAGGTCTAATTTGAAATATAATTCTTTTGAAGTGATGGTCCTCAATGTAAAATTATCTAGTGCAAGTAATAATTCCTGTTTAACTTTTGTGCTGGCTATTCTATACAGGACACCAGGGGCCTCATGTATCAACACTACTTACGCACAAAAACATTGCGTTCGCCAGCTTTCACGCTCACGGTGGGATGTACTAAAAGTGAAACTAACGTGACAATGTGCGTTTCTCCACGGCAAGTTCATGGCTGGCGTAAGTTCATTTCTCATAGTTTTGTCCGTTGGCGACTCCTACAGGCAATGAAGTGAAGCTGCAAACATTATACAACGAATTGTTCCTCAAGTCTGTGGGAAGCATTGCTATTAATTTGCAATGTATAAAATAATTGATACCGTATATATTGTCACACAAGCCTTATGGGAATATTCTATAAATTATGCAATTAAGTAAGAACATATAAAAGCAAGTGCAAATTGACACAACCCTTAGTCTGGCAATGGCAGCTTTGGCAATATTAGAGGACACTGCTAATGGCAGAATCCGAAGAGAACGAGTTTTTAGGGACCACAATGATTTTCTGGCCCAGGATGATGACTGGCTAATCAGCCATGTCAGATTTACAAGGGCTATCCTCCGAATCTAATTGGGTCCGAATCTAGAGAGAGAGACAGCGAGGAAACACGCAATACCCATTCCATTACAGGTGCTGACAACGCTTAGTTTCCTGGCAAATGATTATTTCCAAAGAGAACTGGCAGACCGCTCAGAAATAAGCGAGTCGTCTTTGAGCCGCGCAACGCCACGCAACGCTGCGCAATGCCCATTTGATGGTTCATATATGATGCAGTTGACCAGCCAAACATTAAAATGCAATTTGCAACGATAGCCGGTTTCCCTAATGTAAACGGAGCGATCGACTGCACACACATATAAGGCACCATCTGAAGATGAATTTGCATATGTGAATCGGAAACATTTCTATTCAATAAATGTGCAGATTATATGTGATGCGCAAATACGCCTAACAAATATTGTAGTAAGATCAAACAGCATGGTTGAGTGCGCGATGGGTGGCTTCTTGGTGAGTGATGCATTTAAAGTTATGGTTCTATCTAATAGAGGAGCGCGGGGCACAACGTAACACTTTTTGGTTTTAGCCAAATAATGAACAAAGTAATAGGGTTAGACAAACCATATTTTTATACAAACAACATACAAGCCTCTCCTATAAATGAGCACTGTTTTCATGTTCGTTGGACCTACCGTTTCTGTGCAGTATCGGCAAAAGCGCAAGGAGTAAAATGTTACTTCTTACCCGTGAGCGGGGCTCGTTGTAACAGACAGCGGGTTAGTTTTAACACCATGTTATCCAATGCATGTTCATTCACGTATTTTTATTTGTTTAAAAAAGTTGCGTCTTGATGATCATAAGAATAACTTATGAATTAAATATATTTTTCCCTTTATTTTTTACATTTGTTATGCTTTGAACAATGTAATGACATGAATGACATGACGTTTTAATAAGTTAATACAATGCAAAATATATGATTAATGATGCAGCCTATTCAATGTGGCTTAGTTGTAACATAGTGTTACAACTGACCCCGCGCTGTCTTGTTTACCTCAGGACGGGCTAGCAGTCGCTATGTGTTTTTCACGTCTTTCAAAATGGTACCATCATTTAGCCAAGAAGATGGGAATCATAACAATATAAGATTGGACTAACATACTTTCACACATTCTTTGAAAATCGAAAAATAACTACAAGCCTATATCAAAAAATATTTACATGCTGCCAAAAGAGTTTTTCCTGTGGTTCTCATCCAAACTTCGCTGCAATTTCTCGAAAGCTGGCCAGAAGACATGTGAAAACAGTGTGATGAAAAGCCCGTTAGCACGTCACATTTAAGACCGTAGCACCTCCAATTCACTTTCTGTAAAGTTTCGTTTTCATGCCGCTTGCTTTAGCCATTTTCTTACTGCTTTCTTTTGACCAAGTGGACTCATTACCATATTTAAATGAGTTTAATGAAGGGAGGAGACTGGGTGGAGTGTTGTGCTCGTGCATGTGCGCTCAATTTCACGTTAATCGGGATGTACAAAGAGAATATGCGTGGGATCCTTTTTTTGTGCGTTCGCACATTCACAGCTTTGTCCGTACGCGATGTTTTAGGTCAATTCAACGCAAGTCTTAGTACATGAGGCCCCAGGGCACCATACAGACTTTATCAAAGAATTTGCTGATTTTCTCTCAGAATTAGTAATGTCCTCAGATAAACTCATAATTGTCGGTGATTTTAATATCCATGTAGATAATGAAAAAGACGCATTGGGATTGGCATTTAGAGACATTTTAAACTCTATTGGAGTTACACAACATGTATCAGGACCCACTCATTCTCGTAATCATACTTTAGATCTAATATTGTCATATGGGATCAATGTTGATACTGTTCAAATTCTGCAGCAGAGCGATGACATCTCAGATCATTACTTATTTGCGTGTAGATTACCTTTAGCCAAAGTCGAAAAACTAACTCCCTGTTATAAATATAGTAGAACTATCACTCCTAACACAAAAGATAGCTTTATAAATAATCTTCCTGATCAGTTTCATCTACTTAAGTCAAAGTCAAAGTCAGCTTTATTGTCAATTCTGCAATATATACAGCACATACATACAGAGAATTGAAATTCTGTAACTCTCAGACCCAAGGTGCAACCAGGTTACATTAACAGTAACAACAGCAACAAAATATATATATATCAACAACACCAAAAAAAAATATATATAAAAATAAATAAATAATAATAGATAAAATAAAATAGATTAAGGAAATAAAGAGATAAAGTCACGATGGTAAAAACAATAGTGGGGGGGGGGGGGGGGGGGGTCAGGTGCATGGGGCAAAAGAGAGGAAAAGGGGCAGAGACGGGAGGGAGTTCAATGCCCTGACAGCTTGGGGAATGAAGCTGTTCTTCAGTCGGCTGGTCCTTGCCTGGAGACTGCGTAGTCTCCTCCCTGATGGCAGCAGACGGAAGAGGCTCTGGGATGGGTGGGAGGGGTCTCTCGCAATGATGAGGGCTTTGCGGGAGAGGCGGGAGTTATAAATATCCTGGAGGGGTGGGAGAGAGACACCAACGATCTTCTCAGCTGCTCTCACTATGCGCTGAAGTGCTTTACGGCAGGATGTGTTGCATGCGCCATACCACACAGTGATGCAGCTGGTCAGAATGCTCTCGATAGTGCCTCTGTAGAAGGTGTGCATGATGGGGGCTGGGACTCCGGCTTTTCTTGGTCAGTGCTGTGGTGTTGGTGGTCCAGGAGAGGTCTTCTGTGATATGCACACCCAGAAATTTGGTGCTCCTCACTCTTTCCACGGTCGCACCGTTGATGGTCAGAGGAGGGTGCTGGGTGTGCATTCTCCTGAAGTCAACAACAATCTCCTTCGTCTTCTCCACGTTCAGAGAGAGATTGTTGTCGCCGCACCACCTGACCAGGTGGCTCACCTCACTCCTGAAGTTTGTCTCATCGCCGTTGGTGATGAGACCAACTACAGTCGTGTCATCCGCAAACTTGATGAAGAGATTGCTGTTGTGCATGGGTGTGCAGTCATGGGTCAGCAGAGTGAAGAGGAGGGGGCTCAGCACACAACCCTGAGGGGCTCCAGTGTTCATAATGATGGAGCTGGATGTGTTACTGCCGACCCGTACTGCCTGAGGTCTTCCCGTCAGGAAGTCCAGCAGCCAGTTGCACAGCGAAGTCCCAGATAGCCTAGAAGAACTTGATGTTGCAACAGAAACTATAAACTCACTCTTTTCCAGCACTTTAGACACTGTTGCTCCGTTACGCTTAAAGAAGATTAAAGAAAATAGTCCAACACCGTGGTACAATGAGCACACCCGGGCCCTCAAGAGAGCAGCCAGAAAAATGGAATGGAGCTGGAAAAAAACTAAGCTAGAGGTTTTTCGCATTTCATGGAAAGACAGCTCTATTGCATTCAGAAAGGCCTTAAGATCAGCTGGATCTACTTACTTTTCTACCCTCTTAGAAGAAAACAAATACAACTCTAGGTATTTATTTGATACAGTGACTAAATTAACAAGAAATAAAGCCTCAACCCCAGATGCTTTAAATCAGCACAGCACTAATGACTTCATGGACCTCTTTACTTACAAAATTCATAATATTAGAGAGAAAATTATAACCATGCAACGTCTACTACAATATTCCAATATACAGTAAATTTTAGTGTCCCTGAAGAAAAATTCCACTCCTTCATTGCTATTGGGGAGGAAGAATTTTCTAAACTCGTTAAATCATCAAAATCAACAACATGTATGCTAGACCCAATACCAACTAAGCTACTGAAAGAGATGCTTCCAAAAATCATAGATCCTCTTCTTAATATTATTAATTCTTCTTTGTCATTAGGATACGTACCAAAAACCTTTAAGCTGGCTGTAATTAAACTGCTTATTAAAAAAACACAACTTGATCCTAAAGAATTAGTTAATTACAGGTCGATATCGAATCTACCTTTCTTGTCAAAGATTCTAGAAAAGGCAATATCTTTACAACTATGTTCCTTTCTAGAAAGAAACAGCATCTACGAGGATTTCCAGTCAGGATTTAGACCATATCATAGTACTGAGACTGCTCTCATTAGAGTTACAAATGATTTACTCTTATCATCCGATCGTGGTTGTATCTCTCTGTTAGTGTTACTGGACCTTAGTGCTGCATTCGATACAATTGACCACAAAATCCTTCTGAATAGACTTGAAAATTATGTTGGCATTAGTGGAGTTGCATTAGCCTGGTTCAAGTCATACTTATCTGACCGTTATCAGTTTGTAGCAGTAAATGAGGAGATGTCATATCGGTCACGGGTTCAGTATGGAGTTCCTCAAGATTCAGTACTAGGACCATTGCTTTTCACCCTGTACATGCTTCCTTTGGGTGCAGTTATTAGGAAGCATGGCATTAGCTTTCATTGTTACCTGATGATACTCAGCTCTATATTTCTTCTCATCCTGATGAAACAAACTGTGATGGCTAAGGCCACACTTTACAACAGGGCCAGTGTATATACTCTATGTGTAGTGTTATGCTAAGTTTATTGTTTGTTTTATGTTTGTTGCCCTGAACTGTGTTGAAGTGGTGCTGTCTCTTGATGCGCATTTATTCTATCTAAGAGTACAGCATCACTAACCCCGGGACTAGAGTGCACGCTAGGAGGGAGTAATACAAGAGTTACACAAGTTAGGGGTTTAACATGTTTCTTTATTGTTTGATTTTGTGTCTCACCCATATTTCCATCCGGTTCCATGGCTGCAGGAAATGGCCTATTGTTAAAGGGGCGCGCCAACTTCCTGGTGGCTTTTGTACCATTTGCCAGGAATCATGGGAAATGTAGTGTGGGGTTTGGTCCTGGGAAAGTGGTTTCTTTCCCTGCGCATTTTGTTTATTTCCATTTATTGTGTGTAGTGAATCATTTTATGTGTGAGGGTATTTATGTATGTTTATGTATTTATTGTCTTTGTTTTGGTTTGATTATTTGAACTGATGTGTATATATTTGGTTCTTTGTTTGAGACCCCTGTAATCTAGACAATGGTTTGATCCACCCTGTTAAAAGGACTAATTTTTCTGGGGCTGGGTTAGTGCAGGAGAGGGCTCTCTGGGAGTAACATCAAAAACCCAGAACCCAATGTGTTGACAACTCAGTTAAGTGTGTTTTGTAATATGGTTTTGTTTCTTTTGTATGTTATTTTTGATTCTTTTGTTTGTTACTTTATATGAGTATTTTGTCAACATTAAACAGCCATTTTCTGATGACTCCATAACGGTCTCCTGCTAGTTTTTGGAAGAACCCTGACACGAACAAATTCACTAAATTAACAGAATGCATAACTGATATAAAAAATTGGATGACTAATAACTTTCTACTGCTAAATTCTGAAAAAACAGAGATTCTAATTATTAGACCAAAAAGTTCAGCACATAATAATCTAGACTACTGCCTAACACTCGATGGCTGCTCTGTCAAGTCTTCGTCGTCAGTTAGAAACCTGGGTGTGCTCTTTGATATCAATCTTTCATTTGCAAGCCATGTTTCTAGCATCTGTAAAACGGCGTTCTTCCATCTTAAAATATATCTAAATTGCGACATATGCTCTCTAAGACAAATGCGGAAAAGTTAGTTCATGCGTTCATGAGTTCAAGGCTGGATTATTGTAATGCTTTACTAGGTGGTTGCCCTGCACGCTTAATAAACAAATTCCAGCTGGTCCAAAATGCAGCAGCTCGAGTTCTTACTAGAACCAGGAAGTATGAGCATATTAGCCCAGTTCTGTCAAACCTGCACTGGCTTCCTATTAAACACCGAATACATAAAATCTTGCTAATTACTTACAAAGCATTAAATGGTTTAGCTCCACAGTACTTGAGTGATCTCTTAACACATTATAGTCCTTCACGTCTATTGCGATCCCAAAATACTGACCAGCTTACAATACCTAGAATATCAAAGTCAACTGCTGGCGGTCGATCCTTTTCCTATTTAGCTCCTAAGCTCTAGAACAGTCTTCCTATTACAGTTCGGGAAGCAGACACACTCTGTCAGTTTAAATGTAGACTAAAAACACATCTCTTCAACCTGGCATACACATAACACATTATACATACATTTTTAATCCAAATAAATGACTCCGGGGGCCAATCACACTGAGCTGCCCGTGTAATCACATTTGTCAAAGCCGTCATAGAATTATTACTTATTGTATTTGAAATTGAGCATGTTTGACTTTGAGCTGGACGAAGTGAATGTTACTGTTATCGGCGTTGGATTTAGCGTCATGCGGATTGTATTTAGTTTTTCCATCATTTGAAATGGGCTGATTTGCGTGACATCGGTTTTATCATATAGAAAATAAAATCCAGTAAATAACGCCTCTGTGGCTGCATCCCATTGTTTGTATATAGTACATTTATTAAAGTTATGTCCATAAAAATGGACTTGTGGAAATGTGGACTTGTCTTCAGATTCACTATCAGATTAATTATATTGTTTCTGGGTTCTTGTTGCATTCAACCAATAAATACAGTAATACCTCGGTTTACGAGCGACTTGGTATACGAGCAAATCGGTGTACGAGCAAGGAGGGTCGAATCGGTGTACGAGAAAAAAATTCCCTCACCCATGTGCAGTTCTGGGTGGAAAAAGTCCTAACGCTCAGCATCCTTGTGCGCATTTTTACATGAAATATCCTAATGACAGCCTCTCATAACACAGTCAGGAGGTTCCAACCCCTTTTATAACCCTTTAACTCATTCATTGGCTCCATCATTCACCACAGTGATATTTTTAAGTGATTTACAGAAGTTTTTACCTCATATTCTAAACATTAATTAATTGTGATCACTATTGTTCACGTAGGGAAATATACACGGTTTTAGCCAAATAATGAACAAAGTAATAGGGTTAGACAAACCATATTTTTATACAAACAACATATAAGCCTCTCCTACAAATGAGCACTGTTTTCATGTTCGTCGGACCTGCCGTTTCTCTGCAGTATCGGCAAAAGCGCAAGGAGTAAAATGTGACTTCTTACCCCGTGAGCGGGGCTCGTTTTAACAGACAGCGGGTTAGTTGTAACACCATGTTATCCAATGCAAGTTCATTCACATATTTTTATTTGTTTAAAAAAGTTGCGTCTTGATGATCATAAGCATAACTTTTTTCCTTTTACATTTGTTGTGTTTTGAACAATGTAATGACATGAAAAACGTTTTAATAGGTTAATACAATGCAAAATATATGATTATTGATGCAACTTGTTCAATGCGGCTTAGTGTTACAACTAACCCCGCGCTGTCTTGTTTACTTCAGGACCGGATAGCAGCCACTGTGTTTTTCACGTCTTTCAAAATGGTACCATCTTTTAGCCAAGAAGATGGTAATCATAACAATATAAGATTAGACTAACAATCTTTCACACATTCTTTGAAAATCGAAAAACAACTACTATAACAAAAAATATTTACATGCTGCCAAAAGAGTTTTTCCTGTGGTTCTCATCCAAACTTCTATGAAATTTCTCGAAAAATGGCCAGAAGACGTGTGCAAACAGTGTGATGAAAAGCCCTTTAGCACGTCACATTTATGCCCCTGCAACTATCTAAAAAAACTTACTATTTACCCCGTGCTCCCCTAGTTCTCTCGCGGCTCCCGCAAATTCGTTCGTTCATGGCTCCCACGAATTCGTTAGTTCGAGGCTCCCGGGAATTCGTTCGTTCGCGGCTCCCGGGAATTCGTTCGTTCGCGGCTCCCGCGAATTCGTTTCTTTCGCGGCTCCCGCGAATTCGTTCGTTCGCGGCTCCCGCAAATTCGTTCGTTTGCGACTCCCATGTTCCACGACTTTAACTCTGGATTATCACTTGTTTGTTTTCTGCACTATTATAATAAATTCACTCATTTGCTTTCATCCTTGCTTTCCCCGCTCCCCTCTCCTCCCTCCTCTCTCTCCTCCAAGCAGGCTGCTCAAACCTGACGTGCATTACAGTAAATTGTCAAGTATTTCTAGAGTTTAATTGTCAATTATTAATTAGTATTTATATGAGATCTTAATGGTCACAATTTTAACTGCAATTAATAGGGTAAACCAAAATAATATTTAAAATGGGCATTTGTGGTCATGTGGAACGAATTAATTGCTTTTTAGTGCATTCTTATGGGGAAATTTGTTTTGGTGTACGAGCATTTTGGTTTACGAGCTTGCTCTTGGAACGAATTAAACTCGTAAACCGAGGTATTACTGTATTTGGTTTTGCAGTATATCATGTGTTTTTTACTTTATTAACTATTTTTGTCTGTTAAAATGCAGGGCGAGTGCTTTATGTGAAGTTTTTAGGGTCACTAGTCCTGCAGGGCGAGTGACCCTGGAATAATTCGTCGAGGTGTCTGCGGAGATCATGACTCTACTAGACCCTCCCCTGTGACGATCATGAACCCATCTCTAACCGGACCAAATTGGACTTCATATTGGACTTGAATAGTTGTTAATATAATATAATATAATATAATAATGTTTGGCTGTTGGCCAGAGGAGAACTGGTCCCCAAACTGAGCCTGGTTTCTCCCAAGGTTTTTTCTCCATTCTATTCTTCATTCGTTACGTCACCTGCCTGAGTTTTGGTTCCTTGCCGCTGTCGCCTATGGCTTGCTCAGTTGGGGAAACTTAACACTTAAAATTAATCAATTGTATTGATTCACCTGCTCTTTTGGGGCTTCTGTTCAGCCAAACAAACTTCGTTTATATTGTTTTTCCTGTAAAGCTGCTTTGAAACAATCTACATTGTAAAAAGCGCTATATAAATAAAGGTAACTTGACTTGACTAAAGCAGGTCAATGAACTAATGTTAGCTAATTCATTCATCATGTGGTTCCCCTATATATACACACCTCAGTGTTTGTGTTCATTCCTTGTATGATCGTTGTCTTGTCTTACCGTGTGTTTTTCTTCTTCCAGAGTTTATCCTCCATCCTGTTGTTCCCAGTGCTCTCTGTATTGGATCTATCTCCATGCATACTTAGACTCTGTTGTTTGCCCTGTGGATTTGGATTCTATCTGTTACAAGTCTGACAGAAAGATGTGACAAGGGAATTAACACAAACACTAAGGTGTATATATAGGGAAACCTGGGGAGTCATGTATCAACTCTGCGTACGCACAAAAAATTTGCGTTCGCCAGCTTTCACGCTCAAGGTCGGATGTACTAACAGTGAAATTAATGCAAGAATGTGCGGTTCTTCGCACCAATTTCATATCTGGCATACGTACATTTGTCATTGTTTTTGTCCATTGGCCACTCTTACAGGCAATGAAGTGAAGTTGCAAACATTACACAATGAATTGTTCTACAAGTCTATCCCATCACCACCTGTGGGAAGCATTGCTATTAATTTGCAATAATAAAAAAACTGATATATATATTGTCACACAAGCCTGATGGGAATATTCTATCAACCATGTAATTAAATAAGAACATATTGAAGGCGGATACTTCTATTTACATTGTATATATATATTTTCATTTTTTCTTATTTGTACCTATATTCTTTTCTTTGTCTTATTTTTCATATGTTCTTTTTCCTTTTTCTTATTTGAATGAGTTGTAAAGAGTGATTTATGATCAAGTTAGGCTTTTTATTAGTTAAAAACCTTTCTTTACTTTTCTGTAGTTTTCCATAGAGTAAGGATGAATATTGTCAGCACTTCTCAACAGATAGAGAATGTTATCAGAATGTTTTGGGTACTGTTTCTGTTGATTGTTGGAGCCTGAGCAGAGTTCAGCCTTGGAGAAGCGGTGTATCTGTGTGTGTGTGCGTTAATATGGTCTGTATTGGTGAGGTGATTAACTGGCACCATCAGGAGACGGAATGACTTGTTGTTCTCGACAAGCCACGTCACGAACCCGTCAACCATGTGATCAACGAAGATATGCTTCAGACTGTCTGCTCTTGTGTGGAAAATTACTAGTTTTGTTTTTATTTCTTTCTTTCTTTCTTAGCCAATCAGAATCATTTAACCGTCATCATTGACGTAGTTAGCACCCTCTGTTAGAGTATAATTGCTGTAACAATGTTATTGTATTTGGGGCGGCCTACGAACTCCTTGTGAGACCTGAAGCTGGCTTCTGCTGATGAAACTGCAAACTAAACTTCACTAAAATTTCTTCTATTGACTGCACTTCTGACTCCTGGTCTTCATTCAACATATCTGGTCCTCGGGTCTTAACTGTAAATCCCCTACAATATAAAAGCATGTGCAAATTGACACAACCCTTAATCTATGGCAATGGCAGCGTTGGCCTTATTAGTGGACATTGTTAATAGCAGAATCTGAAGAGAACAAGCTTATAGGGACCACAATGATTTTCTGGCCCAGGATGATGACTGGCTTATCAGCTGTTTCAGATTTCCAAGGGCTATCCTCCAAATCTAGTTGGGTCCGAATCTAGGGAGAGAGACAGCGAGGAGCCACGCAATACCCATTCCCTTGCAGGTGCTGACAATGCTTGGTTTTCTGGCAACTGGTTCTTTTCAAAGGGAACTGGCAGACCGCTCAGGAATAAGTCAGTCGTCTTTGAGCCGCGCAAAGCCAGCTGTATGGGATGGGATCATCCACATGTCTACCAGGTATATAAGGTTCCCATATGCAGGCCTTGAAATTTGTTGCGAAAAGGGCAATACCAAGTTGCCTTAGAAATTATAGAAATTTAAAGGGCACCAAGGCATTTTTTGTTGTCTAATAAGGGCACAAAGGCAATATTGAAAACGTCACAAGGGCATTAAGGTAATTTACGTTTTATATACATTAGCATAATGTTTGCTACTTTTTATGTTGTCCGTTTCATACTCTTAAATTAATTTTCTGTGATATTGATGCTACACCCTATAGAATGCCAAACATAATTATGATGATTTAACACTTTTCTTGTGATTGGTACAGAGTTGAATAGTTAACATACTACGAGTAATAGCTCTTTTTAAAGGAAGATTTATTGTTAAAAGTAACTTTTCTGAACATAACTTCATATCATAACTGAACATAACTTTCAGCAACATAACACTGTATACAAAAAAAAAAATACAGTACAAAGCCTAGAAAGCCTAGTACAAAGCTCCCGAAAATAAAAACGTTTCAGTTGCCAACTTAGCGGCTCTGTCCCGCTCCCGCTCCGCAAGCCCCGATAGGACGACCGCTCCACACAGCACCGCACAAGTCACCAAAACGCGCGTGCAGATCGTAGTTCATGACATCATTTTGGAGGATATTGGATTTGTTCAGTGGATCTAAACATGGCTGCTACTGGTGAATAGATTTGTGAAAATGGAGATGTTGTATTTTGATTTTTGTTAAGTTCGTTCAGGATAATTCATCAATAAATATACTTTCACTTGTAAGGGATAGGGGCAAAAGGCATTTCTGAAAAAGGGCACGGCAATGTTGCCGTCGATTTCATAAAAACGATAGGGGCAGTTCGGCAAACATGAAAGGCACGACGGCATTTGCCGTCGATGCCGTCGTGAATTTCAAGGCCTGCATATGATGCAGTTTGACCAGCCAAACATTAAAATGCAATTTGCAGCGATAGCCGGTTTTCCTAATGATCGACTGCACACACGTTGCTATAAAGGCGAGGTAGGGATGATTCGGAAATCCATTGCCGCTTGTATATATATATTCTTTTCTTTTTCTTATTTGTACATATATTATTTTCTTTTTCTTATTTGTACCTATACGTTCTTTTCTTTGTCTTATTTCTTATTTCTGTAGTTGCAGGCCTTGAAATTCATGACAGCATCGACGGCAATGCCGTAACATATACATAAAACGTAAATTGCCTTAATGCCCTTGTGACGTTTTCAATATTGCCTTTGTGCCCTTATGAGAAAACAAAAAATGCCTTGGTGCCCTTTAAATTTCTATAATTTCTAAGGCAACTTGGCAGTGCCCTTTTCACAACGAATTTCAAGGCCTGTAGTTGTAAAGAATGATTTATAATCAAGTTAGGGCTTTTTTATTAGTTAAAAAGCCTTCTTTACTTTCCGTAGTTTTCCATAGAGTAAGGATGAATATGGTCAGCACTTCTCAACAGATTGGACATGTTATCAGAATGTTTTAGTTATTCTTTCTGTTGAGAGTTGGAGCCTGAGCCGAGTTCAGCCTTGGAGAAGCTGTATGTGTGTGTGTGTTATTATGGTCTGTATTGGTGAGGTGATTAGCTGGTCCTCGGGTCTTAACTGTAAATCCCCTACAGCACCATCTGAAGATGAATTTGCATATGTGAATCGGAAACATTTCCATTCAGTAAATGTGCAGATAATATGTGATGCACAAATGCGCCTAACAAATATTGTGGCAAGGTAGCCTGGGTAAACCCATGATTCATACATCCTTACAAACAGCATGGTTGAGTGGCAGCTGGCACCCTAAGCTGGCAGGATGCGCGATGGTTGACTTCTTGGTGAGTGATGCATTTAAAGTTATGGTTCTATCTAATTGTACTTTTTATTTTTATTTATTTGCATTTAATTATACAACAACCCTTCAGGAGACCGCAGTTAAAGACGATTATCAAACTATTTATTTTTAAGATCATTTACAGTGCGACTTTTCAGATCCCATCGCATCAGCCAAACTCTCCCACTCATATTTTTTTCCTTTTGTAATTCATTCCGGAGGAAAAAGTTCCAAATAAAAATTTTCTCATTTCTGCCACCGACAGTAGCATCTCCAATTCACTTTCTGCAAAGTGAATTTTTGCTTTCTGAAATTTACTGCTTTGTCTGTTCACAATGTTTTAGTATGAATTCAACGCAAGCCCCCAGATGATGAACAGGTGAGCACAGGCTAATTGATCTCATCAGCTGATGATTAGGCACAGATGCTAAATGAGTCAGATATACACACAAACTGAACAGACACAAAAGGAATACAACAGAATGAAAATACAGATCTGCATGACTGTATTTTCAGACTTTGACATTTTATGATATATATACACATTAAGGAAAATATTTCCTTTTTACACTGTGTGGATACGATTCTCCTCGTTTCCTGTTCTTCCAAGCTTTTGCAAAAGAGCGTTTTGAAATAAAGAGTTTCAGTTGAAACCAGCTGCTTCCTCCTTGTCCCTCTCTGCCTCACACACGTTCCCAAGAGTTACAGATTCACAGTCCCCGATATACAAAGTTTTTATGTTCAATAAAAATCTAGAACTTACAGTTGTTTTTAACTGAGTTTATAACTCAGTGAAGTGTATGCAGTGAAGGTAATTAAAACACATCTTAGAGATGCATAGCAACAATTTGGCAATCGTATATCTCTCTGACATTTACATTTTACATTTATTCATTTAGCAGACGCTTTTATCCAAAGCGACATACAACTTGGGGAGTGCAGAAAGCAATTTGTCCTGAGGATACAAAAGTACATAAGAATACTTGAGCTGAGAGCTGAATAAACAATAAACTCTGAATAAACATTGCTTATTTGCCATTCTAGAAGTTTGGTTTGGAGTTAGATCAGTCAACACTGAGATAAAAACACTCCCACTGTGAACACAGAAAGTCACTCTCGACAAAGCATCGACTTCACCATGGTAACAGAAGCCAAGACAGATGCATGCCGTACTTCAGTGGTGCAGAACTTTAGTGAATAAACATTATAATATAAACCTATCTTGGGTCTATTCTTCGTACCTTGCTTAATAAAGTTGAGATGATTTGAGAGATGCCAGATCTATTATTAGTGAAGCTAATTTGATTCTTTCTTATATTTTTAAAATATCTGGTTTAAATTAGTTAAATTAAGTCATCTGTGATTGCTCATTGGAAAGGCCAAATATACTCGAAACCATGATCAGGAATGCTGTGATTGACATCACACACCCAACAAAAAAACTTGATGAATTTCTGGACTTTTATAAGGAACAGCCAAGAATGACAGAGAAGTTTTTTTACATAATTCTCAATGATTTCCATTATTTCATGATTCCTAGTATTTGTACATGCTTTAAATGAGCAATTCAATGAGCAATTCATTTAATATTACTTGTGAAGCAGATTTGTTGCGTGACAGCATTAATTAAAGTTTGACAGCACAGCAGACAGCATTTTTTACAGCAAGTTATCTGCATATCCTTCGTTGTATCAAGCCACTACCATAATCGCTGTCACCATTTAAATTAACTCACGGCTCAGACTAACTGTACATCGTGTCTGTAAGGTTATTAGGTTATTATTCCCTCACAAAAAATGTATGTCTGTATCATGATAAACTACACAAAATTAGAATATAGTTTGCACATTTATTTTAAAACTACAGTGGAATCTATTAGTGCAATCTAATCCTCTTTACATGTAATAACAAGATGCTCCTGAGCAGGTTTGAGGTCACAGACCCGTTGCTGTGACAGCAACTCCGGGATGAACTTTGAAGAACCTAACAATCCTGGATTGTGTCAAATTGTCAGCAATCCAGATAACGGAGTAATCCACACATTAAAAACCGCACCAGCATTTGCAAAGGGAATAAATACATATATCTCTGTGGTATCTTGGGTTTAATGTGGATCAGCCCACATAAGCACTGAATCCTAGCCGTGTGTTCTGCCGTGGGCTAGATTAAATTTTGTCTGTGCACTAACTTGAGGGTAAGGGAAAAAGAAAATCACAGGGGGCAAGCAGAGTCTGTTTTTATCTTTAATTAAACAATCACTTAATCACTTTAATTTGACAAGGGGAATGCAGTATACCTAATGTATAATTCTGAACAAGTTCTTTGGATAGGAAGACATACTCTTCGGCCAGAATATGATAGCAGTGTCCACTGCTTGGTGTACATATGAATCTATTCTACACTGCTTGGCTTGCCTATTTCCTTTGGAGCTAAGTAATAAGACAGAAAAGGTGAGCTACTATTGCTAATGCCAGACGAAAGTGTGGTTATTCCAGTTCATTTAATAAATGAAAAGAATAATGTGGAGAATATCTGCTTATATCTTTTTCTGTAACTACTTATGTATAACACCTACTGTTCCAAATGTTGTTTTGAACCCTACTTTAAATGAAAATGGCTAAGGCTTATGTTTAGTAAAATCCCTTATATTAGTTCTACCTTAAACTCCCCCAGTAGTCAATAATTGTATCACTTAAATCTCATCTTTAATCACCAAAGCGTAAAAAATGTCATGCCTTAAAATATCTTGACAGTAACTCTACATTGCTTCATTTAGCATACGTGGAATTATGAATATGTAAATGAGCCCCGCCTACAGTCGCTCACAGCCGCTCAGAACAACTCCACTCCCTCAACTTTACTGTAGCAAACGCGGCACAATGGTATTGCTCTTAAAACGCCTGACACTAACGGTAATTAAGTTGGCTGAGAAGCAGCCAACTTACTGTTGTTCGACTTAAACTTATTATTCTTCTGAGACCCTTTTTTTGACAGTATCTCCTCCTACAGCTTTAATGCTACAGACCCCAAATTCAGAACAGGCCACAGGAAAAATGCCATTGACTTAACATTGTGATGAACTTTGACGATTAATAACTCGGACCGAGGAATTTGTAAAAAGATGAAACTCGCCACATTTGAAGAGGGTGACAGCCTCTGTAAGAACATACCACACAATGGGGTAAAAGTTGCACCCCTGGGGTGCTAGAGCTGCCCAAACATGCCCCATAGAGATACTATGGGGAAGGCCGTCCCATGAAACAGCATCTACTATGGCAAATTGCCTAGGGATTGAACATAGCTCTGCAGCACAGCGTCACAGTGACAAGGGGGAGGGCTCATTTTACTCAGGCGACCAATGAGTGTCACAGGATCACAGTGAAGCTATTAAGCCACGCCCTAGCAACCATTTAAAACACCTTAGCAACCCATCCCATAGACTTCCATTCAAATAGATCGTCTTCTATCTATGGATAGGAAAGTCATAGAAATTTGAGGGCGGGCTCGTATGACTCAGGGCAGCAAACTGCCAATCACCAATGTCTTCAACACTTCCTAGCCACGCCCTAGCAACCATTATTGAGCACCTTAGCAACCAAATACAAAGTGAGATATCTTCAGTTCTGAATGTCGTAGAGGCGTTGTGGTTGGTTTATATCGTTCATACTGTCAAGTAGCCTTTGAAGAGACATCAATGGCATAGGCTTAGCCACTCCTTAGCAACCAAACAGAGTACCCTAGTAACCATTTAGCCAGACCTATATCTGTATGGTGTTGATTATGAATTTGCACATGGTTTATTTTAAAGCATATTAAAGACACAAAATATACAAGCAACAAAAAAACCTTGATTGTCACCGAAGGGGTTATTTACAAGTCTATGCAGCATATTTCATTGTGGATTGTTTTATGAATCTGTATGTAATTGAATATTAATGGAATTGTAGCTATTGAAGGGGTGGATTTTAAGTGCCAGTGTTACCAGCATTATAAGTGCAGCCCTTTGCACAAAACCACTGCTATTTTATATTACCTGAAGTACACTGAGCATGTTTATCACTCTCAAATAAACCTATATCTTGGTAACACTTTATAATAAGTATTGTGTAATAAAACATTTACAAATAATTAGCAAATAGTTAATTAATACGATTAAAATATCCAAAAATCGCCAGATCAAATGTTATATATTTTGTTGACTTTTTTACTCACATCATCCTAAATAAGCTTTGCCCATCATACAAAATATTTTAAAATTAATCACAAATCATTTAGCAATACAAGTTATTCATTTTTTATTAATATGATATTCTAATATCGATCTAAATTACTGCAAAGTGCAGTGAGTCCCATAGGAGCCACTGAGCGAACACACAGAACAACGTTATAACAACTTTCAACACACTCATATGTATTTAGTATTATTGTTTTAATCATATAAAACAGCTCTGCTTTACCCATAGGTGTGTGTGTGTGCGCGTGTGTGTGTAATGTATTTGTAAATATTTAAAGGAACACTGAAAATGAGTGAAATTAATGTCTAAAATATTCTGGATTAAAGAATTTCATTGGTTTTCCATGACCTAATCTAAAGTGAGAACATTTACAGGTAATAAGTTGTCTAACTTTAAATATTTGTTAATTACAGTGAGAACGTATGAAGAACTCAACATTGTATATAATCTATTAATATATGAATTACATTTTAAACCATTAATTACAACTATTAATTAACTATAAACTAATAGTTTGCAAATAATTTGTAAATACTTTTCACACTATACTTATAAAGAGTTACCTATATCTTTTAATATTTTTTATTACATCAAGCAAGATTTTTTTTGTATCTTTTCTCCGTTAGTTTCATAATAATGATTAAAAAAAGAAAATTATGCAAAACATGTGACACAAACTGGACCAACACAACAGCAAGGTTCAGAGAACAAAAAAAAAAGACATAGAGAAAAAGAAAGCATGCCTACCTGCTATGCAGAGGCCAAATATGGTGAGCAGTACCAGAATATAAAGGGACACAATGGCATATTTGATTGCGGTGAAGGAATCCAATTGACCACAGCAACTATCTGTCTTTCTCCTGTACTTTGATGAACCGACTGTGAAAGACAAACACTGATCAACATGGAGTCTTGAAATAAAACACATTTAAATCAGGGACTAGGGAGGTAAATACCAATTAAAGAGACGAAGGTTGACAACAATTTTGGTTTTGATACCAATTAAAGAGACGAAGGTAGACAACAATTTTGGTTTTGATATGATACCAGAATCTAATACCTCAATATTAAATGTCTAAGTGTCTAAAGCAGTCTCAAAAAATATCTGAAAATATCTGATTGTGCTTAGTACGAATGAAATTACACAATTCTTGTTTTTTATTATTATTATTGAATTACTGCAGATTATTAGCAGACCACGGCGCCTCACGAGTTCGTCAACTAAAATGAATTTGTTTGACAGCAGTCGAGAGAAGATGGAGCAGATTTTTGGCATTGATTTTTTCGCCATAGTCGACATCCGTACGCATCTCCCGCGAGTCCTCCGTATTGTGTCTGCGTTATCTACATAATCTGCGTAATCCCTTCCTCCTCCTCCTCTGCCGCTACTGTATCGTCTGTCTCGAAGGTAAGAACTCATAATTAAACCACATTTTATTTTGTTTTATATTACAGGAATCCTTACATACTATAATTTTGTGTGTGTTTCACACTTTGGTGGCTGACGGACACAGAAGACACGGACGTAAGGGATCAACTGAAAACTCTTTAATGAAACCAAAAACGAACAACACTATAAATACAAACTCAAAACGGCACACAGTTGTGCAAAACTCGGGAACCAGAAACGAGGAACACTGAGGACACCTACACCTGGCGAAACGCTGAAAGAGTTACAACAAACGACAACCACATGGGGACTCAGGGGGGTATTTAACGAGGTGAAACAAGGGAACGGAAGGATACACAGACAGGACCCGAAGTGAAACAAGACAAGACCATGAAAACAACATGACGAGACTGTGACAGTGTGTCTCTTTAGCAATTACAAACATGTTTTTTCCATTGTTATTAGCACTAAAAAGGGAGTTTTTTAGAGGGCTGGAACTGATAAATTTTTTCTAGTTATTTCTTATGGGAGAAAATGATTTGAGATACGAGCAACTCAAGTTACGAGCTCCGTCCTGGAACGGATTAAGCTCATATCTCAAGGCACTACTGTATTTATATTAGGTCTTTTTTTTTTTTACAAAATAATTCATAGATGTGCTTTCGCTGAGCTTGCTCTAAACAAACTCCAGCATTTTCAGTGGTGTTAAGTGGACACATCTGAATAACCATTGGCTAGAATGTTGCATGCTGCAAAAACACAGTGTTTAACTTGATTAACTTGCTGCTCTTGATATACTGTGTTCTATGAGCTTGTGATCTTAGATATAAACATTTCTGTTCTACCCAAATCAGAAATGTGACAAAAAAAATAAAATAAATGTGAATAAAAAAAAGCTAGAATATGAAATAGACTAGCCAAACTATTCTTAACCTATTAGAAATTCACAAGCGATTCTTCCACAATAGAGAAGAAACTTTTGAAATTCATCTTTGAAAGACATGACATCATATAATAAACATCACCTAATGATGCACAGACAAAACACAACAACAGTGACGCTAAAAAAAAAAACATTTATACAACATAAACTAACATTACAAAATAAACCAGCAACACAAACTGCTAAAAGTGAAGCA
The DNA here is from genome assembly GCA_037043235.1 of Rhodeus uyekii. Classification (NCBI taxonomy): domain Eukaryota; kingdom Metazoa; phylum Chordata; class Actinopteri; order Cypriniformes; family Acheilognathidae; genus Rhodeus; species Rhodeus uyekii. Next base: position 2,055,985 of record JAWRVZ010000115.1, read on the forward strand.
TAAACACACAGGAACACATTGAATAGGGATGCCTTTTCTTCTTCTTTCTGTCCTCTTATCTTCATATAAAGTAGTGGCTTCATTTGTAAGTACAGTAATACCTCGGTTTACGAGTGACTTTGTATACAAGCAAATCGGTGTACGAGCATGGAAAGTCAAATCTGTGTACGAGCATTGTATCGGTGTGCGAGAAAAATATTCTTCTCGCCCACGCGCATTTTTGTGTGGAAAAGATCCCTTTATCACCCCTTAACTTGTTCATTCTCTTGTTCGTTCAAGTCTTCACGGTAGCAGCGACGCTACTCAAAGCTGAAGTGCGTTTACAGTAAATTGTCAAGTATTTTTAGTTTAATTGTCAATTATTAATTAGTATTTATATGAGATCTTAATGGTTATAATTGTAACTGTAATTAATAGGGTAAAACCAAAAAAATATTTAAAATTGACATTTATGGTCATGTGGAACGAATCAAGTGATTTTTAGTGCATTCTTATGGGGGAAATTGTTTTGGTGTATGACAATTTTGGGTTACGAGCTCTTGGAACGAATTAAACTCGTAAACTGAGGTATTACTGTATGGTTAATATGTCAAAAAAAATTCCCACCCGGCCCTCAACATAAAGAGCATCTGAGACACCTGATTTAAACTATTTCGTTTTTTTAATCGATTACTTTATTTCAGCCTTTATGTGCCAGCTGTGCAGGGCAAATTTCCTCTCAATTGTATGGACTAAAATACAGAATACTGCTATATGAGATCACAATTTAAGGCACAAATAATGTGATTTGTAATTTTTGTATCTGTAATTTAATGCAAAATAAATGTGAGCACTGTGCATTTTTACTAGCAAATAGGTGCCAATTTTGATAAAACAATATAAATTAGAAATGAAAATGACATTTAAATGCTTAAAATAACTAATTTTACATTCTGGCATGAATATCCTGCAGGCTTCCACCCTTGTCATATTCACATTTTTGAACATGGGGATTCAAAAGATTTTCAAGAGTTTTATTTGTCACATACACAGTTATATACAGAATATATAACCGGAAGGAAATGTAAACAGGTCCGCTCCATGGACAGTGGAAAATAACAGTTATAAAAACTTAAAATTTAAAAACGTATTGTAACACTACGGAGAGCAGGAACGTGTGCGATGCGGAGAGGAAGAACGAGGAGCAACAGGTTCCAAACGGAAACTCTTGTTTATTAAACAAACGCGAAAAACAAAACCACTTTAAATAAGAACAGAAAACGGCACTTTAGTGCAAAAACCAGGAGACTTAGAATACTTGGGGAAAACTAGGAAAACGGCATCCACACACAAGGAGACTTGAACACGACACGATCAATGTCAACATTACAGGTTCAACAACTGACAAAGACCAGGACACACAAGAGGGTATAAATAGAGACAGACATGGGAAACACCTGGAGACACTGACGAGGTAATTGAAACTAGAAAGGTGTGGAAGGTTCTAGAAAGCCCCGGAAGTGAACAGGAAGTGATATCACGATAGACAGGGAGTGACAACAGGAAGTGACCCCATGACCTCAGTGACAGGGAAGTGACAAAGAGCGAGGCGCGCTGGGACTTGGGGCAGAGGTCACTGGGCTCTGGGCAGAGTTCTGGAGGTGGCTCTGGCTCCGGCTGGACGGCAGGAGGACCGGCGGTGGCTCCGGCAGGAACGGCAGGAGGACCGGCGGTGGCTCTGGCGGAGGCTCTGGCTGGAGGACCGGCGGTGGCTCTGGCGGAGGCTCTGGCTGGAGGACAGGCGGTGGCTCTGGCGGAGGCTCTGGCTGGAGGACCGGCGGTGGCTCTGGCGGAGGCTCTGGCTGGAGGACCGGCGGTGGCTCTGGCGGAGACTCTGGCTGGAGGATCTCGGGCTCTGGCTCTGGCTGGCGGATCTCGGGCTCTGGCTGGCGGATCTCGGGCTCGGGCTCTGGCTGGCGGATCTCGGGCTCGGGCTGGCGGATCTCGGGCTCTGGCTCTGGCTGGCGGATCTCGGGCTCTGGCTGGTGGATCTCGGGCTCTGGCTGGCGGATCTCGGGCTCTGGCTCTGGCTGGCGGATCTCGGGCTCTGGCTCTGGCTGGCGGATCTCTGGCTCTGGCTGGCGGATCTCGGGCTCGGGCTCTGGCAGACGGATCTCGGGCTCTGGCAGACGGATCTCGGGCTCTGGCAGACGGATCTCTGGCTCTGGCAGGCTGATCACGGCCTCTGGCTCTGGCAGGCTGATCACGGCCTCTGGCTCTGGCAGGCTGATCACGGCCTCTGGCTCTGGCAGGCTGATCACGGCCTCTGGCTCTGGCTGGCTGATCACGGCCTCTGGCTCTGGCTGGCTGATCACGGCCTCTGGCTCTGGCTGGCTGATCACGGCCTCTGGCTCTGGCTGGCTGATCACGGCCTCTGGCTCTGGCTGGTGAGTCACGGCCTCTGGCTCTGGCTGGTGAGTCACGGGAACGGTCGCGGGACTCGGTTTAGCCCGTTTACGGCGGTGGCGGCGCTTTGATTCGGTCGTGGTCGATGGTGGGTGAGCGACGGTGTCCCATTGATCACCGGGCTGGTCTGAATGACGGCTAACCTTGTCTTCCTGTTCGCCCACCATAAACTTGGAACCATTCAAAATCAGAACGTAGTTCACAAAGTCCATGACTGGTTCAAAACAGTGTTCCTGGTCGATGAATTGGTTTAGCTCTTCATCCAGACCCAGCCAGAAGCAGTAATTGAGAGCAGGATTCCCCCAGCTCACCTGGTTTACCAGATCCAGAAACTCACTAGTGTAGCTTTCCAGTGAGTGACCTCCTTGGCGAAGAGACGCGAGTTTGATGGCGGGTTCTTCCATCTTGCCACGAGAAGTCTTGTTGGGGTGACAAGGGGTGTCAGTTGTTCTGTAACACTACGGAGAGCAGGAACGTGTGCGATGCGGAGAGGAAGGACGAGGAGCAACAGGTTCCAAACGGAAACTCTTGTTTATTAAACAAACGCGAAAACAAAACCACTTTAAATAAGAACAGAAAACGGCACTTTAGTGCAAAAACCAGGAGACTTAGAATTCTTGGGGAAAACTAGGAAAACGGCATCCACACACAAGGAGACTTGAACACGACACGATCAATGTCAACATTACAGGTTCAACAACTGACAAAGACCAGGACACACAAGAGGGTATAAATAGAGACAGACATGGGAAACACCTGGAGACACTGACGAGGTAATTGAAACTAGAAAAGTGTGGAAGGTTCTAGAAAGCCCCGGAAGTGAACAGGAAGTGATATCACGATAGACAGGGAGTGACAACAGGAAGTGACCCCATGACCTCAGTGACAGGGAAGTGACAAAGACACAGAAAGACAGGACCAAGTGTGACACTTATATTATAATAGAAATAGGATAAAAAGTACTGTATATGTAGAATTATAAATAAATCAAGTAGAAAATTAAAGGTGGAATTTAAGCATAGGCTATGAACTGATTGTGCCAGTTTCATTTTGACAACTGTTGCAAGATTTTGAAACTACTGTTGTTGTTGTTGTTGTTGTTGTTGAAGAATTCACTGATCAGATTTCATTAAAGTTGACTAATCTTTGTTGTTGTTTCTCATCCATGAGGATGCAAAGACGGAGAACAAGTGATTGGGGGTTTTGAGAATCAGAACCAAGCTCACTGGGCAAGTTGAACTTTAGCAATAATGTGAGCTTCTTTTCTATTAATATGCCTAGCAGTGAGGAACAGCAATATTATATAATATATAATATATATAGCAATATATAATATAACAGTAACACTTGATGTAATTCACTACTATCTAAATTAAAATTTAATCTGTTAGTCTGTTCAGTTGTATTAGTCCAGTACTTTATAGTCAAACTCATTTTTATGTAGAAATAATGAAAATTTCTTTGCCACCCCAAACTGGTTATAATATCCTGGCTATAACATTTTAAAATATTACACCTGGGATGGCATGAGGGTGAATGATGAGTAAATGATGAGAGAGTAACCTTGTGTGAGTGACTGATATTTCCTGCTTTGCTACACAGAATAAATTTATGGGGATGGAACCACAAAGGTGAGTAAAGAGCAAAATGATTCATTTCAAGGTAAACTATTACTTAACACGTGATACACAAAAAGGAGAAAGGGTAACAGGATTTTAGAAAAAGACTAGTAACAAAATCAGGTTACTAACGGTGCTGCGGCACTATACAAAGCTATGACTCTGACAAAGTTATGAAATTCTGTCAGTTAAGTGAAAAGAAATTATGCTTTAATTCAATGTCACTGAATCTTTTCACAACCACTTCCAAAAGAGTGGTTTTGAAAGTCTTCACACCATGAGATGTTTCAGTGCAACAATGAAGGGATGACTACAGACATTCTTCTGATTATAAGTACTGTATTTTTTTAAGTAGATATCAACTTTTTTTACCCTAACTGTCAAGTTTAGTCTGTGTTTCTGTTCTGTTGCCTGTTTATTGCCATGTTTTTCAATTATTATGCACAACACCCTTTTATATTGGTTTGAGTGTGTATTTATAGTCCTCATTTTCAGTCAGTCTTGGTCTGATCTTCTCATGATTATGTTTTTTCGGTTTCACATAGTTTTGAAAAAGATGTCTTGAAAAAGTGTATTTTTGAGTTGCTTGCACTGCTTGCAAATAGATTCAGCTCTTTTATCTCTGTTTGCAACAAACGCTGACACTAAGAGTCTACTTACACTCAACCAATGCTCTAATGAGAGTTAGTTGACATGTAGTTGCAACATTAACTAGAGAGGATAAAGTTCGTCGAGACAAACTTTAGAAGTTGGCTGAGAACGTCGCACCAGAAACTTTAATTTCGCATGTTGGTAGCACAATTTAACATTAACTACGAAGTACGTTACAAAACCAGAAATTAATAGGTTGCTAAGGTGTTTAAGGTGTAGGGTGTAAGGTGTAGGTGGTTGCTAGGGTAACCTTGGTGATTGCTAGGGGGTTGCTAGGGTAACCAGATTGGCCTGTGGCCTTCTCAGCCAACTTAATTATTTTTTTCTCTGCTCTGTCCTAACTGAAAATGCCTCTTAGTTGTTATAAAATCACTGAAAGGCATGCAATTCATTTTCCTTCCTTGCTGTCACTGTCCTTTATTCCCTCTATTCTCCAGGCTTATGCTACTTTAATCAATATTCAAAACGTTGTATTGTGACACTCTTGTGTGCTTTTGCATCTTTAGGATGAATCGCTTTCTGTATTCCTCAAGCTGTAATTTACTTTGGGTAAAGCGTCTCCTAAATGAATACATTTAAATTTAAATGCAAGTGAGCATCCTGCATTTCTTTAGAAATATTTATACATATTTTAGACACTGGCTGCAGTCATGACTTCATTACATAAATCACACCTGCATTTTAGCAACTACTTGCTAATACATTTATGTAAAGTAATCTTGTTGACAATTTTGAGTGAGTAAAGGCAAAGCGCACACGTTAGTGCACAATAGAGTAGCCAAAAAGATGCCTAAGTACAGTAATTAGTTACATTTACTCAAATACTTTACACCACTACATGCTACTCAACTTTGAAGCGGAAATGGGAGAAGAACAATTCAATGTTAACAAAATTCCTAGTAATTCATTTAATTCAAGGTCTCAGAATATGTATTTGTTGTTTGGAATTTCACTATTTTAAAACCACAAAAACCAACGCTGCTCTTTCTCACTAATGTGCTGACACTGCCAAAGTAATTACAACTGTTTGGAAAACTGTGCTAAAGCCAATCTAAGGGAAAAGAGAAGGGAGGAGTAGGCAAAATCCATTGCTGGAAACTTTTGCCTCCATTGGTAAAAAAAGATTAAATAAAAAATTAGCCAATCACTGTTGAGTGTTTCACTTTCAGAGGTTAGAGTTTTGAGAAAAACACATCGGCATAATATGCTAGCTTTTCTTGGTATATCAACCAATCATCATAAAGATGTTATTTTGAATTGCTCCTTCTGAAAATCTTGCAAATACCATAGTTATAGAGAGTAGAGACTGATCACTATTAAACTTGGATTATTTTTTTGGTGTGGTGAAAGGTGCATGAAATTATATTTTTTATAGAAAATATATTTGTGCAATATCATTTTTTTTAATCTAAAGGTAACAAAAATATTTAAGGCAGTTAAGCAAAAATAAACGAACAATCAAAAACAAAAAAGCTACAATTTAGTGTGCCTCCTCAATTTTATTCAATAAACTCAATTCACCATATGCCAAAGGTAAAAAATCTGTATTGAGGCGATTGCATAATGCATGAGGCTCTTGTTCTTTAGAGAGAGAAAAAAATCACATAAAATGACAGCGCTTGAAACACACACTGGAAGGAATACGGCCATCTCTGATGTCGTCAGCCTGGTTTCTTTACATTACTACTGTTTTGAAATGATTGTCTGAATGAATTGGTTTAATCTATCACTGGACTGAAAACGTTCCCCAAGTTTAGTGGTTTAAAATGATCTGATTGCAAACAAAGAAGTAAAATTGAGGTAAAGGCTTAGAATTAAAATTCACGCCTGCCAGGGTTATGGATGCTCGTGCCATTGTAGAAGCTCAGTGTGATAAATTTCCACTTCTAAGATCATCTAACTGATTTAAATTAATTTAATGACGTAGTTTCAAATACTTCAGTAATTTATTTGCATGCAAAATTTGAACAATTGTTGTTGAACAATTGAACAATTGAACAATGAACATGTTAATGTTGAAAGCCATAATTTTAGACATACTGAAAACGACAATAGATAATTCACCTCAGATTTTGAAAATAAATGAAATGAAACAAGAAGGCTCAAACTGTAAACTCAATGTGAAGGGTCAAGTGTGTTCAGTGACAAACACTGTTTCAGTCACTCTTAACATTAAAGTTAAAACGGTGTAATATTTATGAATTTGACTATGCATTTATCCATTTGGTTGTGAGTGCAGTGCGCTTACAGAAATACTCTGCCCACACGCTGTTCTAGTGACGGAGATTGAGGAGATTCCCCCGTCCATGTAAGTGCTTTGAGAGTCTTTGATAAAGCGCTATATAAATGTAATGAATTATTAATTATTATTATTGTTCTGATTGGCTGTGATATGTAATTGACTTTTCACATCTTTTTGTCATGTCTGCTGCTTGTTGCTGGGATTTAATTGGATCGCGTCTGGTTAGGACAGGGACTGTAGCTCTGAGGCTATTACATTTTCTAAAAGTTTTGCGAGAAATAGGACAATACAAATTTGACTGTAATGGACAAATATAGCACAAACTGATTGAGGTTTCTAAAAAATGTAAGTGTTGACAGCAATTTTGAGATCTTCAGGGACAGAACGCGAACGCCTTGATCAGAAAGATCTCAGACAGACAAGCCATAGAAAGAGAGGTAGAAACAGTCACAGAATATGTGCAATTCAAAAATAACTGAAAAATAGTAAGGAAGATCCATACCTTCTTCACATAGATTGAGTTTTGAAAGATTCATCCCATCGTAGCCCTCCTCATAAATTGAGCTGTTATCCCTATCCTCATTGCTGGTGGTCAGATACATTGTCTTATCCTCCATTCACAACTCACTGGAAGGAGAAAAAAAAGTAAAAAAAAAAAACGATGCTTATTAATTCAAGGATAGAACAAGCTGTTGTCAGTGATAGTTGCATGTAAAGATGCGAAACAGATCTAATGGCCCCAGTATTGATTTTTTTAAACAAAACTCTCAAAACAAAATATTCAGGACACTTGGACACAAAACATTTTTGGGGATCAGAACAACTATGTAAAACTGACGAGAACAGACAAAGAATTGAAAGTAACCCTAGCCCTAACCACAGCTAAAATATATATACAAACCAATCAATGAACTGAGCAACAGATGCAAATGATAATCATAAACTGAAAATGACCTAAAAAAAAAAAATAGGGAACAGAAAAAAAATCCACTCGAAAAGACATAGATTACCCTTCACAGCCGTGATAAACAAGAGGTTTAGTTTGATATCAATTTTATTAAATAATTTGCCCATCTTTACACTTTAAGAAGTGTTTTGTATGATTTGACTTTCTCATAATTTACAATGTCCTAAAATGCAAATAAAAATTATTACAAAATAAAAAGATTTTACGACCCGCATGACAATGTTATCATTGGTAGTCACTTTGAATAAAAACACTTGCTAAAAGAAAAACTTTCTTCTTTTTTTTATTACATTTTTATTAAAACGTTACTTCTTTTAATTACATTTTTTATTTTTGGTATCTAACAGGACAAGCACACATTGCAATCAGTCATGACAAATATCTGCATTAGTCAGTCAAAGAAGACTGTGTAATGGAGTAATTCATTGTGTAATTAATCATATTTTATGTAATAGCTATAGTTTTATATTCTGCATTTATTTAGGACATTACTATTACGGACTTGGTGATTTACATGAATCTTCATCTGATGGGAATTAACAGCCTTCAGAAATATTTTAATTGTATTTTCTTTTCCTCTTACTGTCATGAAACGTTCAGGGAGGACTCAAGCGCAGGGGAAAATATAGGATTTATTTTAGAATAACAAAAAGAACACAAAATGCAAACAAAAACCCACGATGGGGAAAACATAACGAAACTCACTAGAAACACATTTGAACATAACATAACCCACTGGATAGGCTGGTTAAGAGACACTAGGAACATAACCAGGGACCATGGAATGACAACGACACCACACAGGACATCATACACACCGGGATTAAATAGGGAACACATGAGGAGAGGTAACAAGCTGAGAACAGCTGACAACACTCAAGGGAAACGAGGTAACAAGGTGGGCGGGGTTAAAAAATGACAAGACACCACAAAGAGGCAGTGCCAGGGCTCTGTCAACAGACAGTCGAAAACAGACACTCGAAAAGACCAACCTGGAATGACAGAGCCGTGACACTACCCCCCCTCTAAAGGGACGCCACCTGGCGTTCCTACTAGAACCCAAAGAGACAAAACACCACACAAGATACATACAAGACAGGGAACACTAGAATACATGGGAAAGAAAAAGCAAGAAAAAGGGGAGTACAGGCAAATCCAAACCAAAAAAACAACAAAGTCCACAAACTAGGAAGAACAAAAGAAAAAAAAATAGCCCCCAGAAGTCAAGACAGAGTCCAGGAAGGGGCGGGTGGGATGAGCCAGTGTGGCTCTAATAAAGCCGGCAGGTCAGGTGGCGCCGGGGGGGACAGCCAGGTGGGCTCAAGCCAGACCCGCAGGTCAGCGGCGACTCCGGGAGGTCCGGCGGGACCGGCAGGATGATCCACCAGAGTTCAGGTAGGGTCGGCAAGTCAGGCCAGGAGAGCTCCGGTTTCTCCAGCGGGGCAGGTCGGGAAAGTTCAGGCAGGGTCGGCAGACCAGGCCGGGAGAGTTCGGGCTTCTCCGGCGGAGCTTGCAGGGCGAGCAGTCTGGGCAGCACCGGCAGGGCGAGGCCCGCACAGGGCGCGGAAGGGCGAGGCGCGCCGGAAGAGCGAGGTGCGCACGGGGAGCCGGAAAGGCGAGAGTCACTGGGACTAGCGGACTGGAAGAGGTCCTTCTCCTCCTCCTCTTCCACTTGCGAAGGCCATGAGCTGGCTCTGGGATGGCAGCCTCTGGGATGGCGGCCTCCGGGCCGGCAGTCATTCTCCTTCCCCGCCTTCGTCTCTGGGTCACCGTGGAACTGGAATTTCTTTTGACTGTTGCTGGAACAGTCGGTTTTGGGGTCAGTCTCTCTTCCCTTAACCGGATGTGATCCACGAATTCCCAGAAGCTAAGGTCCTCCAGTTTGTCAAAATCCTACATGTGTTTAGCATCTTTGTTTGGATCATGATTAAAATCCAGTGGTTGTCTTTTATTTCAAATAGCTACGGACAGTTTTTCTTTAAGGCCAGTTATAGTGCAAATAAACAACAAATAAATTAGCTTAAAGTAAGAAAATTGGCAACCAATATAAGAATCGGTTATGAAAAATCCTGATTGGTGCATCACTAGAAATGCTGCTAATTTTGTTCAGTTTTAATTCCCCAGTGTATGAAACTACAAGGTGAAGTCAATTAAGAATTCTGATCTGGAGTCTTCTATATAACATACCATAACTTAATAATGCAAAATAATAATAATAATAATCCACCAAAGCCAGAGAACTGGACTATTCTCCATAAGTCGGTGCATTGGTTCTATGAGGATAAAGCTCATGCAAAAGTCAAAGTTTGAAGAATCCACTTCCACTTGAATGTCTTTGTAACCACAGTTTACTTCTTACAGAACACACAGAGTCCAGTTTAAAAATGTCATTAAAAAGCACTTTATCTGCTCTCTCTGATTATACAAGTGCACACTGACAGTTTGGCACAAAGCGTGGACAGCACTGTGAGCTCATGTGGCTGCTATGCAACTCAGATTACTGTAAATCTACTGGATAATGGAGACACACATACCCACACACACACACACACACACACACATGCACAAAAAAGAGCAAACCTCCTTTTCTCTTTTTCGGTTCCCACATCTGTCTCTAATATTTGTCTCTATTCACAATACATTTTACATGAGATGTTGCATACTTTTTCCGTTTCCAACTACATCAAAATAACAATACAATAGCACCTGATAACTATCTTCATCATCACAGTGACTTCAAACAGAGGACAGGTTTACCATTAATGACTTCACTTAGTTATGTCATGAGATAAATAAAGACAAATAGGCTTCTGCTAAGGTTGAAGATGGCAATGCGTGTCCCTTTAATGAGCAATTATTGCGCAAAACCCAGTACACTGCAATATGCCTTGTTCATTCCATAACATTGAAAACATTACATTTTTCATGCAATTTTGTACTGTGGATAGTAGTTAACCTGAAAGACTCAGCTGAGACATTTTGTTTCAGTTAACTCAGTAGCTTTCCAATATATACTGTATTTGAAATAACATAAGTTAAGTGGTTTATACAAGTTAAACCAAAGATTGTGAAGGTGTATGCATTGATTAAAACACCCTCATATAACATAGCGGTGGCATTGAAAAATACAAGATGCGCATGAAAACATTGTACAATCTCATACTGCCTCAGTTGGACCTGTCAGCTCAGAGCTTCATCATCACCAGAAGAAGAAAGCTTTTTGTGTCATTACCGGAGTCAAGTGGGTGCTGAAAGCGCAGGCTCTTGTTCAAACTGATGCGCTCACTGGTGGAGAGCTGTGCAAAGATCCGTGAGATAAAACCGATTTTGTTTTTGTTGTCGCGCTATACGGACACTAGACCCTGAGTAACGTTTTTCTGGGAGTTCTGTGTATAGAGCAAATATATTCTTGCCTCAATCCATCGTCAAGCGTCCTTCGCACTCAAGAAGGTGTCCAATTTCAAGCGACTCCCACATGTGGGAAAACACACAAAAGTGCTTCGTAGGGTTGCCAGATTGGTAGACTGTTCCCTCACAAAAATGTTTCGAGTGAATACAAACCAAAGCACTTATTGCGAGAAAGCATCTGAAGTCACCATGAAATCATTAATACCGGAACAAAAGTTGCTGGTAAAAGAAAGTAGCCTATTCAATTTGAGTCATATTCACCTAAAAACAACATGAATAATTTGACACGGTAATAAGAACAACATGTTCACATAGAAATATTATCAGTTTAGTTGATTATTAATTCAGCTGACCGTAGCTATGCTGTATATCGGTCTGCGTATTAGACGTTTCTTTTGAATATTTTTCATACCATTTTAGAGATTTCATACTGCACTAGTCAAAAAGACAACACTTAAAATCACACATTGGATCTCAATTAATAAAACATTACATTTGAAAATCAATGTAAAAAAATGGTTACAGTCTGATCCAGCCTCTTCATCACAGTATCTCAGCAAGTTCATCATAGTTCATCAACTCATGATGTACGTAAAGGAACCATTGGTTAACCCCTGGAGGTAGAAATATATATTCTTCCCCAGACCATTACTGACCTTCCGCAACACCAGTCGTGCTGGATGATGTTGCAGGCAGCATAATTTTCCTCACGGGATCTCCAGACACTATTATGTCAGTCAAATGTACTCAGTGTGAACCTGCTCTTCCGTGAAGAGAACAGGGCGTCAATGGCGGACTTGAATTCAGATGTTCTCTGGCCAATAACAATTGAACGGCACAGTGTTAAGCTATGAGCACAGCTCCCAGTAGAGGACATTGGGCCAGTCCATGCTTTTGAAACGGTGCTGGGAGACACACCAAACTACCTTGCGATAGCAAATAGGGTTGCAGATGATGCTTCAAGATACAAAGACTGATGAGTTGGCTACGCTAACAAAACTGAAGGCAAATCAGTCCAAAAGAACAAGGAAATAACAGTTTATAAATAGCACCAGAAAAAAATGTCCCTTTTGGGGGGTTATCTTGATGTTGCCTCTTTTGCTGATGTACCTGTTCTCACTTTCACTTATTTTGTTTTCTTTATTTAAGTACCACAATGATGAAGCTATTTCACATGGCACATGTTAATGTATATTTACAAAACAAAATTAATGCTGAATTTAATGGATCATGTTCCCACTAAATCCTACAGTTACTGTTAGAATGTGTTGAGCAATGCAGAAGATGTTGTAACTTGGTTCATTGGAGTAGCTGGACAGTAGGTCTTGGGAGAGCTGAATCTGAAACTGGTTACCAGATGGGGCTGAACTATGGCAGGAATTTCCTCAATTTCCCCAACAATGAATTTAGATCTGTTTAGTACAAAGATGTTATTGATTAAATCCACCATAACCTTGTATCAATCATCAGGAGTGACAAATGGGAAAAGTTCCCATCATTCAGTACCATCCAGAACCTTGAGTTGAGCATTGTGTCGCTCAAGCTCACCAGATGTTCCAGTTCCAAATACTCTGCAAACACCTACAGAGAAGACATTTCTCTACCTGCTTCTGCAGCTTCCATCTTATCCTTCAGCTTTGTAGGTTGGTTCATCGGTCACAGTTGCTGTTGCTGTAGAAACACGGAAACAAGGAACTTAAAGAATCTTTAATGGTGAACTCAGGAGATCAACAAAAAACAACCTTTTTGCAAAAACCTTGTAATAAAACCATCCAGGTGTAACACTGATGAGAACCCACTAAGACCAAGAACAAGACACAGCTGAATCAAATTCGCACAAGGGAAACATGAATAATTAATCATAAATCGTTTTAATTAATTATAAATATTTGGATCAGTTAATAAAATTACCTTCATTTAATTGAATTAATATTGTAATCAATAAATCTTTTCATCCAGAAAAAACTTAGTATTGACTGTCTATAAACTCTTCAGAAAGGATATTTTCATGGTTAAAGAAAAATAACTTTCTTAACATGTAACTATGATCATAATAATCTGGCAGCAATGTCACACTGAGACTAAGGCTGGTTGCCCACTGACGCTAAGCAGGGCTCAGGCTGGTTATTTTCCTGGATGGGAGACTGACTTGGTTGCTGCTGGAAGTGGTGTTAGGAGGCCAGCAGGGGGTGCTCACCCTGCAGCCTGTGTGGGTCCTAATGCCCCAGTATAGTGACGGGGACACTGTACTGCAACAAGCACCGTCCTTTGGATGAGACGTTAAACCGAGGTCCTGACTCTCTGTTGTCATTAAAATAGTCCTTCGCAAGAGATGGGGTGTAACCCCGGCATCCTGGCCAAATTTGTCCATCATGGCTTCCTAACCATGCCCATTCTCTGATTGGAGACATCACTCTGTCTCCTCTCCACCAATAAGCTGGTGTGTGGTGAGCGTTCTGGCGCAATATGGTTGCCGTTGCATCATCCAGGTGGATGCTGCACTCTAGTGGCTGTTGAGGAGATTCCCCCGTCCATGTAAGCGCTTTAGGGGTATATGATAAAGCGCTATATAAATGTAATGAATTATTATTATTATTAATCATTAAATTAGCATTAATGTGTAAACAGACCAGAATGACTTACAAGAAGCTCATATATTCTGTGCAGTTTTATTGAATGAATCACAAACACCAACTTTAGTCAGTGCTTCATTCAAAACTACAGTCACCGGGAGGTTTACAAGGCCACTGGCTTGGTGCCAATCACCAGTCCTCTCACTTCCCTGCTTTGTGGCAAACACAAGTCTCTGTCCTGGCTACAGGAGGCAGTCAACATTTAATATTCAACAGAATTCAACACATTAAAGGAAGTTTTCAGCCATACACCACTCCTCACTCATTCTGATCCAAATCAACCCTTCATCGTAAAGGTAGAGTAGGAGTGGTTCTGTCACAGTAGCGGGGGGTTCCTCTTTTGCTCCATCCATGTGGTTTCTTTTCCCATATGTTCAACCCAGCAGAGAAGAACAATCATATTGAGAACTATTGTGGTGAACCAAGCCAGTGCCCTTGTAAACCTCCCAATGACCAGCAGTACATCCCAAAGAGCCAACAAAACATCCAAATCCCCATCCATACCACTTACTCCTCTATTGGTACTGGTCACCCAGAGACCAATCAAACCCTCTTTCTCCTTCAAGACCATTATTGGTCACTCAACATGGCTAGTAACATTAGGTTTGTGAGTAGATGTAAATAATTTTTTTCCAGAAACTCTTGCCATCTTCCATTAGGCAAGCTCCTTTCTGTGCCCATTCCAAATCATTCCTAGTCACATCATTTGTCCAAATAATGTAGACTCATTCATTTCAAAGGATTGCCGACAGCCATGGAGATGGCTAAAGCCCTGTTCTTCTGTGTACTTCTGTATATCACCAAGAGGACATCATTTCTGACAGATGTTCCCTGTCCAGCTCCCAGGTCTGGTGAGCCTTTATAAAACTCCTAGAAGTGATCATAAGTCTGTCCTCTGGATATCAAACCAGATTAACAGGCAGATGGAACGCAAAATTCAAGAAAATGGAAACTTCCTCCGAACCTTCTACCATAACCACCAGAACTCCCGGAGCCAGTGTCTCACCTGTCCCAAGTATGCAAAAAACTTGATGCATGAACAAGCCACAGGTCCCACTTCATTCTAATACATTGTCATACTGAGGTTGGTCGCAATAAAACTAAGAAGTCTGCTTTACTTTAGTCTCGATTGTCTTGAATACAGGCTGCTTCAGGACGAGATGCTGAGACAGGGGTTGGCCAAGAGAGAAACTAGCTAAATAGTAAGAAGACAGATTTAGCAACTTCTTAAATGACTTTGCCTTTACACTATTCTGTATTCCCTCTTTAAAGCAGTATATCATTGAAGCAGATGTATATGACTATATATGGATATTTCTATATTTTCAGGAACCAATTCTATAATGCTATGCTTGCTATGCTATGCTATGCTATGCTATGCTATGCTATGCTATGCTATGCTATGCTTGCTATGCTATCTGTTTCAAAAGTGTTTGTCATTCAACCTATGATAATGAGTCATGAAGCTCCTTTCTAAATGTGATTTTAACGCAGAGCAGTGGCGAAGGTTGTGAGCTCTGCATTGGGGATGAACGTTCTGTATTGACTTTTGCAATATTGATGAAAGGGGTGTGTACTTTATGGTCTTTGGGTTTTTAGTTTTGTTGTGGTTGTGGTTCTATAGATTCTGTAGAACAAGCTTTGCAGAAACAGATAACTTTTTGCTGTAGTTTGGTACTGTAAGTAGTGTGATACAATAGTTGCGAAAACAGATTTTCATAAGAAAGGTTGGACTGGATAGACGCTTATTCTACTTTCAATATTGAAGGAAAAAGTATGATCTGAGCATTTTCCTATTTTTGTGTTATCTTAATTTTGTTTCTTTTGAGGAAGAGGTTTGATTTAGAAGATTTTCTAAAATGCATTGTAGCAAATCAAAGATAAAAAAGAGGAGCCAAGGGGCAAGTTCACCAAGGAAGCTTCATTGATCTTTATCTTAAAGATTTTAGGCTTCAAAGAGATTGTGGAGGTGCTTGCTGCTTTTGGCCCTGATGTGTGCACTAAAATGTCACGTAAACTTTAAATCCCACAGAATTAATTTACGCAAAGCCATTTTAGAGGAGAGGCGCATCGGAATGGAATGCCGATTGAGCTTCAGTTACAAACTAAGACTATATTTTCAGGGATTATTTCTATAGTGCTTTGCTTGGAAATGTGTTTCGAAAGTGTTTGTCTTCCAAACCACGATGATGTGTTAGGATGCTCCTTTCTGAATGTGAGGTTGACGCAGACCACAAGCTCTGCGTCTTTGATGTACAAAGCAGGGGTCGGGAACGTATGAACCTACTCACTGTTTTGCTTCCATTACCTTTTTTTGTAGACCGTATGTTTTAGCATGCTCCTTTTAATACCGTGCACCTTATGTATGGGTTAAGTACAGAAATAGACCCCATAATTGAGACTGCGCCTTATAATAATTTTGCCTTATGGTGCGGAAAATAAGGTAAATGCATTAGTAATTGTGTTTTTTTTTCACCAATATTCATGTTTGTGTTGTTTTGTAAAGAACACACACACACACACAGGGAGGGAGACTCCTCGGGTTGGCCACCCCTGATCTAGATTTTAGCTTTAAGCCATTTATCTCTGAAGGCTAAACAAAATGCCCCCATAATGGAATTAACTCTTATTCAATATTCTTATTTGGTCTTTCTAGAAATAAATACAGTGGAGTTCATTTATCTCGACTCACGGTTAACTCGCCAATCCTATTGGTGGAAGGCTACTATATGTTTCTTATTGAAGGTTATTTGCATTTATGACTATTGATTGTGTAACACTAGAGGGCATTGCGAGATTGTGAGTGTAGCTCAAGATTGTGTCTGAGGCTGGAGTTGGATATGAGCTTGAGATTATTCTCAAGCACAGACTCAGTGACACATGTAGTTGCAATTATAACCAGCTATTGACTCGATACTTATGACTCACACTGACTAATTAACTTCCTCTATCCAGCTGATTGTGTTGAGGGTTTTTTATGTTCCCTGAGGGCACAAATAACTCTGGCTTTTATGACATAGCTCTTCACGTCATACCATAGCTCTTCACATCAGATGATTTTTTTACGAAATGCTCTGGCCTCAGGAGCGATTCTCCTCGACCTGACACCATGCTGATTATATTATATCATCCTCGGCATTATATCACAGGTGCCAGACCAAACAAATGGGTCCAGAGCAACAAACACACAGATGAGTACTGAGACGCAAGGCCTGTGTCACATTTATGTTAGATCCACTTTACTCTGGACTCTTAGTTTACCTTGTCTTTGTCACATGTTCCCCGTTCCTTTTCTCTCCGTCACTCATCAGTCCCCATCATCACTCATTTGTCACAGGTGTTTTGCATTCCAGTTGTAATCACTGTCAGTATTTAAGTTCCCTTTCTGGGAACTCGAGCTGTGTCGAAGCACTAGGGGAAATAGCCTTGCGTGAGTCACGTGAAGATCTGTGCAACCAATGAGAAACGAACGCGTGTGAATGCGTCACTGCCGGCGGTAGCCGGTGATGTCATGAGGAAGAGCATAAAGACGTCTGAAACCGGGGCGCGTCAGCTCTGAATGCCTTCAGCGTGCTGTGTCTGTGTGAGAGTGGTTTTTGAGACTGTGATAGCTTAAAAAATCAGAGAATGAGTGTGAAAAGTGTGGCGAGAGATGAACAGAGTTTCAGACCGTGTGTTTATCCCTGCCCACGTTTTATAACGGGCAGGGATACACACGTTATGTGTGTTATCTGTTTAGGAGTGGAACATGCACGGTCGGCACTTGAGAATGCCGGCTGTAAAGACTGTGAGCAGTTTTCCCTGCATGTTCTCCGCTCCCGCCTGGCGGTCTGTAACGAGGCCGCCCAGGCTAGTGTTCCCCGGGGTTCGGGACCTGCAGCAGCCGAGGCTTTGCGGCGCTCCCAGTCCTGGGGTTCACAAATGGATCTCGCTGAAGCTGCTGGGGTGGGTCCGTCCTTACCTCAGCCTTCACGAGATCAAGCGGGTTCCGGTCACGGGCACTCTTCGGGAGATGCTCGTGCTGTGACTCCAACACTAGCTTTGTCAAGTTCCGATAGTGAGATGGACTTAGCTAGTGTTGACCCGGTTGGGGAGGTTTCGCCACCCTCCTCGCCGGCATTTGAAGAGCTAGTTGAGGTTGTGGCGCGAGCTGTCTCTCGTCTGGATATTGAATGGCCGGCGGAGACCAGGAGCGCTCGTCCTAAAATAAGTATGTTAGACGAGCGTTATCTGCCGGCTCGCGTCACTCCCCCGCGCCGAGCTATGCCTTTTCTACCCGATTTGCATGCCGAGGTTTCCAGATCGTGGGAAAAGCCAGCCTCTGAGAGAGTTCATACACGGAACAGTCCGATGTATAAGAATCTCGTAGGGGCTCAAAGTCATTGCTATGGGGGGATGCAGAAGGTGGACGAGGCTCTTGCGAGTTACCTTGTGCCCCAGTCTGCATCCTCCATTAAAGCTCCGACGCTCCCCTCCAAGCCGATGCGCGTCATGTCGTCTTTGGTGGGGAAAGCTTACTCAGCCTCTAGTCAGGCCGCAGCGTGCCTGCACACCACGGCACTGCTGCAGGCTTGTCAGGCTAAGTTGCTTGGGGACCTCAACGAGGGCGGCGGTATCGGTCCGGAGGCAGTGGCAGAGCTGCGCCGGACCGTGGATCTGTCTCTCCGGGCCACTAGGGAGACGGCCTACTCTGTCGGTCGCTCCATGGCAGCTCTGGTGGCTACGGAGAGACATCTATAGCTCAATTTGTCATCCATTAAAGATAGGGACAAATTTGTTTTGCTGGACGCCCCTCTGTCCCCTTCGGGCTTGTTCGGCGACGCCGTTAAAAGCGTCGTCGACAAGTTTCAGGAGGCTGCACGACAGCAGGTGGCGTTCAGTTAAGTTATTCCCCGCCGCCCTCCACGTGAGACCGCCAGTCAAGCACGGTCTCAGAGCTCTTCACACAGGGCCGCTCAAAAACGAAGTGTCGCCACCCGTCTCCCTCCGGTAGAGAACCCCCTGGGGGTCGGGCCGACAAGCTCAAGCGTCTGGCAAAAGGGGCGATTTGAGGGTTGTCCTGAGCGCTAAGAAGGCTAAGAGTAAGCGGCCCTGACGCCAAGCCACAACAAGGTGGTGTATCCCTGGAGCAGCTCATCAGTCAGCCCGCCATGGGAAAACCACCCCCTCTAAGGGGGTGGTTTTGCTCAGTATGGCTTGCTCAGTTGGGGAAACTTAACACTTAAAATTCATCAATTGTATTGATTCGCCTGCTCTTTTGGGGCTTCTGTTCAGCCAAACAAACTTTGTTTATATTGTTTTTCCTGTAAAGCTGCTTTGAAACAATCAACATTGTAAAAAGCGCTATATAAATAAAGGTGACTTGACTTAAGGAGGGTCCTAGAGCAGTCCACCTGGGAATCCGGAAATCCCGGCCCAGTGGTGGACATGTTATTAGCACCAGAGGCCAAGCCCCGGGAGGCTGGTTCCCCTAGTAGAATTCCGGGATGCGTGGTCACGGCTACCCGGTATCTCTCAGTGGGTCCTGCGCACGGTCACCTTAGGGTACGCCATTCAGTTCGGGGTTTCACCACCCCGGTTCTCGGGGGTCCTACAGTCAGTTGTAGGCCCTCAGCAGGCTCTGGTCATGGAACAAGAAGTAGACACTTTGCTGGCGAAAGGGGCCATCGAGCATGTACCCCTCGCAGAGAGCAAGTCCGGGTTCTACAGCCGGTACTTCATAGTTCCCAAGAAGGATGGAGGGTTGCGGCCCATTCTGGATTTATGTCTCTTGAATCGTGCGGTCAAGCGTCTAAAGTTCAAAATGCTAACGCTCAAACAGATCGTAGTGCAGGTCAGATCCGAGGATTGGTTTGTCACTGTCGACCTCAAGGACGCATATTTCCATGTCTCCATCCTTCCGCAACACAGGAAGTTCCTGAGGTTCGCCTTTGGGGGAAAGGCGTACCAGTATCGGGTGCTTCCTTTCGGCCTAGCGCTCTCACCCCGCACGTTCACGAAAGTCGTGAACGCTGCTCTAGCTCCACTGCGCTTACGGGGCATCCGTGTCTTAAATTATATAGACGACTGGCTTATTCTGGCCCAGTCGCCACAGTTGGCGGAGCAACATCGAGATGTAGTGCTCGCACACAGAAAGGAGCTGGGGTTGAGGCTGAACGCCAAGAAGAGTGTCCTTTCTCCTGCTCAGAGAACCACCTTGGGAGTCATCTGGGACTCAGTGGCGATGTCGGCTCGGCTTTCCCCCGGGCGCATCCAAGCTATCTGTTCAGCCGTCAAGAGCATCAAGTTAGGCCAGCCACTCACGGTCAAACACTTTCAGAGGGTGTTAGGGCTCATGGCAGCGGCATCCAGCGTCATCCCACTGGGCCTGCTGCACATGAGGCCCCTGCAGTGGTGGCTAAAGACCAAGGGGTATTCCCCGAAAGGGAACCCGCTTCGCACTATCAAGGTCACGGGGCGATATCTACGCACCCTGAGTATGTGGAAGAATTCTTGGTTTCTGTCTCAAGGCCCAATGCTAGGAGCTCTGGCTCGGAGAGTCTCTCTCTCGTCAGATGCCTCCCTCTCGGGCTGGGGGGCGGTCATGAGAGACCACTCCTCACAAGGTCTATGGAACAGTCGGCACCAAACCTGGCACATAAACATGTTAGAGTTACTGGCGATCCGCAAAGCACTCTGTACGTTCCTACCGGACCTTCGCGACCACCATGTCACTGTTTTCACCGACAGTATGGCTGCGGTTGCATATATCAATCATCAGGAGGGTCTGCGTTCGCGACCACTTTACAAGATGGCGCGACAGATCCTCCTCTGGGCCCAGGGAAAGCTGCTCTCTATCAGGGCGGCCTACATCCCAGGGGTCCAGAATGTGGGAGCAGACGCCCTGTCGAGACAGGGGGCGAGACCAGGGGAATGGCGACTCCACCCCGAGGTGGTGGAGAAAGTTTGGGAAAGGTACGGAAAGGCACAGGTCGACCTGTTTGCCTCGGTAGAAAACTCCCATTGCCCTCTGTGGTTTTCACTCACACATCCAGCGCCTCTGGGGCGGGATGCCTTGACACAGGCGTGGCCGAGGTTACGCCTGTACGCCTTTCCCCCGATCGCTCTGCTCCCGGGAGTTCTGGCCAAGATTCGCCGGGACAAGGTCCGTCTCACGCTAGTGGCCCCCCACTGGCCGTCCAGAATATGGTTCGCGGACCTTGTGTCCCTCCTCGACGGGGTCCCCTGGGAGATCCCGATCAGGAGGGGCCTTCTGTCCCAGGCGGAAGGTTGCATAGAGGAAACTCTATGCCCTGAAGTGGAAGCTCTTCACTTCTTGGTGTAGTGAAAGGCAGGTGAACCCAGTAACCTGTCAAGTTGGCAAAGTACTGGAGCTCCTGCAAGTAAGATTTGTGGCAGGGCTGTCCCCCTCCACCTTGAAGGTCTACGTGGCTGCTATAGCGGCTTGCCACGTACCTCTGGGTGGGGTATCTCTGGGCAGGGACCCCCTGGTCACTCGTTTCCTCCGTGGTACACTAAGGCTGAGACCTGCGGCACAGACCAGGGTGCCTGCCTGGGACTTGTCCGTGGTACTCCTAGGCTTGTCCCAGCCACCCTTTGAACCTCTAGAGGATATCTCTGTCAAGTACCTCTCGCTTAAGACCCTTCTTTTGCTGGCAATCACCTCGCTTAAGAGGGTCGGGGACCTTCAGGCCCTCTCGGTGGCCCCATCATGTCTTGAGTTTGCGCCCGGGATGGCGAAAGCTTTCCTCCACCCGAGGCCAGGCTATGTCCCCAAGGTTCCCACTAATGTGGCTCGGTCTATCACTCTGCAGGCCTTCTGCCCTCTCCCCATTTGACGATCATGAGCAGGAGCACAAGAACAAGGTCTGTCCAGTGCGAGCACTGGACGCTTACGTTCTCAAGACTGCCACTTGGCGTAAGTCGGACCAACTGTTCGTTTGCTTTGGGGCTCCCGAGGGGGCCCCAGCTTCCAAGCAAACTCTAAGCAGGTGGATAGTCGAGGCTATCTGTCTAGCTTATGAGTCGGCCGGTCATGCTTCTCCTTTGAGGGTCCGAGCCCACTCCACTAGGAGCATGGCGGCATCCAAGGCTCTCCTCTCCGGAGTCTCCTTGTCTGATGTTTGTGCTGCGGCTGGCTGGTCCTCACCGCACACATTCATGAGGTTCTACCAGCTAGACCTCGATGCCGCCCCGGGAACCAGGGTGCTCTCTCAGTGAGCTGGGACACACCCGGATGCTGACGTCGCTGAGGTGGCGTTGGCATAGCGTTCCCCTAGTGCTTCGACACAGCTCGAGTTCCCAGAAAGGGAACGTCTCGGGTTACGTATGTAACCCTGGTTCCCTGAGGGGAACGAGACGCTGTGTCTTTGCCTCAGCTCCTGGCGCCTCCAGGCCCGCTTCAGGCATTCATGGCTGACGCGCCCCGGTTTCAGACGCGCCTTTATGCTCTTCCTCATGACGTCACCGGCTACCGCCGGCAGTGACGCATTCACACGCGTTCGTTTCTCATTGGTTGCACCGATCTTCACGTGACTCACGCAAGGCTATTTCCCCTAGTGCTTCGACACAGCGTCTCGTTCCCCTCAGGGAACCAGGGTTACATACGTAACCCGAGACGTTTTCCATGTTCACTCCCCAGTTTTCGTTTGTTAAAGTTATGTTGTATGTTCAACGTGTGGATGTATCCTCTGAGTTTGCACCCTTGCGTGCCTTTTGTTTTGTTCGTTATTAAATGAGGTTTTGGTTTTGGAAAGCTGCCTCGCCTGTCTCCTTCGTCTCCACATCGCACGCCGGCTACAACACTTATTACAGCCTGTCCTCGCCACCGCGAGCGAAACATCCACATTCAGCATCTCTACTTTGGCCCATTTTAATCATCCCTCCCATTGAGAGAGGATAATAAGGCTCATTGAGCAGCAAGTTAGAGTCTCAGGCAATGCTGCCCTCCTCCCACAAGGACTAGACTTTCTACCAGCGTCAGGCCGCCGCCGCGGATTCAGTCTAGGCTCAAGCTCTTTATGCCCATCAGCTCACACAAGCAAGAGTAGCTCTAATCCTTCTTGCTGCCTTTTTGATTTTAGCAATGCTATATCACGAGCACAGTTCATACCATCACAAGCACAGTGATTTGTACTAAACTAACGTGCTGCTTCCTTGCAGCTCAAGCACTGCCGACGGATCACGCGCATTACAATCTGAATGTGTGCACAGTCGCTCAACACTGCCTTAATGATTCAACGTAATCACCTGTAAAGTGTACTCGCTGGAAACAGAGACCATATGCACTTCTTGTTTGGAAGTAATTAAGTTATTCACAAGGGTCTTCAATCCTTTCGCAAAAAAAGTCTATGATATTTTTGCTGATCCCCAGCTTTGGTTCTATTCAAAGCCAACAAGTTAGTGAATATTTTATCAACTTTATGATATTCTGATTTCCGATTATTTACTTTCATGGAAGTCAGTGTATTTTCAGTCAGCTGTCCCATCTTCAAAATCCACTCTACCTTCCAAAACCTCTAACAAAACAAGTAATAATCGCAATGCCTCAAACCCACACTCCCAAAAATCTCCATCTCTCTCCCTTTGCTAGACCAGATCTTCGAGGGTCCGGTCGCAGCAGCAGGGCCTATGCAAGTTGCCGCTGCCAGGCCTCGCTCTCCCCTTCGCTTAGCTGAGCGATACACTGCAGTCTTGCTAACGCTACACCTCACATGCCAGCCTCTAGTGACACATGCCACCCTTCAAGCGCAAGCTTGCCTCTGCCTGCGGTGCAGGCTCAGCAATTGTAGCAGGTACCTGTCTCTAACCCTTTCTTATATTTGGCCTACAGCCTGTCTCTAACCCTTTCTTATATTTGGCCTTCTGCTAGCGGTGCAGGCCCAGACACCCTGTTTTTTCCCCCAACCCTTTTTACCCTTTATGGTCCTCTCCTCCGCAAGTGGCTTGTCTTTTTTCCTCCTAACATTCTTCCCCAAGCTAAATCTCCTTTCACCCTGCTTTCTGCAATACCGATGGCCAATCCACAGAATGCCACAGCGTTGGAACTTCAACCTGTCACCAACAACATCAGAGTACAGATCCTCACAGAAACTCAGGCTGCTGGCATCAGAGACTGACCCATTCCAAACTCCAGTACATCACTATTTAGAGTTGACGTTTCTGGATGCCTCTCAATTCCATTCTTCAAGCCGTTTTTCCCTTCAAACCATTCAATCTTACCCAAACACATGGAAGAGTTCAAGACTTTCTACTCCACATATAATCTGCTTTCACGTTTTCTCTGCTCATGGTCACCTGATTCATATCTCGTATTCATATCTAGCACCAAGAACCTCAAAGCCAGCTTCACCATGGGTTACCCAAACAAAATAAAAAAAAATTGCTCTGCTGAAATCTCAATCTCTGAAGTATCTACTCATCAAAGGTATCTTAAGAACTCAACCCACCAGCCCAGACACCAGACGACCAATGGAAATACTCACCAAACCTATCCTCACTCTCTGCCAAGGCTTTCACTCCAATGTGGTCTGTACACTCGACGCCATGGTTTTCAGTTTCCTCAGATGCTCTGCACTCACCATCACATCCAGCCTTAATCCAAATCCATCCACAATCTCCGACCTGTCAGCGCTGCACAATGGAATCATTTCTTCATAAAGTAAAGTAAGACAAACCAAACCATAAAGGCCTTTTATCTAACATCACCAATTCAACCATAACTATCCTTCTTGGCCTACCTTAATTTTAGAAGATCAGGCTAAACTACCATCTGACCCACTCTTCACAGACAATTTCAATCCCCCATCATACATTGGATTTTATTTCAAAATTAGCAGATCCAAGCAATGGATCAGAGTAGGAGCTTCTATCAGAGCTTCTGACCAAGTAGGTCAGAAGCTTTCAGGAGTTACATTCAATCAAACCATTTAATCATTTGTCTTGTAACAAAGAAGCCTCATTAGTAGGAATATTTTGTAACTGCCGAAGCAACATCCATATATAATATAATATTAATATAAATATAATATTACTGATGTTAGAGTTATTAAGTGTTATAATCCATTTTTTAACATGTGCATGTCAGATTAAATGTATATATTATACTGAACCTCTTTTAAGAAATAAATTTACATGTTCAGCATGAAACTAGAGTTACTCGCCTGTGGATTCAAATATTTCGTTGATCACGCACACTGATGTGGAACATATTTGGTTATTGAAAATTGAACAAACAGAAAACAATGAAATTCACATTTAAAGCAAAAATAAACATGATGATGTTCAGAGATATTTATACAAATTAGTCAGACATGTAAATATGTGAATATCATTCAAAATATCACAGCACTTATCAATCTTTATAAAACACCAGATTTTGTTTTTGCTATGAAAACTTGATATTTTCTGTGTGAGATTCAATCTGACTGGAGTAAAATAATCTAATATTGTCTAAAAACCACTAATAAAGGTTATGTTTCATTGGAATGAAATGGAATTTTATTGCAACTATTAAATATACTATTAAATATTAAATATTAAATATTACTGTATACTTACATTGTTCTCTGTGAACAAATGTGACTTGAATGTAGATGAGACAGTTAAAGCACAAATAAACATGATTTGCATATGTCAGCAAATTAACTCTATGTCATTGTTTCAGTGTCTCTGATCTGCAGATCATAATCATACGGATTCATATGTGAATGGATGAAACTCTCTCTCTCCTCTTGAACTGTGAACTTTTCATCTCAAGAATGTAATTCTTTAAGATTTAAGATTTATTACTAATATCTGTAGGAAAGGAAATCAAACTCTTGTGTTTCTATCAGGCTGTGTTTGGGAATTATGTTTAGACAAAAGCAGAATTTGCTGTGGCTGATGATCTTCTGTTGTGCTTCACTCCAGATAAGTATGTTGCTTTAAAAAATTACAATGTCAACAAAAAAATAACATGGTAAAAAAAGACCTTGTTTTATATAATGGAATAGCAAATATTTTTTGTGCAGCCAATTCAAAAAAAGTGAAAATGGAAGTAATTTTGAAAGAGGGATGTTTCTGGAATTCAAGCAGCTCAAACTCATCAGGTAAATGTGAAATATTCAGCAAACACGGCTGAATACCATATATTTATTATCAGTCAGCATTTATGAGTCATGGTGTAAATCTCTGTTTTTATTCCAGCTATGAATCCGACATCTCTATTAACTGAGGAGATAAACATAAATGGTGTTGCAATGATCAGTGTCACTCTAAACATCTCTATTGAAAGTAAAACCTGTGAATACTTTATTAATAAACCATTCTTGAGTTCAAGGTTCTTTATAAAGTATTTTTCAGCAAATATAAGCTGTTCTCTCTGGTTTCAGGACAGTGCAGAGCATATAGTTTCAGCATATTAAAACATGAGGGACGATGTGAAATCAGAATGAATGAGACGTTTAGGCATAAAGCTGTGGTTTTTTCCAGATGATGATTGTCCTCCATCAACCTCAACTTTAACAGGTGTGTGTCGTCCTACAGTAGAAACAGTGTTAGTGTTGAAGGTTGTGAAAAAATGCAGTGTTTCACTGTCCACTATGATCGATTACTGCGTCAATGCAAACCATAAACACTTAACACTAAACTTATCTAAATATGGAGTCTTAATATTAACTGCAGTGAAATGTGCAGTGAAATGTGAAAGCAGTGAAATGTGTTTTTGAGCTGATCATGACACAATCACAGACTATTTTAGATTGATTATATAAACAGCGAGTCTTGCAATAACAATAATATCTTCCCTTTTCAAGGATTTGGGGATGTGAGCTCTGATGTGAACTGCCAAACAGGGTCAAACACAGGTAAGATTTCATCCACTTATAAATTGTCTTTAATTTCAATTCATGTCTTTAATTAGTGCAGGACAGTCAGTTATTTAACAGCTGAAACTGCAACTGGTATTCTGTTCATTTATATTTAAATGGTTTCGTTACTGAAACACCAGAACTCCTCAAACAGTGTATAATGTAGAACAACTGCACATATTTACACACAGATAAATGTACTTTTCACAATCATTAGTATTCAGAGTTTGAGGGAGGTGTATATTTCCTTTCATTTCCATGTTCAGCTTATTAAAGCTCAGGTGTTTCCCGTATCAGCGTTCAGCTCATCTACACACACACAGTGTCAGGTTGAGTGAAGGGATTGAGCGAGGACTCAATATTGCAGTAGACAATGGGGATTTATTGTTGCAAAACAAAATAAAAACTGAACAAAAACCACCCCGAGGGGGAAGACAAGAACATGGACTTGACTTGACTTGACTTGACTTGACCTGACTTGACTTGACCTGACTTGACTTGACTTGACTTGACCTGACCTGACTTGACTTGACTTGACCTGACCTGACCTGACCTGACCTGACTTGACCTGACTTGACTTGACTTGACTTGACTTGACCTGACTTGACTTGACTTGACCTGACCTGACCTGACCTGACCTGACCTGACCTGACCTGACCTGACCTGACTTGACCTGACTTGACCTGACTTGACCTGACTTGACCTGACCTGACCTGGAATACTAGGAACACACAACCATTCAACGACGATAAACCAGCACAAGACAACAGACACGGATGGATTAAATACACACATGAGGAACGGTAATTGAATGAGACACAGCTGGGAACAAATCAAACTAAAGCAGGGAAACAAGGTGGGAGGGTTACACACTGACGAGACAAAGACGACGTGCAGCTGGCGACAGCCAAACTGCTCATGACAGAAAACACAAGAAAGCACGCGGCCGATTGAATGCGAACCGCGTGCCAAACATAAACACACGGACAAGAGGAGGCGCGGCTCGCGCAAGGCTTGAAACCGCGCCCACTCACATAACGTAGAGCTCGCAAGAACGAGTTCTCACGAGCTCACGACAAGGACGAACACACACGAGTTATGAATGCCCAAATCCTGATCCAAAACCGAAAATGAACCAGACCCAAGTATCGGGACCGGACATCATAACTCGTACAAAAGACGTCACAGACACACGTGCACGTGACTCGAGCACTCGAAGCCGCGTACACGCACACACAATGAGAGACATAACGGTAGTGCCAGAGCTCTGCCACAAAACCAAGAGATAGACCAGACCGAATGCGGCAGAACCCTGACACTACCTGCCTATGAGGAACACCAGGAACAAGACAAGAACAGACACAAGACAACAGAAAGCACGAACACGACAAGGGAGGAAAAATAAAGAACACCAAGACAAGGGGAGGGAGGGAAGGGAAGACAAGACAGGCTAAGACAAGCAGGCAAAATAAACAGTACTCAAATCAACATCATGAAGATAACTCAAAAGTCCTCGAAAAAAGTGCTCATGAAAAGGTCCTCAATGTCATGAAAAATATTAACTCAAAACAGTCCCCAAACATAATGAAGAAGAGTAACGCAAACAGTCCTCAAAACCAACATCATGAAAAAATACTCAAAAAGTCATGAAAATGTTAATTCAAGTCCCCAATATCAAGAAGGGAAAAAAACGGAAAATAGTCCTTAGTTCATCAAGAAAAGGAATAACTCAAAACAGTCCTCACTTCATCATGAAAAATAACTGAAAATAGTCCTCAAACATGAAAAAATGCCTCTGAAAACAGTCCATAATGAAAAAAAAACACAGTCCAGGGAGGGGGAACTGGAGGGATGAGCCAGGGCGGCTCAGACATTACAGGGTTACCGGCGGGTGGCCATGGCGGAGCCGGGGGAACGAGCCAGGCGGGCTCAGACAAGACTGGCGGGTCAGACGGTGCTGGAGGGGTGAGCCAGGCCGGCTCCGGCAGATCAAGAGTCTCGGCAGACGGCCAGGGCAGTGCCGGAGGAACCGGCAGCTTGGTCGGATCAGACAAGACCGGCTGAAGCTCTGGCAGGTCTCGAGGGTCTGGGCGGTCTGGGCGCTCTAGAGGGTCTGGGCGGTCTAGAGGGTCTGGGCGTACGGGCGGCGCCGGCAGGGCGAGGCGCTTGGGCGGCTCCGGTCCGTCAAGGATGGCCTCTGGGGTTAGCGGACTGGGGGAAGCCCTCTTATTCCTCCGCCGCTTACGAAGGCGACAAGGCGGCAAAGAGTCAATGGCGGGCTCTGGGGCGACGGCCTCCTGTCCGGCAGCTGGCTCTGGGGCGACGGCCTCCTGTCCGGCAGCTGGCTCTGGGGCGACGGCCTCCTGTCCGGCAGCTGGCTCTGGGGCAACGGGCCCATTCTTCCTCCTCCGTCTTCGTTTCTGGGTCATTGGAGGGCTGGGGCCCCCACTGACTGCAGATGGAACGGGGGAACAGTCAGCTTTTCCATCTCCCAATAGACAAGGGGCTTATCGAGGCAGATGTTGAATACCTCTTTCAGATCAGCCTCCTCGTAGTCGATGTGATGCACCTCAATCAGGAAGTCCGCAGCGAACTCCCGCACATCAGCGCCCAGCTGGCGGAAGTATCTGGAATTTACGAGGTGCATCATCTGCTGGCAGGTGGATGGTCTTGGAGAGGGAGATGGAAAAAGGAAGATCCCCATCTCTGCTGAGTCCTCTTGTGGCTGGTTTATTCTGTCAGGTTGAGTGAAGGGATTGAGCGAGGACTCAATATTGCAGTAGACAATGGGGATTTATTGTTGCAAAACAAAATAAAAACTGAACAAAAACCACCCCGAGGGGGAAAACAAGACAAGAACATGAACTTGACTCACTAGACTAGACTTGACCTGACTTGACTTGACTTGACTTAGAATACTAGGAACACACAACCATTCAACGACGATAAACCAGCACAAGACAACAGACACGGATGGATTAAATACACACATGAGGAACGGTAATTGAATGAGACACAGCTGGGAACAAATCAAACTAAAGCAGGGAAACAAGGTGGGAGGGTTACACACTGACGAGACAAAGACGACGTGCAACTGGCGACAGCCAAACTGCTCATGACAGAAAACACAAGAAAGCACGCGGCCGATTGAATGCGAACCGCGTGCCAAACATAAACACACGGACGAGAGGAGGCGCGGCTCGCGCAAGGCTTGAAACCGCGCCCACTCACATAACATAGAGCTCGCAAGAACGAGTTCTCACGAGCTCACGACAAGGACGAACACACACGAGTTATGAATGCCCGAATCCCGATCCAAAACCGAAACTGAACCAGACCCAAGTATCGGGACCGGACATCATAACTCGTACAAAAGACGTCACAGACACGCGTGCACGTGACTCGAGCACTCGAAGCCGCGCGCACGCACACACAATGAGAGACATAACGGTAGTGCCAGAGCTCTGCCACAAAACCAAGAGATAGACCAGACCGAATGCGGCAGAACCCTGACACACAGTTACTCATGATGAACAGGATTTGCTAGTGCTCTTATTACAGTCTTTTATAATAGTAATGTATGAAGTACCAACATAGTCCTTCCCATGTGTCCATCCACTCAGATCAATATTCTACAAAACTGCCAACCTTTGTTGAAAAAAGTGCACTTTAGTTTACTTTTATAAAATGTTATAACACTAATAATATATTTTAAAGGAATACAACTAAGGAATTGGCTGTAGAAAGTAAACACACAATGAAGGAGAAGTTTTCTTCAAAAACTCATGAAACAAACAGGAGAAACATAACCACAGATCTATAAACAAACAAGAATAGACAGAGACTGAGGGAGAATATGTAGGTTACTGTTACGTCAAAACATTACGTCGAAATGATGTCAAGAGAGTCTCGCCCGGTAGTCCAATCAACTCCAAGTAGTAACTAAATGTGCCAATAAACATTGGCCATTGATATTTTTATGCCAAGTCCCGCCTACCATATGGGTGTCATATGGGTATAAATAGGACTGGTGTTACAGGATCCCGGTCATTCAGTGGTGGTTCATGGCTGTCGCAGAGACTCACCCTCATTCTTACCATGACTCTTTGTTCCTCCTCTTCTCTCCCTCAAATAAAACTCACTCAAAATCCATGTAATGTCAAGAGTTTGCCTTGAGTGACTATACATGTGTGGTATCATCTGAAATGTCTCAGTGCAACTGCTACAAGGTGAAGAGTTTAGAGATGTTTGGTTTACTGTGGTGAGTGTGTCTCTCCCAGGGTCTTTCATGTAAACTACCTTCTGTTCTATATTTACCTTCTGTTCATATTCGGAGTTAACTCTTGAATAGTAATTAAAATTGTTGTTCCTGAAGAAAATCTCAAAAATGGCAATTAAAACTGCCATTTGCTCTTTCCGCGTTGAAGGTGATCTGGAATGAACGATCGCTATACCTAACCGCTCAGCTTCAAAGCAAACTATGAATGAATTGAGTAATACCAGTCTTATTTACACCCGTATGTCCGGGTAAGAGGAATTCAGCATGCAAATATCACTGGACAATGTTCACTGGTGTGTTTAGTGTTCACTTGGAGGTGATTGAGCTCCCAGGCAAGACCCCCTAGAGACCCCCCTTCAGTCCTAAGTAATGTCAAATGTACACATGAGCATAAATACATGATCAAACAAAGGAACTAATGAGCTAATTAACAAAGTGATTGACAGGTAACACATGGGAGAACTTGAATGAAACAAACAGTGATCAAACACACTTAAGTTGAAATTTAAATCAACTATTTTACATGTGGTTTTGTGTATTAGTCAATAAATCTGTGGTGGCAAAATCTTTTACCAATTCTGAATAAGAGACAAACATGCCAATTGTTTTTATAAAGGTTTATTTTCTTGCAAGAAAAGGTCAGCAATCATACAGACATCCGAATATGTCCTGCAGAGTGTGAGAAAGAAGGGTGGGCTGCTCCAGCATTTATACCTCTAATCTTCAAGGCTAAAGGCCCCTAAAACAGTCATTTTCCTCTCCATATGAGGAACACATTACCCTCGCTATACCTCTAGGTGTGATGTGTAGCTTCATACACACATCTCTGCAGCCAATAATAATCATGGATTATTAAAAAAAAACATAACATGAATGAATATTCCACCACAAATCAAAATAGGGTACGTGTGTAAAACACTATAAAATCATTTAATAATTCATAATTATAATAAAATAATTATTTAAAATGTGTATGTTCAACTTAATTAGACATTATTACACAGTGTACTCAAGTATGTTAAGAAATATTGTCATTAAATATTGTCATTCATTATTTTTAAGCACTTACCGTATTTATTCAAGGATATCGCGCACACATGTAGCCTATAACGCGCACCCCTAATTTTCGATTAAAAATCTGTATAAAATTTAGTTTCACACCAAGCATTGTAATTGACAAAAAACGTTGTTGAACACGTGTAGCCATGATAAAAAACATTTATTTATTGTATAACATATTCTTATATAGGCTAACATATATAACTTATATAACATATATAACATATATTTATTGACAACATAAACTAATGAACACAATACCGAAAGAGAATTACCGGTAAAAATATTTATTTAAAATCCTTCGACGTCAGATTCCTCATCAGAGACACTAAAGAGTTGCTCCCATTCTTCTGGAGTTAATTTTTCATCAGTGTCCCAGTTGGCAGGAACATCTGTTTCTCTGGTTTCTTCGCTTTCTTCTGCGGCTGAATTCCACAGCAGGTCGTCTTCTGTGGAGATACCCCTCGCTGCAGACTGTAGCGCGGTGACGTCCCGTATACGTGACGTATATGCGTGACGGTACTTGTGTGGCACCGCCCATGCGCGTACAATTCACACCTGGATGTTAGTGCGCATGCGCGCAAATTTATACGTGGATGTTGGTCGAAAGCGATGGATTCAATGGCAGTAAGTGGATAAGCATTATTTATGTTGTTTTTAACAATTGTGCTTTTGTATTAACGTATTCTAAGGCATTCCATTGAGTGGGTTATAATATGTTTAAGATTTTAAAAAGATTTTATGACATTTTATGATACGTGTTAGCGTTCGAGATTACAAGGTTTCTCGGGTGCTAAATATCTGTAAAAGTCTTAATTCGCCTTTAAACAAATTAAGGCTTTAAAGATGTCTTAGTAGAGCTTAAAGACTTAAATAAAGGAAGTAATGTCATTGATTGTTCATATTATTACAAAATAATAATAATAATAATAGTTTCTCAGTGTTTTTGTCCTGTTTTCCAAACAGATATTTAAACATCTTTCAACCGAAATACATTTACATTCGAAGCAAAATTGGAGTCTCAAAAGAATGAATACAATTCAACAAAAGCAAATACCTTCTTATAATTATAAGGGTTAGGATTATAAATACCTTCCCTTAGGAATAATTTTTCTTTAATTTTCTGAGCTTTGGTTGATGATATTTGTTATTGTTTTAATTATAAGCTCATTTTATTTTTTATCGATTTCGTATTTTGTGTCTCCATTAAATGCTTCTTTGCATTGTAAATGCATTGGTTAAAGAATCTTTAAACACTTATAAAACTACTGTGGAACAACACTTTTTGCAGCATGGTCAGAGCATACAGTAAAAGTTATGTTCCAGTATGTACTGTAGTTTATGTTACTAGTTTGTTTTTGTTTTTGGGGGGGTAAATGTAAATCTATTAATGTAATAATGTAAATGTAATAATGCAAATCTAAAAAGTAATGTAAAGCTATTGAAGTAGTTTTAAACTCTCTTACTTTTTTTTAAACTTTATGCTAATAAAGTGTGTGTGTGTGTGTGTGTGTGTATATATATATATATATATATATATGTATGGTAATAAAGCTATATATGTAAGTAGATAGATTGATTGACTGACGGACACACAGACAAACAAACTGAGAGATTGATGTATTGAGTTACCTTCAATTTATTAATGAAATTCTTTACTCTGTCTGAAAAACATGTTGAAGGAAAACTTACATTGACCTTTGGCATACCCTCACCATTCCAAGCATAACAGTCCTACTTGCTTTTGATGCATTATTCTCAGGGCAGTCCCAGACAACATCAATCAAATAACTGTGTTTGTTTTGATGGTAAGTCAGCATTGTGACCTAAGTCACACCAGAAAGTATTACAAATGTCTTACATCGGAAAGATTGTGCATGTTTTAGTATACTATTGTACATTTATTTAGTGTCTGCTCTAATTTGCTTTAATTCATATTGGAGAATGCACTCTACATTGTAATGGAGGGGTGTTTTGATTTCAGTGAGGTAAGGTTTCATTTTCAAAAACTCAGAAAAAATAAACTCAAAGAAATAAACATTTTGCTTTTTAAAATAAATCATCATAAATCATCAAATATCATTACACGTATCAATCTACCCAAGTGGATCCTGGTCCTGGGGATGTCATTAAGAACAAACTGTCTTCATGAGCCCTTTATATTTTTAACATTTGAAGGTCAGATGCTGAAAGAAAAAAACTCAAAAAAAAGAGAAGAGTAGAGAAAGCAGGTGTGGGTTTCACTTTATTTCTTGAACAGCATAAATAACAGGGTTTTGAAAATAATTCTACTTATTTTTACTTTACAATTTAGAGGTGATGAGAACCCCCTGTTGATCACTTGACCAAAGACTGGACCAAGGTAAGAACAGTATAAACTCCTATCAATCTATCAGTGTCCCTTTTTAATATATCTTATATAAAGTTACAACTGTTTACTATTTCAGACAGATGCCACCTGAGTTCCTGCTGCGGCGGATCCTGATAAGAGTTGTCACAGATGATGTGACAAATTGAGTGAATTTGTGATTCATGTGAAATATATATATATATATATATATATATATATATATATATATATATATATATATATATATATATATATATATATATATATTATATATTTATAAATTTTATATGATGTGTGTGTGTGTGTATATACACCTGTATAAATATACATTCTATATATAATGTATGTTTATATATTATTTATATAGTTATATATTATTTGTATTTTGTATATATTATGTGTACATAATTCTGTAATTACAATCGTAAAAGAGGATTTTATTCAGTTAGGGAGGTGGAAGGCTATTGGTCTGTTGACTTTTTTTATGATGGAGGGGAATTTCAGTAGATTTGAGTGAATTTTCATGTGATAATATATATTTATATATAGATTGTTTTAGATGATATATAAATATATATTTTATATAATGTATATTTATCTAGCTATATATTATTTATATATTGTGTATATTTTATAATGTGTACATAATTCTGTAATTACAATTGTGTATATAAATGAAATAAAAGAAAGTTATCACCGTTTTCAGTTTTTCTTTTTCTGTTTTGGTATGCAGATGGGAATACAGACACTTAACATGTACTGTATGTAGTCAGCTTAAGTATTGCCAAAGTGACACAAACTGTCCAAAAATATACACAAAAATAAACAAAAAACATGACCGATGGCATGGTCAAAACCATGGTTATGTGTACTCAGTTTTGCTGCAGTTTTTTTTTTCTTTTTTTTTTGCAGAATTTTTATTACTATGTTTTTGTTGTATTGTATAAGTGCACAGGAAGCTTCAGCACCAAGAAAATAAATCTTGTATGTTCAAACACACTTGGCAATAGCTCTTTCATTTCTTTGGCGTTTTTAGCATGTCTACATTTTATTGACTACTAATATCAAGTTTTCGCATGGGTTTTAAATACATGGGACGTCAAAACACGTGACAATACCGCGTAGGACACGCATGCGCTGTCACCACAGTTTTGGCGCATGCGCGGTGTCACAAACGTACCGTCACGCATATACGTCACGTATACGGGACGTCACCGCGCTACAGTCTGCAGCGAGGAGTACTTGGAGAATCCCAGAAACCGAAAGTCTCGTAACACCGGTCCTTTGAGGGCACCGGCGAATTGTGAGTTCGCGCTTCGCATTTTACAGGCTGTTTAAGTAGCAATATATGCATAAAATAAAAGGCAGATTCGTGAGTGCAATTCATTAACTGTATTCAAACATAAACCGCGGCAACAACCGCAACATAGCCCAAAGCAATCGATTGCCGATTGTATGATACATTACATCCCGTAACACAGACTGCAGCCTCTCACTGTACGTGAGGGCGAAGAAAAAAAAACGTCCCCTCGCCGCTTCATTTCCTCACCCACACGTTACGGAGAAGACAGGCATTTTGTGTTTTTTGTGAAGACAGGCATCAGCAATAAAATGGACGGCACAGAAGCAAGTACTCCTCGCTGCAGACTGTAGCGCGGTGACGTCCCGTATACGTGACGTATATGCGTGACGGTACGTTCGTGACACCGCTCATGCGCCAAAACGGTGGTGACAGCGCATGCGTGTCCTACGCGGTATTGTCACGTGTTTTGACGTCCCATGTATTTAAAACCCATGCGAAAACTTTATATTAGTAGTCAATAAAATGTAGACATGTTAAAAACGCCAAAGAAATGAAAGAGCTATTGCCAAGTGTGTTTGAACATACAAGATTTAATTTCTTGGTGCTGAAGCTTCCTGTGCACATATACAATACAACAAAAACATAGTAATAAAAATTCTAAGAAAAAAAAACTGCAGCAAAACTGAGTACACATAACCATGGTTCCCTTTCAGGGAACTCGAGCTGTGTCGAAGCACTAGGGGAAATAGCCTTGCGTGAGTCACGTGAAGATCTATGCAACCAATGAGAAGCGAACGCGTGTGAATGCGTCACTGCCGGCCGCAGCCGGTGACGTCATGAGGAAGAGCATAAAGCGCGTCTGAAACCGGGGCGCGTCAGCTCTGAATGCCTTCAGCGTGCTGTGTCTGTGCGAGAGTGGTTTTTGAGACTTGATAGCTTAAAAAATCAAAGAATGAGTGTGAAAAGTGTGGCGAGAGATGAACAGAGTTTCAGACCGTGTGTTTATCCCTGTCCTCGTTTTATAACGGGCAGGGATACACATGTAATGTGTGTTATCTGTTTAGGAGTGGAACATGCACGGTCGGCTCTTGAGGGCGCCGGCTGTAAAGACTGTGAGCAGTTTTCTCTGCATGTTCTCCGCTCCCGCCTGGCGGTCTGTAACGAGGCCGCCCAGGCTAGTGTTCCCCGGGGTTCGGGACCTGCAGCGGCCGAGGCGTTGCGGCGCTCTCAGTCCTGGGGTTCACAAATGGATCTCGCTGAGGCTGCTGGGGTGGGTCCGTCCTTACCTCAGCCCTCACGAGACCAAACGGGTTCCAGTCACGGGCACTCCTCGGGAGATGTTCGTGCTGTGACTCCAACATTAGCTTTGTCGAGTTCCGATAGTGAGATGGCCTTAGCTAGTGTTGACCCGGCAGAGGAGGCTTCGCCACTCTCCTCGCCGGCGTTTGAAGAGCTAGTTGAGGTTGTGGCGCGAGCTGTCTCTCGTCTGGATATTGAATGGCCGGCGGAGACCAGAAGCGCCCGTCCTAAAAGAAGTATGTTGGACGAGCGTTATCTGCCGGCTCGCGTCACTCCCCCGCGCCGAGCTATGCCTTTCCTTCCCGATTTGCATGCCGAGGTATCCAGATCGTGGGAAAAGCCAGCCTCTGAGAGAGTTCATACACGGAACAGTTCGATGTATACGAATCTCGCAGGGGCTCAAAGCTATTGCTATGGGGGGATGCAGAAGGTGGATGAGGCGCTTGCGAGCTACCTTGTGCCCCAATCTGCGTCCTCCATTAAAGCTCCGGCGCTCCCCTCCAAGCCGATGCGCGTCACGTCGTCTTTGGTGGGGAGAGCGTACTCAGCCTCTAGTCAAGCCGCAGCGTGCCTGCACACCACGGCTCTGCTGCAGGCTTATCAGGCTGAGTTGCTGGGGGACCTCAACGAGGGCGGCGGTATCGGTCCGGAGACAGTGGCAGAGCTGCGCCGGACCGTGGATCTGTCTCTCCGGGCCACTAGGGAGACGGCCTACTCTGTCGGTCGCTCCATGGCAGCTCTGGTGGCTACGGAGAGACATCTTTGGCTCAATTTGTCTTCCATCAAAGATAGGGACAAATTTGTTTTGCTGGACGCTCCTCTGTCCCCTTCGGGCTTGTTCGGCGACGCCGTAAAAAGCGTTGTCGACAAGTTTCAGGAGGCTGCACGACAGCAGGTGTCGTTCAGTAAAGTTATTCCCCGCCGCCCTCCACGTGAGACCGCCAGTCAAGGGAGGTCTCAAAGCTCTTCACACAGGGCCGCTCAAAAATGAAGTGTCGCCACCCGTCTTCCTCCGGTTAATCCCGGGGGGTCGGGTCGACAGGCTCAAGCCTCTGGCAAGAGGGGCGATCTGAGGGTTGTCCTGAGCGCTAAGAAGGCTAAGAGCAAGCGGCCCTGACGCCAAGCCGCAACAAGGTGGTGTATCCCTGGAGCAGCTGACCAGTCAGCCCGCCATGGGAAAACCACCCCCTCCGAGGAGGGTCCTAGAGCACTCCACCCGGGAATCCGGAAATCCCGGCCCAGTGGTGGACATGCTATCAGCACCAGAGGCCAGCCCCGGGAGGCTGGTTCCCCTAGTAGAGTTCCGGGATGCGTGGTCACGGCTACCCGGTATCTCTCAGTGGGTCCTGCACACGGTCACCTTAGGGTACACCATTCAGTTCGGGGTCTCACCACCCCGGTTCTCGGGGGTCCTACAGTCTGCTGTAGGCCCTCAGCAGGCTCTGGTCATGGAACAAGAAGTAGACACTCTGCTGGCGAAAGGGGCCATCGGGTATGGACCCCTCGTGAACAGCAAGTCCGGGCTTTTCAGCTGTTACTTCATAGTTCCGAAGGGAGGATGGAAGGTTGCGGCTCATTCTGGATTTTTGTCTCTTAAATTGATGCGAAGAGATGCGACGCTCAGGCGGATCGTAGTACAGATTAGGTCCTATAACGGGTCCGGCACGATCGACATCAGAGACATATAAATCCCTCATTCCCATCCTTCCACAACAGGAAGTTCCTGTGGTTCGCCTTCAGGGGGGAAGGCGTACCAGTATCAGTGCTTCCGTGTTTGGTCCGGCTGCTCTAAGCTCCTCTGTACTTGCAAGGGCAGCACAACATCGAGGTGTTGTGCCCGCACACAGAGGAGCTGGGGTTAGGACTAAGACCAGGGGTTCTCCCTGAGGGGTACCCGCTTCGCAATCAAGGTCACGGGGCGATGCCCATGCACCCTGAGCATGCGGAAGAACTCCTGGTTCTCGTCGATGCTTACGGCGGAACACCAAGAAGAGTGTACTTTCTCCCACTCAGAGAACCACTTTCTTGGGAGTCATTTGGGACTCAGTGGCCATGTCTGCTCGGTTCCTCCCCGAGAGCATCCAGGCCGTTCGTTGAGCTGTTAAGCGACGAGTGACACTCTTACGCTGAACACCAAGAAGAGTGTTATTTCTCCCACGTAGAGAACCACTTTCTTGGGAGTCTTTGGGACTCAGTGGCTATGTTGGCTCAGCTCTTCCCCGAGCGCATTCAAGCCTTCGTTCAGCCGTCAAGAGTATCGAGGGGCAGCCACTCACGTGAGACACTCTGAGGTGTTAGGCTCCATGCAGCGGCTCCAGCGATTATTCCATGGGGCCGACTGTGTGCGAGACCCCTGCAGTGGTGGCTGAAAACCAGGGGTTCTCCCCGAGGGCTGGAACCCTTGGTCCCCTTGTTTGGAGCAGATTTGGGACAGATACGGCAGGCACAGGTCTCCTGTTTGCCTCCGTAAGAATTTCTCTGCCCTCTGTGGCTTTCGTTTAACATCCAGGGCCTCTGGGGCGGGTTGTTATGGTACAGGCGTGGCCGAGGCTACGCCTGTACGCTTTTTCCTCCCATCACTCTGCTCCCGGGAGTTCTGGGAAACTGTGGGTCTGGTCCCTGAGGGGGCCCAGCTCATAGAGGCCGGTCTCTCAGCCGAGGTTGTTGAGACCATCCTGCAGTCCAGAGCTCCCTCCACGAGGAAACTCTACGCCTTGAAGTGGAAGCTCTTCACTTCTTGGTGTAGTGAAAGGCAGCTGAACCCAGTAACCTGCCAAATTGGCAAAGTACTGGAGTTCCTGCAAGAAAGATTTGTGGCAGGGCTGTCCCCCTCCACCTTGAAGGTCTACGTGGCTGCTATAGCGGCTTGCCACGTACCTCTGGGTGGGGTGTCCTTGGGCAGGGACCCCCTAGTCACTCGTTTCCTCCGTGGTACATTAAGGCTGAGACCTGCGGCACAGACCAGGGTGCCTGCCTGGGACTTGTCCATGGTACTCCTAGGCTTGTCCCAGCCACCCTTTGAACCTCTAGAGGGTATCTCTATCAAGTACCTCTCGCTAAAAACCCTTCTTTTGCTGGCTATCACTTCGCTTAAGAGGGTCGGGGACCTTCAGGCCCTCTCAGTGGCCCCATCATGTCTTGAGTTTGCGCCCGGGATGGCGAAAGCTTTCCTCCACCCGAGGCCGGGCTACGTCCCCAAGGTTCCCACTAATGTGGCTCGGTCTGTCACGCTGCAGGCCTTCTGCCCTCCCCCATTTGACGATCATGAGCAGGAGCACAAGAACAAGGTCTGTCCAGTGCGAGCACTGGACGCTTACGTTCACAAGACTGCCACGTGGCGTAAGTCGGACCAACTGTTCGTTTGCTTTGGGGCCCCCGAGGGTGCCCCAGCTTCCAAGCAAACTCTGAGCAGGTGGATAGTCGAGGCTATCTGTCTAGCTTATGAGTCGGCCGGACATGTTTCTCCTTTGAGGGTCCGAGCCCACTCCACTAGGAGCATGGCGGCATCCAAGGCTCTCCTCTCCGGAGTCTCCTTGCCTGACGTTTGTGCTGCGGCTGGCTGGTCCTCGCCGCACACATTCATGAGGTTCTACCAGCTAGACCTCGATGCCGCCCCGGGAACCAGGGTGCTCTCTCAGTGAGCTGGGACACACCCGGATGCTGACCTCGCTGAGGTGGCGTTGGCATAGCGTTCCCCTAGTGCTTCGACACAGCTCGAGTTCCCTGAAAGGGAACGTCTCGGGTTACTTATGTAACCCTGGTTCCCTGAGGGGAACGAGACGCTGTGTCTTGGCCTCAGCTCCGGGCGCATCCGGGCCCGCTTCAGGCATTCATGGCTGACGCGCCCCGGTTTCAGACGCGCTTTATGCTCTTCCTCATGACGTCACCGGCTGCGGCCGGCAGTGACGCATTCACACGCGTTCGCTTCTCATTGGTTGCATAGATCTTCACGTGACTCACGCAAGGCTATTTCCCCTAGTGCTTCGACACAGCGTCTCGTTCCCCTCAGGGAACCAGGGTTACATAAGTAACCCGAGACGTTTTGACCATGCCATCTGTCATGTTTTTTGTTTATTTTTGTGTATATTTTTGGACAGTTTGTGTCACTTTGGCAATACTTAAGCTGACTACATACAGTACATGTTAAGTGTCTGTATTCCCATCTGCATACCAAAACAGAAAAAGAAAAACTGAAAACGGTGATAACTTTCTTTTATTTCATTTATATACACAATTGTAATTACAGAATTATGTACACATTATAAAATATACACAATATATAAATAATATATAGCTAGATAAATATACATTATATAAAATATATATTTATATATCATCTAAAACAATCTATATATAAATATATATTATCACATGAAAATTCACTCAAATCTACTGAAATTCCCCTCCATCATAAAAAAGTCAACAGACTAATAGCCTTCCACCTCCCTAACTGAATAAAATCCTCTTTTACGATTGTAATTACAGAATTATGTACACATAATATATACAAAATACAAATAATATATACCTATATAAATAATATATAAATATACATCATATATGTAGAATGTATATTTATACAGGTGTATATAGGTGTATATATATATACACACACACATCATATAAAATTTATAAATATATAATATATATATATATATAATTTATTTCACATGAATCACAAATTCACTCAATTTG
Source organism: Rhodeus uyekii (assembly GCA_037043235.1). Lineage (NCBI taxonomy): Eukaryota > Metazoa > Chordata > Actinopteri > Cypriniformes > Acheilognathidae > Rhodeus > Rhodeus uyekii. Next base: position 2,097,783 of record JAWRVZ010000115.1, read on the forward strand.
TCACATCATCTGTGACAACTCTTATCAGGATCCGCCGCAGCAGGAACTCAGGTGGCATCTGTCTGAAATAGTCAACAGTTGTAACTTTATATAAGATATATTAAAAAGGGACACTGATAGATTGATAGGAGTTTATACTGTTCTTACCTTGGTCCAGTCTTTGGTCAAGTGATCAACAGGGGGTTCTCATCACCTCTAAATTGTAAAGTAAAAATAAGTAGAATTATTTTCAAAACCCTGTTATTTGTGCTGTTCAAGAAATAAAGTGAAACCCACACCTGCTTTCTCTACTCTTCTCTTTTTTTGGAGTTTTTTTCTTTCAGCATCTGACCTTCAAATGTTAAAAATATAAAGGGCTCATGAAGACAGTTTGTTCTTAATGACATCCCCAGGACCAGGATCCACTTGGGTAGATCGATACGTGTAATGATATTTGATGATTTATGATGATTTATTTTAAAAAGCAAAATGTTTATTTCTAAAAAGCTGTTCACAATTAAGTTGGCAACATTGTACAGACAGCACAACTTATTTCAAAGGGTAATTACTCAGAAGTAGCATGCACCAACACCTTCTAATTGTCAGCACGTCACTCTGTAAAACAGAGCACTGATTAGAGAACACTGAAGAGTTTTTGAAAATGAAACCTTACCTCATTGAAATCAAAACACCCCTCCATTACAATGTAGAGTGCATACTACAATATGAATTAAAGCACATTAGAGCAGACACTAAATAAATGTACAATAGTATACTAAAACATACACAATCTTTCCGATGTAGGACATTTGTAATACTTTCTGGTGTGACTTAGGTCACAATGCTGACTTACCATTAAAACAAACACAGTTATTTGATTGATGTTGTCTGGGAATGCCCTGAGAATTAAAAAAATAGAAATGTTAACAGTTAATGCATCAAAAGCAAGTAGGACTGTTATGCTTGGAATGGTGAGGGTATGCTAAAGGTCAATGTAAGTTTTCCTTCAACATGTTTTTCAGACAGAGTAAAGAATTTCATTAATAAATTGAAGGTAACTCAATACATCAATCTCTCAGTTTGTTTGTCTGTGTGTCCGTCAGTCAATCAATCTATCTACTTACATATATAGCTTTATTACTATATATATATATATATACACACACACACACACACACACACACACACACATGCATATACACACTTTATTAGCATAAAGTTAAAAAAAGTAAGAGTTTAAAACTACTTCAATAGCTTTACATTACTTTTTAGATTTGCATTATTACATTTACATTATTACAATAATAGATTTACATTTACCCCCCCCCCCCCCCCAAAAAAAAAAGTAACATAAACTACAGTACATACTGGAACATAACTTTTACTGTATGCTCTGACCATGCTGCAAAAAGTGTTGTTCCACAGTAGTTTTATAAGTGTTTAAAGATTCTTTAACCAATGCATTTACAATGCAAAGAAACATTTAATGGAGACACAAAATACGAAATCGATAAAAAAATAAAATGAGCTTATAATTAAAACAATAACAAATATCATCAACCAAAGCTCCGAAAATTAAAGAAAAATTATTCCTAAGGGAAGGCATTTATAATCCTAACCCTTATAATTATAAGAAGGTATTTGCTTTTGTTGAATTGTATTCATTCTTTTGATACTCCAATTTTGCTTCGAATGTAAATGTATTTCGGTTGAAAGATGTTTAAATATCTGTTTGGAAAACAGGACAAAAACACTGAGAAACTATTATTATTATTATTATTTTATAATAATATTAACAATCAATGACATTACTTCCTTTATTTAAGTCTTTAAGCTCTACTAAGACATCTTTAAAGCCTTAATTTGTTTAAAGGCGAATTAAGACTTTTACAGATATTTAGCACCCGAGAAACCCTGTAATCTCGAACGCTAACACGTAGCCTATCATAAAATGTCATAACATCTTTTTAAAATCTTAAACAGATTATAACCCACTCAATGGAATGCCTTAGAATACGTTAATACAAAAGCACAATTGTTAAAAACAACATAAATAATGCTTATCCACTTACTGCCATTGAATCCATCGCTTTCGACCAACATCCACGTATAAATTTGCGCGCATGCGCACTAACATCCAGGTGTGAATTTACGCGCATGGGCGGTGCCACACAAGTACCGTCACGCATATACGTCACGTATACGGGACGTCACCGCGCTACAGTCTGCAGCGAGGGGTATCTCGAAATATTGAGAGAGTGATGAGATGAGCTGCTGCGTAGATGCAGAGAAATTTATTTGATAACTCTATAAACGCGGTAGTTTAAGAGAGATTTGGATGGAGTTGAACTAAACTTGAAACTGTAGTTCATCAAGTGTAGAATCATTTGAATCATCTCGGTGAGTGTTCTAAAACGTATCAAATGTACCAATTTCATATAAGATAAGATTTGTATTGTCATATTTTGTTTACAATGTTTCTTGTGCAATGATCATTTTCTTAAGTTTATGTGTAACGAAGAATATGTTATGTTAAGCAGCAATTTTAATGCATGGTTGAGGATGTACATAGTGTGATTCATAAAACAAATTGAATATGATCAATTTAATGTGAAACTGGATTTACATATAAAACAGATGGTGAGTAAAGTTTATTATTTAGTATAATGTCACATTGTTGACAACAACATTTCTCTGTGAACCATGTCAAAAGATGTATGTATGAGTTAATTGAGTTCATAAATTGAATATGAATATTCATGTATTATTTGCAAACCATTTGTTGTGTACATTAAGGTCCAAACTGTTTTGATATTAGTAAAGATTGATTAGCATGATATTAATGTGCCTGTTTCATTGCAGGCCAGGTTTTTTGTATGTTATTGATTTCTTCCGGAAGGAAGATGGTGAGCCACCCACCCTTGATTCCTGGATTTAAAGAGACCATCTTCTGCAGAGTATTCTGATGATGCCACTGTGCGGTAGGCCTTCAGTGGATTTTTGAGAACACCCATTTTGATAAACAAATATATTTTCTTTTCTTCTTTTCGTGCCTACTCCTGAACTCCGGATTGGGAATCATAGAGAACCGTTTTGTTTTGTTACAAACTATTTGACAGACAATTGAGACAATTGATTCTGACTAAAAGGAACTTTTACTGAAGGACTGAGAAACTGAAAAAAGACTGAAACATACACTGATCGTGCACCACACTAATTGTATTTTTCTTTCTTTTTTGTGTGTATTAATTGTGTTGAAGTGAGCTTCTTGTTGCTGTTATCAAATCAGTTCAATACAGTTCATAAAAAACTATAACCAATTTGTGTATGTGTTCAGTAATTTCAATTGGGCCATAATTGGAGTGTCCGAACCTAATGTGTACTTACCCTTAAGAGAAGGGTTACACATTTCTCCCTTGGCGAATTCTGCTCAGTCACTTTATGTTGATAAGCACACATGTAAAGTGATTGACAGTATGTCTGGTAAATTTATATGGAAAAACAAAGTTCACTACATTAATAAAATCAGTAATATTAAACTCATATGATACAGGTGGTCTCAATTTCAATTCCCTTTAGCGTTCTAAATAATAATTTAACTTTAACTATTCTAAAATTAGATCCCTATTCTTTTTTTTTTTTTTTTACAAGAGAATGTCTCTAGCCCTCATGTTATTTCTTATTGGAACAACTTCTTCAATAATGTAAATTGGACTCATGTTTAGCGGTTGCTCCAAAAATGATTCCTTACAAATAGTCATGCTGCTGTAACAAGGCATTTGCGCTTTGTGATATCGCATAGGAGCTTTCCTATTGCAATGCTCACAGAACTAGTCATTTTAACAAGAGATTCTCACTTTAATAAGTGCATATTTGAAAGTTTTCACAATGTAACAACTGTTGAGGCAGAAAAGATAAAACTTGTAATACTATCAGGAAGAAAAGAAGAAGAGAAAAACAGCTGAACAACAATGAAAGAGAACATGTGTAAAACTCGTATGAAGCAAAATAAACTTTTTTAGAACAATAAAGGTATAGTCAAATGGACCAAGGTAGTATAGTCAAAGGTATAGTCAAAATGCTCCCTGTATGAGAGAAGCAGAAAAATAATTAGAATTATTTTTTTTTTATCCAAAAACTAAAACGACAAATATATTTAAAAAAAGTCTATTAAAGTGAACACTATATAAAAATGCATCAGTGTGTAGCTGCATATGTAACAATTGCCCTGTGAAACTGTGATTTACACTGATTTCAGAAAAGCTGAGAGGCATTTAACAACGCCACATTCACATTCAGCACATTCATGATGGAGTTTGTGTGAAGCAGCTTGTACTGTGAACTGAAATATTGATGCCTTTTTATATAGTTCAATTTATTCCTTTAAACAATTAATACAATTCCAGCACATTTGTGGATAGAGATAATGCCAAGGATATATAATATGCAAAAAATGTTGCTTCCGACATTTGTGCCTCAAGCTATCGGAAAGTGAAAATTGTTGTGTATTTTATAATATTACATACATAATATATTATACAAATAGCTCGGTTTTATTTGAAAGAATAAAAACTAAATTCTTGCATCAAAGACCTTCGAGAAGTGTTGTTTGTATAACAGAAAAACTACAACACTTGATCCACAACAAAGTTCACAAGAAAGTTTTCTTAATGTGCCAGTAAGCCAGTAATTCAATAAAGACAAAGCAACTGAATGTGACAATTCACCTGAAATATTTATTTAAAAACATGTGCCAAATCTTATCCATCCCAGACACGATACCAGCAGCACAATCTTATAGTGTAAAATCAACTTTATACTAGCATAGTATTTGATGTTATTTTACCTTCATTGAAACATTTCTCTTTAACATCTATTTTGATATATATATATATATATATATATATATATATATATATATATATATATATATATATATATATGTACATTTACATTTATTCATTTATGCATTTAGCAGACGCTTTTATCCAAAGCGACTTACAACTTGAGGAATTCAGAAAGCGATCCGTCCTGAAGATACAAAAGTACATAGTGCTTACAATACAAAGTTTCGAACATTACATAAGAAAGAGAATTAATTAAAAAAATGTGTGTGTGTGTCATGTTAGGTGCTCATGGAAGAGATGTGTTTTCAGTAGTCTTTTAAACCTTGACAAGGAATCTTGGCAGGGAGATTGTTCCACCAGCAAGGAGCGGTGAATAAAAATGTTCTTGAGAATGATTTTTTTGCCTTTCTGTGATGTAACCGCGAGTCGTCGCTCATTGATCGATCAAAGGTTTCTGGTAGGTGTGTAGATTTGTAACAGTGAGTATGAAGGTGCTGAGCTTGTGTAAGTCTGTATTCAGTGGTGGACTGTTCAAACGCCTCCATAGGCACAGAGCCACAGCCGCTTGCAGACGTTTGCAGCAGCTCACGGACCGGTCCGCGAATGCGCTCCGCGGCCCGGTGCCACAGTGCCAACCCTGAAAGACCCATCCGTGAGATAGGATTCAAACCACTGAAGAGGATGCCTAGATAGTTACGAGAGGGTAGATAGAAGGATAAGATGATTAACAGTGTCAAAGGCAGCAGATAGATCTAAAATGCATGTTAGAATCTTGGTGAGGAAATGCAAATATTTAACTGTATGGACATCAGTAGAAAGGGTAGAGGTTAGCTCAGGTTAGCCCGGTCCTTTGATTTGTGCCATTCTCTCTCAGTTGCCCTTAACTTGGTTCACGAAGAACATCCATTAGCCAGGGGTTAGAGGGAGTAGCACCTGGAAGAGAGCGGACAGATATTGTCTAGACAAGACGTTAGAGTGGAAAATTAAGTGTCTTTTGCAGTATTCACATCCAGAGATGAGAACTGTTTGGGAGAAGGAAGAGAGGCTGAGACGACAGAGAAAAAATGGGAAGGAGAAAGAGAGCCTGAAAGTGACTCGTAGAGGGGTTGGTGTTGCAGAAGTAGTAACTTGCATATGAAATGTAATGAAAAAATGGTCAGAAACATGCAGGGGTTTAACTAGAATGTTGTCTGTGATGAAAGATTTGAAAGGGAACATTTTTGTAAATTATTTATTTTATCCTTGCCATTATCTCTATCCACAAATGTGCTGTATGGTATTACAATTGTATTAATTGTATAAAGTAATAAAGTGAACACTCCATAATAATGCATCAGTGTGTAGCTGCATATGTAGTAACCCTTTAATGAAAACAATTGTAATACAATACAATACGAAGGGTAATTGTAAATTCGGCCCTGTGAAAGTACATTTCTCTGAGCAAACATTGTGTGATAAAACGCATTGAAACACTACACCTTACCAGTAGGATTGATAAACTTTACTAAATGCTTTACTGTGCTTCTTCCTTTCTGGAAGCGTGGTCCTCAATGTCTTTCACGTTTGGTCCCGACCTCTAGACATGAATGTAATGAATTAATAATGCGGTCACTACGTACAGCAAGCACTCATAAACTAAAAACATGTAAATCAAACCATAGCTAAACATTACAAAAAGAAATGACTACATATGCTGGTATCCAGCTAGTCATCGGTGTTGTAGCACACACGTCACAAGTCAGAATTAGACTAAGATCTAACATAAACTGCATATCCTGCTTTTTAGCTCTTGAACCAAAAAGACTTATTTTGGCTCCAACATTTAAGCCTGATTCTGACAGAGATGAAACCGCTTCACCTCACCTCACCTCACCTCACCTCACCTCACCTCACCTCACCTCACCTCACCTCACCTCACCTCACCTCACCTCACCTCACCTCACCTCACCTCACCTCACCTCACCTCACCTCACCTCACCTCACCTCACCTCACCTCACCTCACCTCACCTCACCTCACCTCACCTCACCTCACCTCACCTCACCTCACCTCACCTCACCTCACCTCACCTCACCTCACCTCACCTCACCTCACCTCACCTCACCTCACTTCACTTCACTTCACTTCACCTTATGATACCACTTCACAATCTGACGGTGAAAGCATTTCTCCAGATTGGTCCTCTAAAACCCTATCAATACCAGGCATCTTGAACATGCCTTCAGCTTGGTTGGCCAAAAACCACTTGAACACGATATGCAGTTGATCCATATCACACATATAAGCGCTCAATATTGTCTTGCCAGTTAGAACGTTATTTTAGTAGCACCTGTTATGAAATAATTTGTCTGTAAATACATTTAATACATGGGTGTGAGACAAAGTATACCCAGTGTTGCCAACTTAGCGACTTTGTCGCTATATTTAGCGACTTTTCAGACCCCTCTAGCGACAAATTTTCAAAAAAGCGACTAGCGACAAATCTAGCGACTTTATCTGGAGCTATTGGCGACTTTCTGAAGTGAAAGCACATATAGTTCTTACTCTTCTCAAGGAGCAAAAGCACTCACAGGCGGCCCAAACCTCGCGCAGCAGCCGCTCCCAGATGCAGGGAGAGCAGGAGATCTTCACTCCTCCACGTCCAGACTGTAAATGAATCGCGCATTTGCGGGAAGCCGCTGCTGGCTGTTCCCGCCAATGGCAGCACGGGATGCAAAATGTTCTTTGTCTAAACATAATTAAACCCTAACTGGAAACACTTTATTTTACGGTCCAATTCTCACTATTAGGGGTTTTTTAGCATGCAAATTAGGATATTGGCCATTTACTAGGCTAATTATGAATGTAAAATATTAATGCCTTATTCTCCATGATCTTATTGTACATCCCTTAATCATACCTAGAAATTTACTTATAGTTTTATAATCAGCGAGATCCCAGATGTGAGGTTGTTAGGGGGATTTGGGGCCATGCTCCCCTGAGAAAATTTTGATTTCTATGATGTGGATTTTAAGATGTTCTGAAGGCCAAAAAATATGATAACAATATAGCTTGAAAACCATGTCAGTGGGCAGTGGATTACTTGTCTTTCTTCTTATCCCCAGATCTCTCTTTTTCTCTTTGTTTTTATTTTGCCCTGTCTCTTCACCTAAAGTTGAGCTTTGACTGATTTTTTTCATATTAATCCATCTCTCCCCAAACATAAAATACTAAGGTACATCACAGTACATCACAGTAGTATTCAATGCATCATGTCACATTATGCATTAATATTATCATTGGCTGTTCACATGTCACGCATAACCCAATTTTTGCAAATACAAGTATATAGTTTATTGTGTAAAAGGCAAATATCAATAATGACCTATAGAACGTGACTTTTACTTGGCTTTTAATCATAATACCGAAATACTACACCGGGACTCTTATTTTGTCTTTTGTTCTTATTTCGCTTGTGTGTGTGTGTGTGTGTGTTTTTTTTTTTTGTGTTTAACCTTTAAATCCCTTAGTCATAAAAGCAACCAGTAACTTATAATTAATGCAAAGCTGTATATATATATATATATATATATATACATTTATTCCTTCAATCCCCCTTATGATCTCCTGTCACAGGAGATCAACACCTTACAGAACAAGCTCCTCATCTTCTTCATTTTCCTGGTCATGGTCCATCTCTTCCCTTCTGCCTCCACTCATTGTCTGCATATCTATTTCTATTTCTATATCTATTAAATATCTATTTTTTAAATAAAATTATTATAAAAATTATTTAATTATTTAAAATTTTGTAAAATGTTATATCTATTTGTGGATGATCGTCCCCTCTCGTCTACCTGAGCTTTAGTTCCATGTCTTCCTTCAGAATCTCCTCCTTTTCTCTCAACCATCCTTCCTTACATATGTCTTTATCCTCCTCTTCACCTTCCCTTTCTTTCCCCATTATGGTTCATTGCTATATCCCTAATCCTTATCATGTCTTCCATTTTCATCCTTCCCTTACTTGCTTTTTCTCTCTTTCTACTTCTTATGTCTAACCCCTCTTCTAGTTCTGCCTGATTCTTCCATTCCAGTTCTGCATTCCCTCCTGCCTCCTTGGCCTCGTCATGGATTCTCGTCAAAAGTCTCCTATCCCCACAACAGTTGTTTAGCCCTTGCCCAAGGGCCTATGATCTGCCCTGAATATTATATTATTGTTTTACACCCGCCTCCATCTATTGCCCCTAAATAAATCTTTGGTTGTGATTTGATAAAGTTAAAACATGTGTAGTTCTTTATTTTTTATCCGAAACTTTTCCCAAAATCCTGGTTTCTCCCCTAAATCTACCAAAATCCCTCTCTCAGGTACACATGCCCCTGTGTACCCTATCACTTGGACCAGTTATCTGTAATGTATTTGTTTTTGCTGCACTGCTTGTTTTACCCCTCTATCCATGCACATTATAAAATGTCCACAAATAAAAAATGTCCACTTTATTCACAAATAAAGTGGTTGACCCTACCTCATAGTTAATTTCACATCCCCCAATGCCCCAGTAATGGCTCAAACAATAATCCCTTCTTTCCCTTTTTTCCCTTCGATTTTTTCTTAGGTAGCCTACTAAATATATTGTTCCTATGAATTTTTTAGTTTTGAATTTTTCTTTGAACATTTTATTCCAGGATGGCTAGTCCCACTAATGCCCCTAACAAACTTCTATTCTCTCACAACAATGTTTAACCTAGCGAGTACAATTTGAATTGTCAGAGTTTTCTGTGTGGTATTCTGTTTTTATCTGCACAATCAATCCTCCCCCTTTACTGCAGGACCACTTGGTCTCCTGTAGCGTTCTGGATGGGGGATCAGTTGCTTCAAGGCATGTCCAGGTGTCTCCTGTGAATGAGACCGTTACTATTGTTGTCTGTGTGGGTCCTAATGCCCCAGTAGTGACGGGGACATTGTACTGCAACAAGCACCGTCTTTCGGATGAGATGTTAAACTGAGGTCCTGACTCTCTGTGGTCATAAAAAGTCCCAGGTGTGTGGTGAGCGTTCTGACGCAATATGGCTGGCGTCGCATCATCCAGGTGGATGCTGCACATTGGTGGTGGTTGGGGAGATCCCCCCAACTATGCTTTGAGCTCTGGAAAAGCGTTATAAAAATGTAACATTTCTTCTTTCTATTGTTGTTAGTGATAACATCTGCTCCTCGGACTTATTGTCCTTCTTTGTGACCTGTGGAAAGTGGGTTGAGTGCTGACCTGGTCCCTATCTGATGCTCTTCTGTTTTCTTAACAGCAGAGTTTAATCTCTTATCCCTTATTCCCTTATAATATCTTTCTCAAAATTTGATTAGCATTTTTGAGGCCCTTTTATCCTGTACCATTAGTCTTGATTGTATTCACTATCTCAAAATTTCTTGGGTCTTTGGAAAGCACTCAACCCACTGTGTTCAAGTTAAAAGTTTGAAGGCAACATTTAATACTTTTGATACAAAATAAGCTCCATCATGATAATCTGTAAAGAAAGTTAAAAGTTATTCGCTGCGCAAATGTGGCACTGTTGTTTCTTTCTGCCACAACAATATTAACCTAGGTTTTGACCAGGAAACTTATTCCAATCATGACATCGTCATTATTTTACTTGGGCATATTTTGCCTTGTAGGCCCACATTTTAAATTCAAATACAGCTGTTTTGGCAAAAATTTAGATTTGCCTTAGTATCTCTTCAGACACCATCTCTCACTCCAGTCATACTCATTCACACTCACACTGGCCATTTTCTCTGAGTCTGCTGATCAGCTGGTTCCGATCTACATGGGGCACATACAAGTTTAGATGTGTACTTCAACAAAATCTGAACACAACTTCGACAAACCTTTCTGAATCTAGGCACTACACTTCATTTTAGACTTAGTCTTATGAACCTCTTTTTCTGTTTTATCATAATTTACAATTGTAGGCCTAAGCATAGCAAATTTTCCTCAAATGCATTTTATTATTCGTCACATTTAAGATTTTTCCTATACTTTTGTTACTGCTCATGAGTTATTTTTAAGAATAAATTGTAGATTTCTGCATAATCATGGATCCATGGTCAACATTTCCATCTCGTTACCCCAGTGATGACAGCATTCCTGGTTGCATGAATTTAGACCTTAGAGTTAGTTATCATTTTTTTAATTCAATCTAGTTCTAGAAAATTACCATTAAACAAGAGGGAGTGGACCAGGAAAGGTATTTTTCCACCCATAATTCTTCTTATGATGATCTTGTAACAATCTTTTCTTTGTTCAAAAACTAATTCTATCATACTTTAACCCTAAGTGTTTAATGTAATCTAAACCCTCACTATACCAAATCCTGCCTCAGTTTGATCTGTTTGGTGAGTTGAGCACCCACTTCTGTCTCTCAATGAATTTCTTGCTTTTTTTTTCTTCTTCTTCTTTTTTTTTTATCGAGTTATTGGGTTGGATTGGTTCCTGCTGAAAAAGCAGAAAGGTTAGTTTAGCAGAGAATACAAGGAACTGCTATGAGACCAGTGAATAATCAGAATAAATTCAGTTCAATATAATAATTAAATAAATTTGAAGGAGTCATGTCATCATTCTGTGATGTCACTCAAATGCCTGGTGTTGTAAAGTTGGATACAGTCTCTTCTCTGTCCTGTTGTTCTTCCTCTGTTTATTCTTAGCTTTGGCTCTTCATGTATCCTCCCACAGATTCGTATCTCAGGATGTTCTCATTGTCCTCAGGAAAAGTCTCAAGTGAAAGTTTCACCTTCTCCTCTTTCACCTTCTTCTTTCACTCTCTCTTCTTCTCTCTACAGACATGTCTTTATCTTCTCATTTGTTGCTTCCCCTCATCAAGGCGGAATTCCAGAAGCATCTGAACACTCAAGAGAGCCGCATGAATCAAATTGAACTTTCAAAAACTCTAAATAGATTCTGTCAGAGCAATCAGCTCTGTCTCCTAATTCCACTTCTTTAACCTAAATGATTCCTTTATTTTAAAAAATCTCACTGCAGTTCCCCCATTCTATTGTTAGTGAAGCAAGTTCTTCTTTGCAGGAAAAAGCAAGCCATTTCTTATTTGCATTATGTAGCAATAATCTACCTTCAATCATCAGAATAATACAGTTAAATAATTTTCCCTATCATAAAATCAGTCATAATTTTTCTCCTATTTTTGCATGCAGTGTTCAAAATAAGCTAGTTGTGGTGAATAAGGTTTTCCTCAACCACCATCAAAGAGTTCCCTTTTAAACCATTTTTCTCTTCACTTGGTCACCCAATCTTGCTCTCGTTCTCGTTCAACACTCCGCACAAGTTATTATAGTTTACACTGCCATGAATCATTTTACATACTGCCTCCAGGGATAATGAGATACAAATCTTAGACGTCTTCAAATATAAGATATAACATTTTAAACATGTGCATTCTTCTTATATACTTATCAATTTATTATCTTATTTTAACTCCTCCTGTATCTTAAATTTTCCTCTTCTACATATTGCCTTTTGTATAATCAATCGGTTATCTGTTAATAATTATTATATAGAATAGAATTATCGGTCCATGTGCCTTTGCACGAGTATAATTTTATAGCATAAGCATATGGCCCACTAGGTGAACATAGGTTGAATCTCCACTTCTATGGTAAAGGCACAGGAGGGTCAGTAAGATATAAGATAAGATATCTGTGGTAAAACGTGGACCACTGATCATATTAAAACTATAAACTATAAAAACTATGTACCATCTTAATGCACCGTTTGTGAATTTACCTGTATCTTCTCTGAAGTTCACGAGAAAGTTTTCTTAATGTGCCAGTAAGTCATAATTCAATAAAGACAAAGCAATTGAATTTATGTTACGCCCTGTTTCCTCTAGACTGGGGCCGTACATCGAGCGTGTGCGATGGCAAAAGAACTTGGTGACCGCACAGACCAAAATGAAGGTTCACTTTGACAAAAAGAAGGGGTCTTTCTTCCAGTTCCAGGCTCGGTATTGCAGGCAAAATTTTGTGGTCCGTATGAAATAGAGAGAAAGATCAGTGAAACAGATTATGTTGTACGTACTCCAGATCGCAGAAGAAAAACAGGAGTGTGTCACGTGAATATGCTAAACCCGTACTGTAATCGAGTTCCTGCTGAGAAACGTGTTGATCTTTCATCTAAACTTCCAGTGACAACAGTAACATCCCTGAGCCTGTCCATACACATACACTGAAGACTGTCCAGTAAACTGTGAACAAACCGCAAGGCTGAACAACTCAGAAATGTTGTTGAACCTCGAAGACACATTGTCTTACCTTTCGAATCTGCAACGGCAAGACCCCAAGACTCCCCCACTCTAACGTCACATTACATGTCTTGCCGCTCGCGCACCAGAACATACACAATTAATTATTTTTTCGAAGCTACTACGGATGATCATTACTCTTGTTTCACAATGTATATTCGAAAGTGGATTAAAAAGACAGAGCCTACCACAACACCTGCAGCTGCTATTTCAAGTTCTGCTTCATAAATGCTGTTTATGTGATGATTATATTTTAAATAAATACTGTTTATGTGATGATTATATTTTAAATAAAGGCTGTTTATGTGATGATTATATTTAAAATATTTAAAGTGAAACTAAAAACTTGTTTTAATGGCTACAAGTAGGCTAGGAGCGCGACAAATACCGCATTCTTATTTCCTGTCCCTGTGTAGGCTCTTTTATTTTAGGCTATATGACTGTGTAAACAGCTCAGCAACCCTTTTATTTAAATGTTTAATATAGGCCACACACAGTCCATTGCATTATGATTGCAAGAAAAATCAACATTGTGAAAAAAAGTGTGCCGTAAAATGTCCCGGTGTGTATGAAGCTTCATCGAGTGTCTTTATCAATATATTTGTTGTTCTTTAGTGTTTTATAGACTCTATATTTTTTATTAAAATAAAAAAGACACCCTGATCACCGCCCCCTTTCAGTATTTCACACGCCCCCTCTTCGGGACGGCTGTCCATATATAATAAAAATATGTAGTATTTATATAGAAAAAGTATATATATCAAGAAAAAGATGTGCTTGAAATTCAAATTGAATAAATTCGTAAAATGATATTCCAAATTTGGAATAAAAATATAGTTAATATTTAACAAAAGTTGTTAACATTGTTCTCTTGGTTGATTTTTATTACCCCGTAAAAAAATAAATAAAAAATAATAATAAATAAATACTATTTACTAATTACTAGATTACAAAAATAATTATTAGTGGCAGCTCTATATTTATTAATCAACTTTTCAAAATTGTCTGGCATTTTGTCACTCAGTCAGATAGACAGTTTATCAAGTTGTATGAAGATTTCTTGAAAATAATGTAAATTCTTTTTTTTAAATATTCTTATTCTCTTAGTAATTAATATGTACCCTTCTATAATGTTTCAGAAACAGTTTGGAGACTATTAGACTGGATAATTCTTCGAAGTAACATCCAAAGCTACGTATTTAAAGATTTCGCTTCAGTAGGCTAAGTGTAAGAACATCATAAGAACATTTGCAGGAATATATTAGCTCTTAATCTAATATCAACTGGACAACTGAAGCCAGAATGTCTGAGAAGATCAAGTTTACTACGACACTGATGACAAACTAGATACCAGCATCTCTTACGGTCATGTCTTTCCCGTTTATTAAAAAGGGCTTTAACTCAGTTATATATTCTTTTAAGGTTGCTACAGTTTATCTGGATTCAGTCTGTCTCCATTTTTTCTGTTTCTTCAAATAATCAGACTCGTAGATGGTGAGATCAAAATTCAAGCTGTCGTCTGAATCCTTGTGTTCCTCAATCTGTGTCACTCTCTGATCTAATTCCTTCAAACGGTCAAACACGGCCTTGAGGCATTTCTTCATTTCAGACAGCGGCTCCGTGAATTTGCTTGCAGCTGTTTTACCAATCTTTCGATAGGTCAGGGTAATCCCAAAGCCAAAGAATAGGAGCCCCGCTATAAGTAATCCAATCATATTTCGATCCAGGCACAGGACCTGCCAATTGTTCCATGGGTCCATCGCAAGAGCAGAGCGGAGCAAAGGAAGACACGTCTGCACTGTACAAAAGCAGGAAGGAGGCTTTAATAAGCTTAGAATAAGCTTTATAAAGTTAGCAAAATCTTGCCAGTCTCACCAGTCTACATTTTTACAAAAATGTATTTATTTATGAATCGTGCTGCAATTGAGCTACATTTACAAGATTTAACTCAAAGATTAAAGACTCCGACTTCATTTCTTAAGAGCAAATCATAATTATAAGATTTCTACTAGTGTATAAGCATTGAATGGGTCCTAGCTCTGTCTCCCTTTCACTTCCGCTGGTGTTTGTCATGTTGAAATGTATAGCTTTTTATATCAAAGTCCACATTAGATCTGTTTTGAGTGCAAGCTAAGTATTAGTTGTATGCATGGGCATGTATTGCGTGATTCTAATGTACAGTGTTTTACCAATACAAATATATAGTTTATTGTGTTACGAAAATATCAATAATGACCAGGGAGAGCGTGACTTTTCCGTGGCTTTTAATCATAAGAAAGACTTTTACCATGTTTGTTGCGTCGTTGAGCAGTTGAACCCATCACAGAAGCTTACGCAAAGCTTGAAGAATGTATTGTTCAATCACACGCGTTTATGCACGCAACATTCACGCACAGGGGTTTGCTGAGTTGAGTTGAGTTGAGGAATACAATCACTCGCGTCACCGGTGAGAAAGTGAGAAAAATCCCTAAAGCAGAAGGCATTTCTCCCTTGGCGAATTCTGCTCAGTCACTTTATGTTGATAAGCACACATGTAAAGTGATTGACAGTATGTCTGGTAAATTTATATGCAAAAACAAAGTTCACTACATTAAGAAACCAGTAGGCTAATATTAAACTCACAGGTGGTCTCAATTTCAATTCCCTTTAGCGTTCTGAATAATACTTTAACTTTAACTATTCTAAAATTAGATCCCTATTCTTTTATTCTTTTTTTTTTCTTTTTTTACAAGAGAATGTCTCTAGCCCTCATGTTATTTCTTATTGGAACAACTTCTTCAATAATGTAAATTGGACTCATTTTTAGCGGTTGCTCCAAAAATGATTCCTTACAAATAATCATGCTGCTGTAACAAGGCATTTGCGCTTTGTGATATCGCATAGGAGCTTTATTATTGCAATGCTTACAGAACTAGTCATTTTAACAAGAGATTCTCACTTTAATAAGCGCATATTTGAAAGTTCTCACAATGTAACAACTGTTGAGGCAGAAAAGATAAAATTTGTAATACTATCAGGAAGAAAAGAAGAAAAAACAGCTGAACAGCAATGAAAGAGAACATGTGTAAAACTCGTAAAAAGCAAAATAAACTTTTTTAGAACAATAAAGGTATAGTCGAATGGACCAAGGTATAGGTATAGTCAATATAGTCAAAATGCTCCCTGTATGAGAGAAGCAGAAAAATAATTAGAATTAGTTTTTTTAATCTAAAAACAATAACGACAAATATATTTTAAAAAAGTCTATTAAAATGAACACTATATAAAAATGCATCAGTGTGTAGCTGCATATGTAGAAATTGCCCTGTGAAACTGATTTACACTGATTTCAGAAAAGCTGAGAGGCATTTAACGCCACATTCACATTCAGCACATTCATGATGGAGTTTGTGTGGAGCAGCTTGTACTGTGAACTGAAATATTGATGCCTTTTTATATAGTTCAATTTATCCTTTAAACAATTAATACAATTCCAGCACATTTGTGGATAGAGATAATGCCAAGGATATATAATATGCAAAAAATTTTACTTTCAGATCTTCCGACATTTGTGCCTCAAGCTATCTGAAAGTGAAAATTGTTGTGTATTTTATAATATTACATACATAATATATTATACAAATATAATATAAATACATATATCATATATATAGGATAGGATTATAAACATATATATAAAATGTAATGCCACAAATGTATTACTGCACAGTAAAATTAAATTTTATTTTCATGTTTATAATTATAATAGATGGTAAAGAATTTGTTTCAATTAAGTTAAAATAATATAAAATACTATGCTAGAATAAAGTTGATACTATAAGACCGGCGTTTCTTCTTTTTCATCTTTTTAAATAAATGTTTCAGGTGAATTGATTCAACACACAATTGTTTTGCCTTTATTGAATTATGACTTCATTGAATGAATAAGTACTCAACGCTGAGGGAGAACATTTATGTCTCTCAACTTTATTATTTGTCTGTTTGAATAGAGAACAGAGAAATGTCTAAAGGGAGTAACATAAGGACAACCAATGAGAGAATATAGCCAGACGGGTTACCCATTGATTTTTTTTTACGTTTTTTTGGGACTCTTTTAAGCACCTTCTTTACGAAGCCCTTATTGAGTGTGCAATAATGGTGAATTAACGGACTCAATGAATAGTCTTTTTCTCTTATTTTTTCCTCAAACATCATTACTGACAGTTCTTTAACTTCTTTGAACTGTCCTGAACATACATAGAATATTGAAGAACATGAACGGTTTTTCTGAATATGACTTGAGACCTGGCAGCGCTTCCTCTCAACACTTGAGCTGCATTTGGCTCGAAGGAAGAAAGAACCAAGCCTCTTAGCATAGCTTGAAGATGATCGTCAGTAAACAGACCTGTACTCGGACTTACATTGTCAACGGAACATCGGTGTTGGCCGTTAATTTGCAAAATCATCATGATAACATGGATGGCGATCATATCGCTTTCAACTCTTAAGCAAATCAACCCATTTCAAATGATGGAAAAACAAAATACAATCCGCATGACGCTAAACGCTATAACAGTGACATTGATTCCGTCCAGCTCAGTCAAACATGCTCAATTTCAAACACAACAAGAAGTAATTATTCTATGATGGCTTTGACAAATGTGATGTTACATGTGCAGCTCCATGGTTGTGAAATGTTTCTGTCTCTGCATCAAGCTCGGCCTCGCCCCGCCTCGCTCCTGGGAGTCATATCCCCCATTGAGATTGGTTGGTTTGTTCAAATTGCACTAAAAAGGAACCTTCCACACCTGGCGCAGTAAACAGCAATAATGTGGATTTTTATCATATAAAAAGTTTATTTTTAGTATGTAAAAAGTATGTACCATCTTAATGCACCATTTGTGAATATACCTGTATCTTCACTGAAGTTGTTGTGGCTCAAGCATTGTAGTTTTTCTCTTCATACAAACAACACTTCTCGAAGGTCTTTGATGCCAGAATTTAGGTTTTATTCTTCCAAACAAAACCGAGTTGATGTTGAAATGGTTGCATGATTAATAAGTATTTTATTAGGATTCAACTGTATGATAATACATCATTATTTTATCTGTATGATGATATTCAGCTGAGAAAGTGCTGAGGTCTGCAAAAGGCTGGAGACCCACACACCTCACAGCACTGGGTGTTAAATCCATATATGGACACAGAGTGCTGAATTCAGGCCAAGTTACAATGTATGGAGAAAAGTAAACAATCACGTAACATGTTTCGAATGTCTAGGACCTAGAGTATATAATGGGAGATTTCCCTTTCACAAGAGCCTACCCTGCAGATCAGCTCGGTTTTATTTGGAAGAATAAAACCTAAATTCTGGCATCAAAGACCTTCGAGAAGTGTTGTTTGTATGAACAGAAAAACTACAACACTTGATTTACAAAAAATTACACAAAGTTTACAAGAAAGTTTTCTTAATGTGCCAGTAAGCCAGTAATTCAATAAAGACAAAGCAACTGAATGTGACAATTCACCTGAAATATTTATTTAAAAACATGTGCCAAATCTTATCCATCCCAGACACGATACCAGCAGCACAATCTTATAGTGTAATATCAACTTTATACTAGCATAGTATTTGATTTTATTTTACCTTCATTGAAACATTTCTCTTTACCATCTATTTTGATATATATATATATATATATATTTTTTTTTTTTTTTTTTTTTATATATATATATATATATTTACATTTATTCATTTAGCAGACGCTTTTATCCAAAGCGACTTACAACTTGAGGAATTCAGAAAGCGATCTGTCCTGAAGATACAAAAGTACATAGTGCTTACAATACAAAGTTTCGAACATTACGTAAGAAAGTAAGAGAATTTATTTAATTTTTTTGTGTGTGAGAAGAAAATATTACGGACAGTGTGTCAAAAATGATTTATTACCCCCAGGTGTGAATTTGTCACCTTTGACCTCCTGTTTCCGGACAAATTGTTTTTTATGATTTTACGAGTGTTTACACAGGTGTCTAGTAGGGTGAATCTGTCCCCCACCGCTCCCAGCCCCCACCGGAGGTTGTTTAGAGCTGAGCAGAGCTGACCAGGCCTTCTCACAATCCAGGTATAATGACTGTGAATTAAACAAAACAAACAAGTTTAAGAAATGAGAAACAATAAAACAATAAAGGTTGAAATAATGACTTGTAATTAAAATAGTGTTTCTGAAGATTTAAAAAAGAGCTTACTTGAGCTGTGAGATCCATGCTTCTCTCTGTAGACCCAAATGAAAATGAAGTCCCCAGATTCACTGGGTTCGGGGGAGCCGGCCCCTTCCTGGCTGTGGCTTTGCATGTGGAAGTGTTGATTATTGGAAGTAATAAAAGATTAAAAGTAGGGGTAGTAATTTTAATTTGCAAAGTGACATCTTCCCCAGACCTCCTGTATCCATCTGTTCCCCATCCTTGTTGCTGACTTGTTCTTTGATGGAAAGGAAGAAGTTGGATGAACCAACACTTCAAGTGTTTTAGGTGTCATTAGTTCTGACGTGTTTCTCCAAAAATCACAAATGTTTAGGATATAAGCTTTTAGTGCCACTAAGGGTGTTAGTTTTAATTTGCAAAGTTAAATCTCATGTTTCCATACAGTCTGTGAGAAAGGATCTGATTTTAGACTTGGTCTTTGAAGGACCCAACACTTCAAACGTTGATCAAGAGGTTTTAGGTGTCATTAGATCTGAGATCTTTCCCAATACACAAATGGTCAGGAGATACGTTTTTTTTTAACGACACTAAGGGGTGATAGTTTTAATTTACTAAGTTAAATCTCCTGTCTCCATCCTGTCTGTGAGAAAGGATCTGATTTTAGACTTGTCTTTGAAGGACCCAACACTTCAAAATTGATCCAGACATTGTTCAAAGGTTTTAGGTGTCATTAGATCTGAGATCTTTCCCAATACACAAATGTTTAGAAAATAAGTTTTTTTTTAAGTTTTTCGACACTAAGCGGTGATAGTTTTAATTTACTAAGTGATAGGTGATAGTTTTAATCTCCTGTCTCCAACACCTCTTAGGGCAGAAGTTGTGGTAAATGTTGTCAAATCAGAAAGCGTAAAGGCTTTTTAAAACAATGATAAATGAAAGAGATTGTACCATTCTTTTACATTTTAATGGTTTAAACATTAAGTTATTTGGACTAGTGAAATTGTAGTTATATTTACACTTTTAAACATTAGTTATTTGAAATAACGATATCTGTTATATCTACAGATTTTATACAATGCAATTTTAACATTTAGTTATCTTGAAAACAGTTATATTTGATCAAGTTTATAGACTTCTAACATCTCTTATGCTGTTATGGTTTGAAATGTAAATTACAAAAAAATTAAATTACTTTTTCACAATTACATTAGATAAATGTACCTAAATTACAGGAAAAGAGATTGTATCATTCTTTTACATTTTAATGGTTTTAAACATTAAGTTACTTGGACTAGTGAAGTTGTAGTTACATTTATACGTTTAAACATTAGTTATTTGAAATAACAAAGTCTTCAGATTTCATACAATGCATTTTTAACATATAGTTATCTGTAATAGTGAAAACAGTTATATTTGATCAAGTTTTATATTATTAGACTTCTAACGTCTCTTGAAACGTAAATATGTCACATATAACTACTCTTTTTCACAATTACATTAGATAAATTTACCTAAATTACAGGAAGGAGATTGTACTATTCTTTTACATTTTAATGGTTTTTAAACATTAAGTTATTTGGACTAGCGAAACTGTAGTTATATTTACACTTTTAAACATTGGTTATTTGAAATAACGGTATATGTTATATCTACAGATTTTATACAATGCAATTTTAACATTTAGTTATCTTGAAAACAGTTATATTTGATCAAGTTTTATGTTATTAGACTTCTAACATCTCTTGAAACGTAAATATGGCATATCAAACTGCTGTATAATGTATACATAAACTACTAATGTATACAAATACATAATATAAATTGGAGATTTACCTTAATTACAGGAAAGAGATTTTACCATTCTTTTACATTTTAATGGTTTAAACATTAAGTTATTTGGACTAGTGAATTTGTAGTTATATTTTATAAGTTAAGTTTTAACATTTAACATTTAAACATGATTTCAGAGTTAATCTGCTGTACACTAAAAACTTAAATATACCACGTCAAACTACTCTTTTAAACAAATGCATCATATGATTTACAAAGTTGACCTTTTAATCTTACAGTTTTAAAATGTTTTACACACTAAAAGTGTTACTTGAGACCTAACTCAGTGAAACCACTCACTCATATATTCAGACCAAGTTGGTCTATTCAGTGTTTTCAGAAAGAAAAAAAACATTATTTTAACCCCTTTTGCAGTCTGATAATGTAAACATATACCTATTTGATTACTTATAAATAAATAAAAAAACTCAGTGTTTTGAGAAACAAATAAAACTTCACCCAATGCATTTCTGTTTATGGTGTAAATATATACTGAATATACATATATTCCATCAGCTTTATTTCTATAGCACTTTATATCATACAAATTGTTTAACATACTCCAATTCAGTTGTAAAGTAACTCTAGAAAGGTTCCTTATTCATTTTGAGTGACTCATTCATCTTTAAAGTATAAGTAAAGTTCAATTGTGCAAATTTGTACTCATTATAGCTCAGTAAACATTTAAAGGGTATATGACTATAATGTTTGTGTGTAGAGTTACTATACAAAACACAATTTTTAGAAGAGCTAAAATAGTTTATGGCTGAATTATTTGTCTTTTCGTGTCTGTGTCTGTTTTGTGCAATCCTGTTTGTGTTTGTTTCTGTTTACGTGTTCCTGTTTGGCTCTGTTTTGTGCATGTATCTGTTTGTGTTTGAAATTCGAAGTAAAATAAAATAACCATATAAGTTTTTAGTGCCACTAAGGGTGTTAGTTTTAATTTGCAAAGTTAAATCTCATGTTTCCATACAGTCTGTGAGAAAGGATCTGATTTTAGACTTGGTCTTTGAAGGACCCAACACTTCAAACGTTGATCAAGAGGTTTTAGGTGTCATTAGATCTGAGATCTTTCCCAATACACAAATGGTCAGGAGATACGTTTTTTTTAACGACACTAAGGGGTGATAGTTTTAATTTACTAAGTTAAATCTCCTGTCTCCATCCTGTCTGTGAGAAAGGATCTGATTTTAGACTTGTCTTTGAAGGACCCAACACTTCAAAATTGATCCAGACATTGTTCAAAGGTTTTAGGTGTCATTAGATCTGAGATCTTTCCCAATACACAAATGTTTAGAAAATAAGTTTTTTTTTAAGTTTTTCGACACTAAGCGGTGATAGTTTTAATTTACTAAGTGATAGGTGATAGTTTTAATCTCCTGTCTCCAACACCTCTTAGGGCAGAAGTTGTGGTAAATGTTGTCAAATCAGAAAGCGTAAAGGCTTTTTAAAACAATGATAAATGAAAGAGATTGTACCATTCTTTTACATTTTAATGGTTTAAACATTAAGTTATTTGGACTAGTGAAATTGTAGTTATATTTACACTTTTAAACATTAGTTATTCGAAATAACGATATCTGTTATATCTACAGATTTTATACAATGCAATTTTAACATTTAGTTATCTTGAAAACAGTTATATTTGATCAAGTTTATAGACTTCTAACATCTCTTATGCTGTTATGGTTTGAAATGTAAATTACAAAAAAATTAAATTACTTTTTCACAATTACATTAGATAAATGTACCTAAATTACAGGAAAAGAGATTGTATCATTCTTTTACATTTTAATGGTTTTAAACATTAAGTTACTTGGACTAGTGAAGTTGTAGTTACATTTATACGTTTAAACATTAGTTATTTGAAATAACAAAGTCTTCAGATTTCATACAATGCATTTTTAACATATAGTTATCTGTAATAGTGAAAACAGTTATATTTGATCAAGTTTTATATTATTAGACTTCTAACGTCTCTTGAAACGTAAATATGTCACATATAACTACTCTTTTTCACAATTACATTAGATAAATTTACCTAAATTACAGGAAGGAGATTGTACTATTCTTTTACATTTTAATGGTTTTTAAACATTAAGTTATTTGGACTAGCGAAACTGTAGTTATATTTACACTTTTAAACATTGGTTATTTGAAATAACGGTATCTGTTATATCTACAGATTTTATACAATGCAATTTTAACATTTAGTTATCTTGAAAACAGTTATATTTGATCAAGTTTTATGTTATTAGACTTCTAACATCTCTTGAAACGTAAATATGGCATATCAAACTGCTGTATAATGTATACATAAACTACTAATGTATACAAATACATAATATAAATTGGAGATTTACCTTAATTACAGGAAAGAGATTTTACCATTCTTTTACATTTTAATGGTTTAAACATTAAGTTATTTGGACTAGTGAATTTGTAGTTATATTTTATAAGTTAAGTTTTAACATTTAACATTTAAACATGATTTCAGAGTTAATCTGCTGTACACTAAAAACTTAAATATACCACGTCAAACTACTCTTTTAAACAAATGCATCATATGATTTACAAAGTTGACCTTTTAATCTTACAGTTTTAAAATGTTTTACACACTAAAAGTGTTACTTGAGACCTAACTCAGTGAAACCACTCACTCATATATTCAGACCAAGTTGGTCTATTCAGTGTTTTCAGAAAGAAAAAAAACATTATTTTAACCCCTTTTGCAGTCTGATAATGTAAACATATACCTATTTGATTACTTATAAATAAATAAAAAAACTCAGTGTTTTGAGAAACAAATAAAACTTCACCCAATGCATTTCTGTTTATGGTGTAAATATATACTGAATATACATATATTCCATCAGCTTTATTTCTATAGCACTTTATATCATACAAATTGTTTAACATACTCCAATTCAGTTGTAAAGTAACTCTAGAAAGGTTCCTTATTCATTTTGAGTGACTCATTCATCTTTAAAGTATAAGTAAAGTTCAATTGTGCAAATTTGTACTCATTATAGCTCAGTAAACATTTAAAGGGTATATGACTATAATGTTTGTGTGTAGAGTTACTATACAAAACACAATTTTTAGAAGAGCTAAAATAGTTTATGGCTGAATTATTTGTCTTTTCGTGTCTGTGTCTGTTTTGTGCAATCCTGTTTGTGTTTGTTTCTGTTTACGTGTTCCTGTTTGGCTCTGTTTTGTGCATGTATCTGTTTGTGTTTGAAATTCGAAGTAAAATAAAATAACCATATTTTTAAACGTTTAAACATTTATACATTTGAGTATCTCTAAGCAAGGCCTATTGTCTTCAAACTAAACTTTTGATTTATTCTTTATTTATTTTAAGAATCCTGATGACCAGTGTTGTTTCTGCAGAGTGTCGTAATGGACACGACTTGTTTCCACATGTGAAAAAATCTATGGATGTGTTTGTGACAAACATCACTTCAGAAAAACTTTTTGATTGTATGACTAAACTTTTTGGTCTTTTGAGAAACCTACATTTCAAACTTTTTACCTCAGGGGGAATTTACAACAATAGGATAATGTTGTTTTGCGATGAAACCAAATCTTGGTGTATATCTTCGTACCTAGAACTCATAACTTTGTTCATATCATACATGTACCGTTAATACATTTAGACTATTTAGACTATATTATTTACTAAAATATGAATTGTACCAGAATCACATTGATATTTTCTTTTAGAACACCTATCCGTCACCTATTTCATTAGTATAACATGTGTATAAAATTAGGATATACATTTCACACACCTATCAAGTATAACGTGTGCAAAAACCCTACGTAGTTCAAGAAGTATATTTACTAACAGCATGCAAGAAGCCCCATTTTACAATGAAGTCAGAAAGCCATTCACAAACAGTTGTGAAAGTTTCTAAGTTTGGATTTGTAAATGATGTTTTTTCTCTTTTACTACTAGAATTAGATGACACAATTCACATTTCTTGTTGGATTGTACTGTTTCAGGCGAAGACTTTGCAAATTCTTTCTAACCAGCCATGGGAGAGAGTGTGTGATGAACACAAACCTTTAGTTTAAGAAAAACTTTTTTAAATGTGTAACTGAAATTTTTCTTTTGACAAATCAAAATTTAAAATTATGTTCCCTGAGATGATTTTACAAATCGTTTCTTTCAAAAGTTGGCTAGACATTAAGATTATAAAGTAGTTTTTTCAACTATTATGGACATCTTTGACTCAAGTGAAATAAGCCAGAGCAGTGGTTACATTTAAGTTGTAATAAAACATTTTACAATGTGTAAATAGATGTGTTAAACGCGTCAGACTTTTTAGAGGGTATGTACCACAGTGTTTTAACGCAAACACATTTAAGGTCTAACGTCTAATGTATTGTAAAAGATAAAGAGACAATTCAAACATGATTTTTACACAAAATGACTTACAAATACAACCTGAGAAAATTAAATGATAGTTCTTCTACATGAGTGTTTAAACGGTAATATTCTTTCTGAGAATATTGTACGAGATGTCTCAAGACACATGACAGATCTCGCCTCGACATGAAAAGTGCGTTTAACTGTTGTTGGTTTTTTTTCCTGATACATGACCGTTAGACTGTTACACTTGAAACAAGACTGTCAATTAAGTTACACATTACAAGACAAAGGTGTCACCGACTCACTATTTTGTATTAATAATCTGCTTCCCCCTCACTAACAGAATGCTATAAATGGTTAACATATCTTCATTTTTAACTATTGTAAATATTTGTTTAGCACACTAAAGGATACATAAGCATAAGCATACATAATAAAATAACAATATTCTAATGTCATAGTACTATGATACTGTTAGTATCAGCATCAAAATCGCATTACAGTTGTTAGTTGCTATTGAAGGGATAATTTACTCATTTGTTTATATTGAACTTTGTTTGTTCACGTCGTTGTGAGTACACATAGAAAACCACAACGTGTTTGACTATGAAACCGGAGCAAAGATAAAATAGTAATTCACTTGTAACAATGTGAGATTTCAGTTTTTATGTTTTCTTTGACTTTGTTCACTTTTTTTCTTTTCT
Source organism: Rhodeus uyekii (assembly GCA_037043235.1). Classification (NCBI taxonomy): domain Eukaryota; kingdom Metazoa; phylum Chordata; class Actinopteri; order Cypriniformes; family Acheilognathidae; genus Rhodeus; species Rhodeus uyekii. The sequence goes on from JAWRVZ010000115.1 coordinate 2,123,986, forward strand.
TTTCCTGAAACATATTGTTTGAAAGCGTCTACATTACATGCTATTCATTTGTACATCACACTCTCGTTCTATTGTGCGACTGTATCCCTTATCCTTTAATTTTTCTCCTAGAATCTGATGTAAGTTTAGCAAACTCTCATTGCTCATATACGACAACGTTTCCCTTGAATTGTTTGATTTAATAAAATTATAAAGCAACCATCTTCTTCACTTGAGACATTTACACTACATTATTATAATGCCATTGTTTTTAAGTAGTGCTAACATATATGTATTATATCTTTAACCAAACTGCTTATGCAGTTATAGAACGGGGGACGAGGACCCATATCATAACAAAATAAATTTTTGTCTTGTAAATCGTGTACCGTTTTTACAAATATTGGACCACAAAACCCGCAAAGACTTCTTTCTATCAAGCAGGGTGTTTTATGGCTGGTGAATGTGTCACATCCTTGGATGTCTCACACCTACAGGCCGTGCCTATGAATCTGCCGTCTAAACAGGCGTTAAGATAGTTCTCATCACTACAGTAACAATGGATCCTCCAAAGACTCCGGAACCACAGACAAGAAGCTCTGTTGAAACAGAAGAAACCCTTCCTTGTGCATGCCAGAAACATCAGCGGATACGTTGGACCAAGTTTCTTCATGAAGAGGATGGTTTTGTGAAACAGGAATTTCTAATGTCTGGTGATTATATAGGCGGATTTGTTTTCGACAAGTTATCACGTACCGTCAAAATCTACTCTGTTGAGTTTGATGAAGACCTTACCTCAGAGACATCACGCTTTATCTTGCCAGCTAAAGACTGGCATATATTTTACAATCAAATTTGGAGAGATCTTAACGCAGTTGGTGAAAGACAATGGTGGTTTTTCAATTGGGCTGGCTCCATACCGGACGTGCAGTACAGGATTGCAAAACCTGGTGACAACGTGTCCATATCAAACTGCTGGAGCAAGAGCTTACATGAAGAAATTAGGATTCGGAATGAACGCCGTGCAGAGGACGAAAGGGAGATTATGAATCATAGCAGCTATGATTCTAACAGTGAATGTGACTGGCCGATTCCAGACGACCCCTACGATTGCTGCAAAGGGGGATTATATTTTGAATGGTGCGACTTACCCGTGTTAAACGATGTCTTTTCAACCATAGACAAGCTGTTTATTACAAGTTTATTTTAAGCAATAATCAATCAGTGTTTAACTATGGTAATCCTAGATACCAGTATGTTACAGCAACAACAAAAAAACTTATTGGACCTGTTTTTGTGATACTTGACATGCTCTCTGTGTTCCTTACTGAATGTTATTTTTCTTTTGTTCGTTTTAATAAAGCTGTTGTTGGATCTAACATCTCTGGACTCTAAGTGTATGTATGTTGTAGAAGTGATGATGCATTTAGATTGTTTAATTTTACTCAAGACAATAAACATGATGATATTACTAAAAGTCTACACAAAATAAATCTTATCTTCTTCCTAAATGGATGTCTTATTGGGGACAATTCACCCATGCATTTTTGACGTTATGATAACGGATAAGTGTAAATAATAAACTTTCCTCTAGTCAATGTGTAAATAATAAACTTTCCTCTAGTCAATACAATTTATAATATAATGCACCAATACAAAGAAAAAAAAAAAGTGAACAAAGTCAAAGAAAACATAAAAACTGAAATCTCACATTGTTACAAGTGAATTACTATTTTATCTCTGCTCCGGTTTCATAGTCAAACACGTTGTGGTTTTCTATGTGTACTCACAACGACGTGAACAAACAATGTTCAATATAAACAAATGAGTAAATTATCCCTTCACTAACAACTAACAACTGTAATGCGATTTTGATGCTGATACTAACAGTATCATAGTACTATGACATTAGAATATTGTTATTTATTATGTATGCTTATGCTTATGTATCCTTTAGTGTGTTAAACAAATATTTACAATAGTTAAAAATGAAGATATGTTAACCATTTATAGCATTCTGTTAGTGAGGGGGAAGCAGATTATTAATACAAAATAGTGAGTCGGTGACACCTTTGTCTTGTAATGTGTAACTTAATTGACAGTCTTGTTTCAAGTGTAACAGTCTAACAGTCATGTATCAGAAAAAAACAACAACAACAGTTAAACGCACTTTTCATGTCGAGGCGAGATCTATCATGTGTCATGAGACATCTCGTACAATATTCTCAGAAAGAATATTACCGTTTAAACACTCGTGTAGAAGAACTATCATTTAATTTTCTCAGGTTGTATTTGTAAGTCATTTTGTGTAAAAATCATGTTTGAATTGTTTCTTTATCTTTTACAATACATTAGACGTTAGACCTTAAATGTGTTTGCGTTAAAACACTGTGGTACATACCCTCTAAAAAGTCTGACGCGTTTAACACATCTATTTACACATTGTAAAATGTTTTATTACAACTTAAATGTAACCACTGCTCTGGCTTATTTCACTTGAGTCAAAGATGTCCATAATAGTTGAAAAAACTACTTTATAATCTTAATGTCTAGCCAACTTTTGAAAGAAACGATTTGTAAAATCATCTCAGGGAACATAATTTTACATTTTGATTTGTCAAAAGAAAAATTTCAGTTACACATTTAAAAAAGTTTTTCTTAAACTAAAGGTTTGTGTTCATCACACACTCTCTCCCATGGCTGGTTAGAAAGAATTTGCAAAGTCTTCGCCTGAAACAGTACAATCCAACAAGAAATGTGAATTGTGTCATCTAATTCTAGTAGTAAAAGAGAAAAAACATCATTTACAAATCCAAACTTAGAAACTTTCACAACTGTTTGTGAATGGCTTTCTGACTTCATTGTAAAATGGGGCTTCTTGCATGCTGTTAGTAAATATACTTCTTGAACTACGTAGGGTTTTTGCACACGTTATACTTGATAGGTGTGTGAAATGTATATCCTAATTTTATACACATGTTATACTAATGAAATAGGTGACGGATAGGTGTTCTAAAAGAAAATATCAATGTGATTCTGGTACAATTCATATTTTAGTAAATAATATAGTCTAAATAGTCTAAATGTATTAACGGTACATGTATGATATGAACAAAGTTATGAGTTCTAGGTACGAAGATATACACCAAGATTTGGTTTCATCGCAAAACAACATTATCCTATTGTTGTAAATTCCCCCTGAGGTAAAAAGTTTGAAATGTAGGTTTCTCAAAAGACCAAAAAGTTTAGTCATACAATCAAAAAGTTTTTCTGAAGTGATGTTTGTCACAAACACATCCATAGATTTTTTCACATGTGGAAACAAGTCGTGTCCATTACGACACTCTGCAGAAACAACACTGGTCATCAGGATTCTTAAAATAAATAAAGAATAAATCAAAAGTTTAGTTTGAAGACAATAGGCCTTGCTTAGAGATACTCAAATGTATAAATGTTTAAACGTTTAAAAATATGGTTATTTTATTTTACTTTGAATTTCAAACACAAATAGATACATGCACAAAACAGAGCCAAACAGGAACACGTAAACAGAAACAAACACAAACAGGATTGCACAAAACAGACACAGACACGAAAAGACAAATAATTCAGCCATAAACTATTTTTTAGCTCTTCTAAAAATTGTGTTTTGTATAGTAACTCTACACACAAACATTATAGTCATATACCCTTTAAATGTTTATTGAGCTATAATGAGTACAAATTTGCACAATTGAACTTTACTTATACTTTAAAGATGAATGAGTCACTCAAAATGAATAAGGAACCTTTCTAGAGTTACTTTACAACTGAATTGGAGTATGTTAAACAATTTGTATGATATAAAGTGCTATAGAAATAAAGCTGATGGAATATATGTATATTCAGTATATATTTACACCATAAACAGAAATGCATTGGGTGAAGTTTTATTTGTTTCTCAAAACACTGAGTTTTTTTATTTATTTATAAGTAATCAAATAGGTATATGTTTACATTATCAGACTGCAAAAGGGGTTAAAATAATGTTTTTTTTCTTTCTGAAAACACTGAATAGACCAACTTGGTCTGAATATATGAGTGAGTGGTTTCACTGAGTTAGGTCTCAAGTAACACTTTTAGTGTGTAAAACATTTTAAAACTGTAAGATTAAAAGGTCAACTTTGTAAATCATATGATGCATTTGTTTAAAAGAATAGTTTGACGTGGTATATTTAAGTTTTTTAGTGTACAGCAGATTACCTCTGAAATCTATGGAATACATGTTAAATGTTAAAACTTAACTTATAAAATATAACTACAAATTCACTAGTCCAAATAACTTAATGTTTAAACCATTAAAATGTAAAAGAATGGTAAAATCTCTTTCCTGTAATTAAGGTAAATCTCCAATTTATATTATGTATTTGTATACATTAGTAGTTTATGTATACATTATACAGCAGTTTGATATGCCATATTTACGTTTCAAGAGATGTTAGAAGTCTAATAACATAAAACTTGATCAAATATAACTGTTTTCAAGATAACTAAATGTTAAAATTGCATTGTATAAAATCTGTAGATATAACAGATATCGTTATTTCAAATAGCCAATGTTTAAAAGTGTAAATATAACTACAATTTCGCTAGTCCAAATAACTTAATGTTTAAACACCATTAAAACGTAAAAGAATAGTACAATCTCCTTCCTGTAATTTAGGTAAATGTCTCTAATGTAATTGTGAAAAAGAGTAGTTATATGTGACATATTTACGTTTCAAGAGACGTTAGAAGTCGAATAACAAAAAACTTGATCAAATATAACTGTTTTCACTATTACAGATAACTAAATGTTAAAAATGCATTGTATGAAATCTGAAGACTTTGTTATTTCAAATAACTAATGTTTAAACGTATAAATGTAACTACAACTTCACTAGTCCAAGTAACTTAATGTTTAAAACCATTAAAATGTAAAAGAATGATACAATCTCTTTTCCTGTAATTTAGGTACATTTATCTAATGTAATTGTGAAAAAGTAATTTAATTTTTTGTAATTTACATTTCAAACCATAACAGCATAAGAGATGTTAGAAGTCTATAAACTTGATCAAATATAACTGTTTTCAAGATAACTAAATGTTAAAATTGCATTGTATAAAATCTGTAGATATAACAGATATCGTTATTTCAAATAACTAATGTTTAAAAGTGTAAATATAACTACAATTTCACTAGTCCAAATAACTTAATGTTTAAACCATTAAAATGTAAAAGAATGGTACAATCTCTTTCATTTATCATTGTTTTAAAAAGCCTTTACGCTTTCTGATTTGACAACATTTACCACAACTTCTGCCCTAAGAGGTGTTGGAGACAGGAGATTAAAACTATCACCTATCACTTAGTAAATTAAAACTATCACCCCTTAGTGTCATTAAAAAAAACTTATCTCCTGACCATTTGTGTATTGGGAAAGATCTCAGATCTAATGACACCTAAAACCTTTGAACAATGTTTGGACCATCTTAGAGGTGTTTGGGTCCTTCAAAGACCAAGTCTAAAATCAGATCCTTTCTCACAGACTGTATGGAGACATGAGATTTAACTTTGCAAATTAAAACTAACACCCTTAGTGGCACTAAAAACTTATATCCTAAACATTTGTGATTTTTGGAGAAACACGTCAGAACTAATGACACCTAAAACACTTGAAGTGTTGGTTCATCCAACTTCTTCCTTTCCATCAAAGAACAAGTCAGCAACAAGGATGGGGAACAGATGGATACAGGAGGTCTGGGGAAGATGTCACTTTGCAAATTAAAATTACTACCCCTACTTTTAATCTTTTATTACTTCCAATAATCAACACTTCCACATGCAAAGCCACAGCCAGGAAGGGGCCGGCTCCCCCGAACCCAGTGAATCTGGGGACTTCATTTTCATTTGGGTCTACAGAGAGAAGCATGGATCTCACAGCTCAAGTAAGCTCTTTTTTAAATCTTCAGAAACACTATTTTAATTACAAGTCATTATTTCAACCTTTATTGTTTTATTGTTTCTCATTTCTTAAACTCGTTTGTTTTGTTTAATTCACAGTCATTATACCTGGATTGTGAGAAGGCCTGGTCAGCTCTGCTCAGCTCTAAACAACCTCCGGTGGGGGCTGGGAGCGGTGGGGGACAGATTCACCCTACTACACACCTGTGTAAACACTCGTAAAATCATAAAAAAACAATTTGTCCGGAAACAGGAGGTCAAAGGTGACAAATTCACACCTGGGGGTAATAAATCATTTTTGACACACTGTCCGTAATATTTTCTTCTTGTGTGTGTCATGTTAGGTGCTCTTGGAAGAGATGTGTTTTCAGTAGTCTTTTAAACCTTGACAAGGAATCTGCATTCTGGATGAGGGCAGCAGGGAGATTGTTCCACCAACAAGGAGCGGTGAATAAAAATGTTCTTGAGAGTGATTTTTTTGCCTCTCTGTGATGTAACCGCCAGTCGTCGCTCATTGATCGATCAAAGGTTTCTGGTAGGTGTGTAGATTTGTAACAGTGAGTATGAAGGTGCTGAGCTTGTGTAAGTCTGTATGCAAGAGTCAGTGCTTTGAATTTGATCAGGTCAGCAGCTAATCAAAGATCACTCCAAGGGTTCTGGCAGACCTTGAAGGAGTAATTGTGGTGGCGCTGATCTGGACAGTGAAATCATACTACAGTGTTGGATCAGCGGGAAAGACTAGTAGCTCCGTGTTTGCCAGGTTGAATTGCAGATGATACTCTTTCATCCATGCTGAGATGTCCACTAGCAGATAGATCTAAAAGAATGAGAACTGACAATATTGAATCAGCCTTAGAGCTTCAGCAACGGATAGTAGTGCAGTCTCGGTTGAAGCCAGACTGGTTGAAGTCACCTTCACCTTCTTGAAGACTGGTTGGTCAACCAGACTGGTTGATGTCCAACTGGCCATTCTGAGAGAGACAAGAAGGGTAAAAATAACACATTCAAGAGTTTTTGATATGAATGGTAGGAGAGAGCCATGTCTGTAATTATCAACGGGTGATGTGTTTAATGTGGGTTTTTCGAGCAGTGGGGTTACCCGAGCCTGCTTGAATGCAGTAGGGAAGGTTCCCGATGTGTTGATGATGTGAGTGAGTGCTGGTAAGGAGAAGTTTAGATCTGTGAGTGGAGAGGTGGTTGAAAAATAAATTCTGGTTACATCAGAGGTCAGTCTATTTTCATGTGTGTGTGGATCTGAGAACTGACTGCTGATAGTTAATAAGAAACGGGCAAAATCATTGACAGTTAAAGAGGTAGAGAATGGAGAGGGACATGAAAAGTGCATGTATGTTAGAATCTTGGGGAGGAAATGCAAATATTTAACTGTATGAACATCAGTAGAAAGGGTAGAGGTTAGCTCAGGTTAGCCCGGTCCTTTGATTTGTGCCATTCTCTCTCAGTTGCCCTTAACTTGGTTCACGAAGAACATCCATTAGCCAGGGGTTAGAGGGAGTAGCACCTGGAAGAGAGCGGACAGATATTGTCTAGACAAGACGTTAGAGTGGAAAATTAAGTGTCTTTTGCAGTATTCACATCCAGAGATGAGAACTGTTTGGGAGAAGGAAGAGAGGCTGAGACGACAGAGGAAAAAATGGGAAGGAGAAAGAGAGCCTGAAAGTGACTCGTAGAGGGGTTGGTGTTGCAGAAGTAGTAACTTGCATATGAAATGTAATGAAAAAATGGTCAGAACATGCAGGGGTTTAACTAGAATGTTGTCTGTGATGAAAGATTTGAAAGGGAACATTTTTGTAAATTATTTATTTTATCCTTGCCATTATCTCTATCCACAAATGTGCTGTATGGTATTACAATTGTATTAATTGTATAAAGTAATAAAGTGAACACTCCATAATAATGCATCAGTGTGTAGCTGCATATGTAGTAACCCTTTAATGAAAACAATTGTAATACAATACAATACAATACGAAGGGTAATTTTAAATTCGGCCCTGTGAAACTGTCATTTACACTGATTTCAGAAAAGCTGAGGCATTTAAAAACACCATTTAGCTGTTCTGAAATCACGTTCAGCACATTCGTGATGGAGTTTGTGTGGAGCAGCTTGTAATGTGAACTGAAACACTGAATTAAGATAAAGAGCTGTCTTGCAAGAGACATTCTTCTAAGAACCATCATACACTTTAAAATCTAAGCTTTGGCATCAAAATACATTTCTCTGAGCAAACATTGTGTGATAAAACGCATTGAAACACTACACCTTACCAGTAGGTTTGATAAACTTTACAAAATGCTTTACTGTGCTTCTTCCTTTCTGGAAGCGTGGTCCTCAATGTCTTTCACGTTTGGTCCCGACCACTAGACATGAATGTAATGAATTAATAATGTGGTCACTACGTACAGCAAACACTCATAAACTAAAAACATGTCAATCAAACCACAGCTAAAATTACAAAAATGACTACATATGCTGGTATCCAGCTAGTCATCGGTGTTGTAGCACACACGTCACAAGACAAAATTAGACTAAGATTTAACATAAAGTGCATACCCTGCTTTTTAGCTCCTTAACCAAAAAGACTTACTTTGGCTCCATCATTTAAGCCTGATTCTGACAGAGACGAAACCACTTCACCTCACTTCACTTCACCTTGTGCCTGATGGTGAAGGCATTTCTCCAGATTGGTCCTGTAAAACCCTATCAATACCAGGCATCGTGAACATGCCTTCAGCATGGTTGGCCAAAAATGTCAACGCTACACGTGTGCGCTGATGATTTCTTGAGAATGTGTACACCATATGCAGTTGATCCATATCACACATATAAGCGCTCAATATTGTCTTGCCAGTTAGAACGTTATTTTAGTAGCACCTGTTACGAAATAATTGGTCTGTAAATACATTTAATACATGGGTGTGAGACAGAGTATACCATTTCTAGAAGTATACTTTAGGCTGAGGAAAGCACACCTCCCACCCTCCATCCTCACAGTGTTCTACAGAGGGACAATTGAGAGTATCCTGAGCAGCTGTATCACTGCCTGGTTTGGAAACGGCACCGTCTCGGACCGCAGGACCCTGCAGCGGACAGTGAGAACTGCTGAAAAGATCATCGGGGTCTCTCTTGCCTCTGTCACAGACATTTACACATCACGCTGCATCCGCAAAGCCACCAGCATTGTGGATGATCCCACACACCCCTCATACACACTTTTTACCCTCCTGCCGTCTGGGAAACGGTATCGTAGTATTCGTTCTCTCACATTAAGACTTTGTAATAGTTTTTCCCCCGTGCCATCAGGCTGTTCAACTCTAATTAACCCATACAAACTGCACTACTTTGGACTGTTTCCAACAGACTGTTTTTTACTATCATTCATCTCTATTATTTATTTATTTTTATATTTGCACTGTCACTTACACAATCACTACAGTCACTTTGCGTAACTGGTCTGCGTTACTGTCTTGTGCTGTCTGTTTGCACTCTGTGCACTTTATGTATATATAGAAGTTTGTTTACTTTTTACGTACTTAATCTGTGTACGGTGTGTTACTGTCTTGTGCTGTCTGTTTGCAACTTGTGCACTTTATGTAAATAGGTTCTTTGTTTTGTTTATAGCACCTTGTTTCCTGGGAAACGTTGTTTCGTTTCACTATGTACTCGTATATGGCTGAAATGACAATAAACTCCACTTTGACTTTGACTTTTGACCGTAGTAGCTTCAAAAAAATAATTAATTGTATATGTTCTGGTGCGCGAGCGGCGAGACATGTAATGTGACGTTAGAGTGGGGGAGTCTTGGGGTCTTGCCGTTGCAGATTCGAAAGATAAGACAATGTGTCTTCGAGGTTCAACAACATTTCTGAGTTTTTCAGCCTGCGGTTTGTTCACAGTTTACTGGACAGTCTTCAGTGACGCGGCTCAGGGATGTTACTGTTGTCACTGGAAGTTTAGATGAAAGATCAACACGTTTCTCAGCAGGAACTCGATTACAGTACGGTTTTAGCATATTCACATGACACTCCTGTTTTTCTTCTGCGATCTGGAGTACGTACAACATAATCTGTTTCACTGATCTTTCTCTCTATTTCATACGGACCACTAAATTTTGCCTGCAATACCGAGCCTGGAACTGGAAGAAAGACCAACACTAACTCACCAGGCTGAATATCCCCTCTTTTTGTCAAAGTGAACCTTCATTTTGGTCTGTGCGGTCACCAAGTTCTCTTTTGCCATCGCACACGCTCGATGTAACCTGTCACAAAATTTACTCACATAAGAACATCTAGAACAGGCATAGGGGGAACAGATTCTTCCAACAATTGTTCACGCAACATTCTCAATGGACCGCGAACCGTATGCCCGAACACCAAGTCGGCGGGAGCAAAGCCTAACGACTCTTGCGTGGTTTCGCAAATCGCAAACATAAGCATAGGTAGTCCCTCGTCCCATTCTCCCGTCAGACAGGGGTAATGTGCTTAATATAAGTGTCTGAGCAGATTCTGTATCACGGAGCATAGTTACTGGCTTAAAAACAGACTCATCAGACAACGCTACTGATCCAATTAACAGAAAAGGTTCGTATTGTGACTTATTCGAATCAGCAGGTGAGGGTGCCACAGATTTTACAGAAGCAACACTTTTCGATTTAGACCCATTTTTCTTTTCCCATGGTTCACAATCCGCAATGAGATGGCCGGAATCGAGACAGTAAAAACACACCCTTTTTTGTGCGGTACGGACTGGCGGAGACCGACACCCTCCCAGCGCTCTTCCGCGTACAGCATCTATCTCTTTTCCCTGTTCTTCAACATGAGAGACGGCAACTTTCTCACGGCGAACAGCATGGGGGAAAACTAGTCTATGAGTTAACACAAACTCATCAGCAAGGATCGCAGAAACTTTCTGCTCATTAAGATGAATAACAAGGCTTTCAGAAAGACAACCCTTGAAATCTTCCACTCGCTCAAACTCTGTAAAATACCAATCAACCATCGCCTCTCTAAAAGGAGGTACCAATTTAATATGTTTCCTCACATCAAAAACGGGTGCTGTCTTCTCATATCGTACTCAATTTCTAACTCCCTCAGACGTAGCAGTTTATTTTGATGCTCTTGTCGTTTCACCTCCAAGTCTAACTCTTTCAACCGGACAGCTACAGCCGGATCTTGCGGTAAAAAGTGTGGGCTGGGTGGCTGCATACTTGGGGTAGGTTTCTCGTTTCCGCTCCAGCTTCTGCACCACCTGTAAGTGACAGTTCTGGCAATATCTGATTTTCTACCAGTTTTAAGTGTAATACGGTTTTAATTTCGTTCTTCCTAGCATAACGCGGGACAGGAATTTTAAAGAAATCTGCTATTTTAAGTAGATCGTCTTTCCTACAGCGATCAAATTCCTCAACAGAAGGTGACAGTGTAAATGCGGTTAAATCAAACTCCATGTTTACCTGGAATCCCTCCCACCTTTAAACGAAAGCAGTCAACAAACAAGGGGGAAAAAAAGACTTACCCAAGCCAAAAGTCTTTTTGACGAGCCCCCAATTTATGTTACGGCCCCAGTCTAGGGGAAACAGGGCGTAACATAAATTCAATTGCTTTGTCTTTATTGAATTATGACTTACTGGCACATTAAGAAAACTTTCTTGTGAACTTCAGAGAAGATACAGGTAAATTCACAAACGGTGCATTAAGTACATAGTGGTACATAGTTTTTATAGTTTTAATATGATCAGTGGTCCACGTTTTACCACAGATGTCTTATCTTATATCTTACTGACCCTCCTGTGCCTTTACCATAGAAGTGGAGATTCAACCTATGTTCACCTAGTGGGCCATATGCTTATGCTATAAAATTATACTCGTGCAAAGGCACATGGACCAGTTTATTAACAGATAACAGATTGATTATATAAAAGGCAATATGTAGAAGAGGAAAATTTAAGATACAGGAGGAGTTAAAATAAGATAATAAATTGATAAGTATATAAGAAGAATGCACATGTTTAAAATGTTATATCTTATATTTGAAGACGTCTAAGATTTGTATCTCATTATCCCTGGAGGCAGTATGTAAAATGATTCATGGCAGTGTAAACTATAATAACTTGTGCGGAGTGTTGAACGAGAACGAGAGCAAGATTGGGTGACCAAGTGAAGAGAAAAATGGTTTAAAAGGGAACTCTTTGATGGTGGTTGAGGAAAACCTTATTCACCACAACTAGCTTATTTTGAACACTGCATGCAAAAATAGGAGAAAAATTATGACTGATTTTATGATAGGGAAAATTATTTAACTGTATTATTCTGATGATTGAAGGTAGATTATTGCTACATAATGCAAATAAGAAATGGCTTGCTTTTTCCTGCAAAGAAGAACTTGCTTCACTAACAATAGAATGGGGGAACTGCAGTGAGATTTTTTAAAATAAAGGAATCATTTAGGTTAAAGAAGTGGAATTAGGAGACAGAGCTGATTGCTCTGACAGAATCTATTTAGAGTTTTTGAAAGTTCAATTTGATTCATGCGGCTCTCTTGAGTGTTCAGATGCTTCTGGAATTCCGCCTTGATGAGGGGAAGCAACAAATGAGAAGATAAAGACATGTCTGTAGAGAGAAGAAGAGAGAGTGAAAGAAGAAGGTGAAAGAGGAGAAGGTGAAACTTTCACTTGAGACTTTTCCTGAGGACAATGAGAACATCCTGAGATACGAATCTGTGGGAGGATACATGAAGAGCCAAAGCTAAGAATAAACAGAGGAAGAACAACAGGACAGAGAAGAGACTGTATCCAACTTTACAACACCAGGCATTTGAGTGACATCACAGAATGATGACATGACTCCTTCAAATTTATTTAATTATTATATTGAACTGAATTTATTCTGATTATTCACTGGTCTCATAGCAGTTCCTTGTATTCTCTGCTAAACTAACCTTTCTGCTTTTTCAGCAGGAACCAATCCAACCCAATAACTCGATAAAAAAAAAGAAGAAGAAGAAAAAAAAAGAAAGAAATTCATTGAGAGACAGAAGTGGGTGCTCAACTCACCAAACAGATCAAACTGAGGCAGGATTTGGTATAGTGAGGGTTTAGATTACATTAAACACTTAGGGTTAAAGTATGATAGAATTAGTTTTTGAACAAAGAAAAGATTGTTACAAGATCATCATAAGAAGAATTATGGGTGGAAAAATACCTTTCCTGGTCCACTCCCTCTTGTTTAATGGTAATTTTCTAGAACTAGATTGAATTAAAAAAATGATAACTAACTCTAAGGAACCAGGAATCTTCATGCAAACAGGAATGCTGTCATCACTGGGGTAACGAGATGGAAATGTTGACCATGGATCCATGATTATGCAGAAATCTACAATTTATTCTTAAAAATAACTCATGAGCAGTAACAAAAGTATAGGAAAAATCTTAAATGTGACGAATAATAAAATGCATTTGAGGAAAATTTGCTATGCTTAGGCCTACAATTGTAAATTATGATAAAACAGAAAAAGAGGTTCATAAGACTAAGTCTAAAATGAAGTGTAGTGCCTAGATTCAGAAAGGTTTGTCGAAGTTGTGTTCAGATTTTGTTGAAGTACACATCTAAACTTGTATGTGCCCCGTGTAGTTCGGAACCAGCTGATCAGCAGACTCAGAGAAAATGGCCAGTGTGAGTGTGAATGAGTATGACTGGAGTGAGAGATGGTGTCTGAAGAGATACTAAGGCAAATCTAAATTTTTGCCAAAACAGCTGTATTTGAATTTAAAATGTGGGCCTACAAGGCAAAATATGCCAAAGTAAAATAATGACGATGTCATGATTGGAATAAGTTTCCTGGTCAAAACCTAGGTTAATATTGTTGTGGCAGAAAGAAACAACAGTGCCACATTTGCGCAGCGAATAACTTTTAACTTTCTTTACAGATTATCATGATGGAGCTTATTTTGTATCAAAAGTATTAAATGTTGCCTTCAAACTTTTAACTTGAACACAGTGGGTTGAGTGCTTTCCAAAGACCCAAGAAATTTTGAGATAGTGAATACAATCAAGACTAATGGTACAGGATAAAAGGGCCTCAAAAATGCTAATCAAATTTTGAGAAAGATATTATAAAGAAATAAGGGATAAGAGATTAAACTCTGCTGTTAAGAAAACAGAAGAGCATCAGATAGGGACCAGGTCAGCACTCAACCCACTTTCCACAGGTCACAAAGAAGGACAATAAGTCCGAGGAGCAGATGTTATCACTAACAACAATAGAAAGAAGAAATGTTACATTTTTATAACGCTTTTCCAGAGCTCAAAGCATAGTTGGGGGGATCTCCCCAACCACCACCAATGTGCAGCATCCACTTGGATGATGCGACGCCAGCCATATTGCGTCAGAACGCTCACCACACACCTGGGACTTTTTATGACCACAGAGAGTCAGGACCACAGTTTAACATCTCATCCGAAAGACGGTGCTTGTTGCAGTACAATGTCCCCGTCACTACTGGGGCATTAGGACCCACACAGACAACAATAGTAACGGTCTCATTCACAGGAGACACCTGGACATGCCTTGAAGCAACTGATCCCCCATCCAGAACGCTACAGGAGACCAAGTGGTCCTGCAGTAAAGGGGAGGATTGATTGTGCAGATAAAAACAGAATACCACACAGAAAACTCTGACAATTCAAATTGTACTCGCTAGGTTAAACATTGTTGTGAGAGAATAGAAGTTTGTTAGGGGCATTAGTGGGACTAGCCATCCTGGAATAAAATGTTCAAAGAAAAATTCAAAACTAAAAAATTCATAGGAACAATATATTTAGTAGGCTACCTAAGAAAAAATCGAAGGGAAAAAAGGGAAAGAAGGGATTATTGTTCGAGCCATTACTGGGGCATTGGGGGATGTGAAATTAACTATGAGGTAGGGTCAACCACTTTATTTGTGAATAAAGTGGACATTTTTTATTTGTGGACATTTTATAATGTGCATGGATAGAGGGGTAAAACAAGCAGTGCAGCAAAAACAAATACATTACAGATAACTGGTCCAAGTGATAGGGTACACAGGGGCATGTGTACCTGAGAGAGGGATTTTGGTAGATTTAGGGGAGAAACCAGGATTTTGGGAAAAGTTTCGGATAAAAAATAAAGAACTACACATGTTTTAACTTTATCAAATCACAACCAAAGATTTATTTAGGGGCAATAGATGGAGGCGGGTGTAAAACAATAATATAATATTCAGGGCAGATCATAGGCCCTTGGGCAAGGGCTAAACAACTGTTGTGGGGATAGGAGACTTTTGACGAGAATCCATGACGAGGCCAAGGAGGCAGGAGGGAATGCAGAACTGGAATGGAAGAATCAGGCAGAACTAGAAGAGGGGTTAGACATAAGAAGTAGAAAGAGAGAAAAAGCAAGTAAGGGAAGGATGAAAATGGAAGACATGATAAGGATTAGGGATATAGCAATGAACCATAATGGGGAAAGAAAGGGAAGGTGAAGAGGAGGATAAAGACATATGTAAGGAAGGATGGTTGAGAGAAAAGGAGGAGATTCTGAAGGAAGACATGGAACTAAAGCTCAGGTAGACGAGAGGGGACGATCATCCACAAATAGATATAACATTTTACAAAATTTTAAATAATTAAATAATTTTTATAATAATTGTATTTAAAAAAATAGATATTTAATAGATATAGAAATAGAAATAGATATGCAGACAATGAGTGGAGGCAGAAGGGAAGAGATGGACCATGACCAGGAAAATGAAGAAGATGAGGAGCTTGTTCTGTAAGGTGTTGATCTCCTGTGACAGGAGATCATAAGGGGGATTGAAGGAATAAATGTATATATATATATATATATATATATATATATATATATATATATATATATATATATATATATATATATATATATATATACAGCTTTGCATTAATTATAAGTTACTGGTTGCTTTTATGACTAAGGGATTTAAAGGTTAAACACAAAAAAACACACACACACACAAGCGAAATAAGAACAAAAGACAAAATAAGAGTCCCGGTGTAGTATTTCGGTATTATGATTAAAAGCCAAGTAAAAGTCACGTTCTATAGGTCATTATTGATATTTGCCTTTTACACAATAAACTATATACTTGTATTTGCAAAAATTGGGTTATGCTTGACATGTGAACAGCCAATGATAATATTAATGCATAATGTGACATGATGCATTGAATACTACTGTGATGTACTGTGATGTACCTTAGTATTTTATGTTTGGGGAGAGATGGATTAATATGAAAAAAAAACAGTCAAAGCTCAACTTTAGGTGAAGAGACAGGGCAAAATAAAAACAAAGAGAAAAAGAGAGATCTGGGGATAAGAAGAAAGACAAGTAATCCACTGCCCACTGACATGGTTTTCAAGCTATATTGTTATCATATTTTTTGGCCTTCAGAACATCTTAAAATCCACATCATAGAAATCAAAATTTTCTCAGGGGAGCATGGCCCCAAATCCCCCTAACAACCTCACATCTGGGATCTCGCTGATTATAAAACTATAAGTAAATTTCTAGGTATGATTAAGGGATGTACAATAAGATCATGGAGAATAAGGCATTAATATTTTACATTCATAATTAGCCTAGTAAATGGCCAATATCCTAATTTGCATGCTAAAAAACCCCTAATAGTGAGAATTGGACCGTAAAATAAAGTGTTTCCAGTTAGGGTTTAATTATGTTTAGACAAAGAACATTTTGCATCCCGTGCTGCCATTGGCGGGAACAGCCAGCAGCGGCTTCCCGCAAATGCGCGATTCATTTACAGTCTGGACGTGGAGGAGTGAAGATCTCCTGCTCTCCCTGCATCTGGGAGCGGCTGCTGCGCGAGGTTTGGGCCGCCTGTGAGTGCTTTGGGATGGGGATGCGGCCCACGGCTGCACTCGCTGCTCCTTGAGAAGAGTAAGAACTATATGTGCTTTCACTTCAGAAAGTCGCCAATAGCTCCAGATAAAGTCGCTAGATTTGTCGCTAGTCGCTTTTTTGAAAATTTGTCGCTAGAGGGGTCTGAAAAGTCGCTAAATATAGCGACAAGGTCGCTAAGTTGGCAACACTGGGTATACTTTGTCTCACACCCATGTATTAAATGTATTTACAGACAAATTATTTCATAACAGGTGCTACTAAAATAACGTTCTAACTGGCAAGACAATATTGAGCGCTTATATGTGTGATATGGATCAACTGCATATCGTGTTCAAGTGGTTTTTGGCCAACCAAGCTGAAGGCATGTTCAAGATGCCTGGTATTGATAGGGTTTTAGAGGACCAATCTGGAGAAATGCTTTCACCGTCAGATTGTGAAGTGGTATCACAAGGTGAAGTGAAGTGAGGTGAAGTGAAGTGAAGTGAAGTGAAGTGAAGTGAAGTGAGGCGAAGCGGTTTCATCTCTGTCAGAATCAGGCTTAAATGTTGGAGCCAAAATAAGTCTTTTTGGTTCAAGAGCAGGATATGCAGTTTATGTTAGATCTTAGTCTAATTTTGACTTGTGACGTGTGTGCTACAACACAGATGACTAGCTGGATACCAGCATATGTAGTCATTTCTTTTTGTAATGTTTAGCTATGGTTTGATTTACATGTTTTTAGTTTATGAGTGCTTGCTGTACGTAGTGACCGCATTATTAATTCATTACATTCATGTCTAGAGGTTGGGACCAAACGTGAAAGACATTGAGGACCACGCTTCCAGAAAGGAAGAAGCACAGTAAAGCATTTAGTAAAGTTTATCAATCCTACTGGTAAGGTGTAGTGTTTCAATGCGTTTTATCACACAATGTTTGCTCAGAGAAATGTACTTAGATTTTAAAGTGTATGATGGTTCTTAGAAGAATGTCTCTTGCAAGACAGCTCTTTATCTTAATTCAGTGTTTCAGTTCACAGTACAAGCTGCTCCACACAAACTCCATCACGAATGTGCTGAACGTGATTTCAGAACAGCTAAATGTGTTTTTAAATGCCTCAGCTTTTCTGAAATCAGTGTAAATGACAGTTTCACAGGGCCGAATTTACAATTACCCTTCGTATTGTATTGTATTACAATTGTTTTCATTAAAGGGTTACTACATATGCAGCTACACACTGATGCATTATTATGGAGTGTTCACTTTATTACTTTATACAATTAATACAATTGTAATACCATACAGCACATTTGTGGATAGAGATAATGGCAAGGATAAAATAAATAATTTACAAAAATGTTCCCTTTCAAATCTTTCATCACAGACAACATTCTAGTTAAACCCCTGCATGTTTCTGACCATTTTTTCATTACATTTCATATGCAAGTTACTACTTCTGCAACACCAACCCCTCTACGAGTCACTTTCAGGCTCTCTTTCTCCTTCCCATTTTTTCTCTGTCGTCTCAGCCTCTCTTCCTTCTCCCAAACAGTTCTCATCTCTGGATGTGAATACTGCAAAAGACACTTAATTTTCCACTCTAACGTCTTGTCTAGACAATATCTGTCCGCTCTCTTCCAGGTGCTACTCCCTCTAACCCCTGGCTAATGGATGTTCTTCGTGAACCAAGTTAAGGGCAACTGAGAGAGAATGGCACAAATCAAAGGACCGGGCTAACCTGAGCTAACCTCTACCCTTTCTACTGATGTCCATACAGTTAAATATTTGCATTTCCTCACCAAGATTCTAACATGCATGCACTTTTCAAAACATTCAGCTGTCTCCTCTGTCCCTCTCCATTCTCTACCTCTTTAACTGCCAATGATTTTGCCCGTTTCTTATTCACTATCAGCAGTCAGTTCTCAGCTCCACACACACATGAAAATAGATTGACCTCTGATGTAACCAGAATTTTTTTTTCAACCACCTCTCCACTCACAGAGGTAGATGTATCTAAACTTCTCCTTACCAGCACTCACTCACATCATCAACACATCAGGAACCTTCCCTACTGCATTCAAGCAGGCTCGGGTAACCCCACTGCTCGAAAAACCCACATTAAACACATCACCCGTTGATAATTACAGACATGGCTCTCTCCTACCATTCATATCAAAAACTCTTGAATGTGTTATTTTTACCCTTCTTGTCTCTCTCAGAATGGCCAGTTGGACTTCAACCAGTCTGGCTTCAACCGAGACTGCACTACTATCCGTTGCTGAAGCTCTAAGGAGTGCAAAAGCTGATTCAAAATTGTCAGTTCTCTAAAATTGTCAGATCTTTTAGATCTATCTGCTGCCTTTGACACTGTTAATCATCTTATCCTTCTATCTACCCTCTCGTAACTATCTAGGCATCCTCTTCAGTGGTTTGAATCCTATCTCACGGATGGGTCTTTCAGGGTTGGCACTGTGGCACCGGGCCGCGGAGAGCATTCGCGGACCGGTCCGTGAGCTGCTGCAAACGTCTGCAAGCGGCTGTGGCTCTGTGCCTATGGAGGCGTTTGAACAGTCCACCTCCCCCCCCCATCCGCCCACTCCAGCATGATTTCACTGTCCAGATCAGCGCCACCACAATTACTCCTTCAAGGTCTGCCAGAACCCTTGGAGTGATCTTTGATGAGCTGCTGACCTGATCAAATTCAAAGCATTGACTTTTGCATACAGACTTACACAAGCTCAGCACCTTCATACTCACTGTTACAAATCTACACACCTACCAGAAACCTTTGATCGATCAATGAGCGACGACTCGCGGTTACATCACAGAAAGGCAAAAAAATCATTCTCAAGAACATTTTTATTCACCGCTCCTTGCTGGTGGAACAATCTCCCTGCCAAGATTCCTTGTCAAGGTTTAAAAGACTACTGAAAACACATCTCTTCCATGAGCACCTAACATGACACACACACAAATTTTTTTAATTAATTCTCTTTCTTATGTAATGTTCGAAACTTTGTATTGTAAGCACTATGTACTTTTGTATCTTCAGGACGGATCGCTTTCTGAATTCCTCAAGTTGTAAGTCGCTTTGGATAAAAGCGTCTGCTAAATGAATAAATGTAAATGTACATATATATATATATTAAAAAAATATATATATATATCAAAATAGATGTTAAAGAGAAATGTTTCAATGAAGGTAAAATACATCAAATACTATGCTAGTATAAAGTTGATTTTACACTATAAGATTGTGCTGCTGGTATCGTGTCTGGGATGGATAAGATTTGGCACATGTTTTTAAATAAATATTTCAGGTGAATTGTCACATTCAGTTGCTTTGTCTTTATTGAATTACTGGCTTACTGGCACATTAAGAAAACTTTCTTGTGAACTTTGTTGTGGAACAAGTGTTGTAGTTTTTCTGTTCATACAAACAACACTTCTCGAAGGTCTTTGATGCAAGAATTTAGGTTTTATTCTTTCAAATAAAACCGAGCTATTTGTATAATATATTATGTATGTAATATTATAAAATACACAACAATTTTCACTTTCCGATAGCTTGAGGCACAAATGTCGGAAGCAACATTTTTTGCATATTATATATCCTTGGCATTATCTCTATCCACAAATGTGCTGGAATTGTATTAATTGTTTAAAGGAATAAATTGAACTATATAAAAAGGCATCAATATTTCAGTTCACAGTACAAGCTGCTTCACACAAACTCCATCATGAATGTGCTGAATGTGAATGTGGCGTTGTTAAATGCCTCTCAGCTTTTCTGAAATCAGTGTAAATCACAGTTCCCTGTCAAGGGAACTCAACACTGCGTCGGAACGCATATGGGAACGCATTAGCGTGATTGTCTCTTGAAGCGCAATTGAAACCAGGTGTGCGAGTGCAATCACCGAGGGTGATATCATGAGCCAGGAGTATAAAGGCACGCAGTGAACTAGAAGCCTCAGCTTTAGTGTCTTCAACAGCGCTCGAAGCTAACGTGTGTGTAAAGTGCATTGCTGGCTGTAAGTTTGATTTTCACTTACCTATGTTTTGATGGCGGGTACACAGATTTCTGCGTTGTGTCACTCCTGCCGCGTTTCATCACGGGCAGTGATATACACGCTCTCTGTGTCACATGTTTGCATGCATGCTCACTGCTCGAGGGCTTTGAGTGTGCAGAGTGTTTGCGGCTGCTGCCGCGCACTCTCCGCTCTGCCTGGCAGTTTTTGAGGGAACTGCTCAGGCTCGCGGTCCTCGTGATCTCGCCCCGCTGCAGCTGAGGCTCAGCGGCGGTCGCGCTCATGAGGATCACAACTGGGTTTAACAGCGGGGTTTGAGACGGGGATGCCTTTTCTTCTCCCTTTCCTGTTAAATCTACCCTCACGCAGGACTCGGAAGCGCACCATGTGGTGACTACTTCCGACCAGGGTGAGGAAGCGTTGCTGAACTTCTCCAATTTTGAGAAATTGGAGGTGGATTTAGTCAGCATCGATGTGGATGAGGTTGAACCGCCATCAATCTCATCTGCATTTGAGGAGCTGCTTGAGGTTTTGGGCAATGGCGAGGCTGGGTCTCGAGTGAACAGCTGAGCCAAGGGACGCTCGTTCAAGGACAAGCGTTGCCTGCCGCCCGAGTACAGCCTCAGCGTCGGGATTTGCTTTTTTTCCCGAACCTCCACATCGAGGTGTTGAGGTCATGGAAATAGCCCGCTTCTCACAGAGTGTATAGCAGCGTTGAGCCGTTAACTATACTACTCCTGTGGCCGGGTTAGGGGCGATGCCTAGAGTGGAAGTTGGCGAGTTATTTCGCGCACCATTCATCGCCGCCCCTGAAATCCCGACGCCGCCCATATCCTCGATGACGGCGGGGGATGGCCCTTTGGCAGTCGCCGAGCTGCGCAGGGCCACTGCTATCTCTCTCTGCGCCATTCTTTTTGACCGCGCTGAGAGAGAGAGACAAAAATAAGAATATCCTCTTTATGCCCCTCTTATGCCTCCTGGCCTCTTCGGCGATGCTATCGAGATGGCAGTCGAAAGGTTTAATGAGGCTGCAAAGCGGGAGGTAGCATTCAGGAGAATTCTTCCCCGTCGCTCTCGAGTGTCTGGGACTGCGAGCCAGCCGCAGCCCAGCAGCGGCTCCTCCTACCGCGCTGCTCAGCGGCAGAGCGTTGTCACCTGACAGCCCCCTCTGTTGGGTGGCAGTACAGGTTGTCACGCTCAGCTGCAGCCTTCTGGCAGGACAGATCTGAGGGCTGTCCTCCAGGCTAGGCAGGGGCCCCCCGCTGGTCTGCCTCGAGGGGTAGATCAGTGCCCTGTAAGCGCGGTAGCAGGCTCGGTACCTCGAGGGGGCCGGGTCATGCTCATCACAGGTAGCTACTTCCGGTTGTGCCCCACACGGGGCGCACTGGGCAGGCTGCCCCCTCTGAGGAGGGTTTTAGAGCATCTGCTCCGGAGGCTCTCTGGTGCCATCCAGGGCCCCGAGTAGAAAAACATATCTGTCCAGAGGTCAGTCTCGAGAGACTGATACCCTTAGTAGATTTCATGGTAGCGTGGTTACGTCTGCCAGGTATCTCTCAGAAGGGTCCTGCGTACCGTATCAGAATGATATGCTACTTTGTTCCGGGTCTATCCACCCGGATTTTTCGGGGGTTCTGCCTACTCTGGTGGTCCCCGAGCAGGCTCTGGTCATGGGATAGGGAGTCGACCCATTGCTGGGGAAAGAGGCCATAAGGTATGTTCCTCTCTCAGCCAGAGGTCCGGGTTTTTATAGCCGATACTTCATCGTCCCTAGAAGGGATGGAGGCTTGCGTCCTACTTTAGATCTTCGCCACTGAGATTTAGAGAGTTAACTCTGAAGCAGTGTGTAGTGCAAGCCAGGCCTGAGGACCGGCTTGTCGCGACAGATCTGAAGGACGCATATTTGCATGTCTCCATCCTTCCACAGTACCGGAAGTTCCTCAGATTCGCCTTAGGGGACAAGGCTTATCTATACCAAGTTCTTCCGTTCGGCCTAGCTTATCTCCTCACACTTTCAACAAGTGCGTGGATGCAGCTCTAGCTCCGCTCCTGGGAGTTCTGGAGTAGATGTGCTCGGCCTCCGAGGGGGCCTAGCGCATGGTATTGGTCTCACAACCGAGGTTGCTAAGACCGCTCTCCTCTCCAGAGCCGTTGTATCCCTGCCGGCTGTTTCCTGCGGGCCAGCTTGGCTTCAGGGCTCTTCTTCCCGGGAGGTTTATGTATGTATCTCTTCTACGACTGGCTCTTTCCGGCCCAGTCTCGGGAGAGCGCGGTGCGACATCGAGATGTTGTTCTCGCACACATTTAGGAGCTCGGGCTGAGACTGAATACCGGGAGGAATGTGCTCTTGCCGAGGCAGAGCACTACGTCCCTCGTGTTGTACGCGACTTTGGGTCAAACTCAGCACGGTTTCTACCCGTGCGTGTTGCCTCCACCCCGTCCTCAGTCGAGAGCATAAGGCTAGGTCGGCCACTCATGGTCAGACGCTTCTAGGAAGTGTTAAATTTTGTGGCGGCAGTTCCCAGTGCTTTTCCACTAGGCCTGCGCCATCTGTGACCATTATGGTGGCTCAAAAACCAGGGGGTTTTCCTCGAGGGGCAACCTTTTCCGCTTGATCAAGGTCTCAAAGCGATGCTGCGGGTCTTGCATCAGTGGAAGAAAGCCTGGTTTCTTTCCCGAAGGCCCGTACTGGGATCACTCTGTCACCGCGTGACGCTGTTGACAGACGCCTCCCGCTCGGGTTGGGGGGTGGCCCCGAGGGGCCGCTCGACTTAGGGTCTGTGGAGCAGACTCCACCTCTCCTGGCATATAGTATGTGCCGGAAGCGTGGCTGTCCGTTTAGCACTTCAAGCTTTTCTCCCAGACCTCCTGGGGACCCAAAGGGAAACTCAGCTCCCTTCGAGCAGTTTACATCCCGGGGTCCCCAAATTCGGGGGCAGACTTCCTGTCGAGACAGGGGCTGAGGCCCGGGGAATAGGACTCCACACCGAGGTGTTGGAGCAGATGGGGGGAATTCCGGCCCGTTCCGTCTCGAGAGACGGCTCGCTGCCTGCTCTATTCCCCCCTGTTCTCCCAGCTTCTCTCTGGCTGGATGCGATACGACATGAGTAGCTGAGGCTCCTCTTGTACACCTTTCCCCGGTTGCTCTGCTCCCAGGGTTCTAGAGAAAGTTCGCCAGGACAGGGTCCGTCTCACCTTTATTGCCCCGCAGTGGCCGGGCAGGGTGTAGTTCTCGGACTTGGTGTCCCTCCTAGACGGCACTCTTTGGAGGTTCCCGTCAGAGTGGACCTTCTGTTCCAGGCTTAGGGCAGGATACTTCATCCTCGCCCGGAACTGTGGAATCTGTGGGTCTGGCCTCTGAGGTGGCCCGACTCATAGACTCAGGTCTCTCGACTGAGGTCGTTGAGACCAGTCTCCACTCTAGAGCCCCGTCCACGAAGAAGCTCTACGCTCAGAAGTGAAATATTTTCACTTCCTGGTGCAGTGACAAACATTTAGACCCAGTGACCTGCCATGTGGTATCGTCCTGGAGTTCTACAAGAAAAGTTCGCTGCCGGGTTGTCCCCCTCCACGCTTAAGGTGTACATGGCTGCCATTACGGCTTACCACGTACCCCCAAGTGGTACCCCTCGGGGTTGGGACCCCCTAGTAGTGCGTTTCCTTCGTGGCACTTTGAGGCTAAGGCCAGCAGTACGCTCTCGGGCTGGGACCTGTCCCTGGTTCTCCAGGCTCTGTCCCAGGCACCCTTGAGCCACTCGAGGACATCTCGGAGGAATTACTCACCCTTAAAACGGTGTTCCTTTTAGCCATCTCCTCCTTTTAGAGGCTTGGTGACCTTCAAGCCCTCTCAGTGGCCCCTCCTGTTTGGAGTTTGTTCCTTGTCTGGCGAAAGCTTTCCTCTTTTCCAGACCTGGATATGTTCCTAAAGTGCGTTCGAGCCCGGCTCGTCACACTATACTGCAGGCCTTATGTCTTCCCCTCCAGTCGTGACCAGGAGTCCAAGAACAAGGTCTGTCCAGTGTGAGCACTGGACACTTACGTCCGCAGAGCGGTTTCATTACGTAGGTCAGACCTACTCTTTGTATGCTTCGGGGCTCCTAGGGGAGCTCCAGCGTCAGAACTATCTTTGAGCAGGTGGATAGTCGAGGCTATCTCACTGACTTATGGCTCGGCGGGTCAGCAGTTCCTACTGCATGTCCACGCCCACTCTACCGGAGCATGGCTACCTCTAAAAGCTTTTGCGCAGGGGCTCCCCTTGCTGATACTTGTGATGCGGCTGGCTGGTCCTCACCGCATACTCTTATTAGGTTCTACCAGTTAGACCTTAACCCAGCTTTGGGAACCTTGGCCCTTTCGTAGTGAGCTACGTTAGCTTGGCGTACTCCGTTCGCTGAGGCGGCGTGGGTATTCTCGTTCCCATATGCGTTCCGACGCAGTGTTGAGTTCCCTTGACAGGGAACGTCTCAGGTTACTTACGTAACCCTAGTTCCCTTAGAGGGAACGAGACACTGCGTCTCGTAGCCTCAGCTCCATCGCACGCCGGCTGTTTCAGACACTAGTTAAGCTGAGGCTTCTAGTTCACTGCGTGCCTTTATACTCCTGGCTCATGATATCACCCTCGGTGATTGCACTCGCACACCTGGTTTCAATTGCGCTTCAAGAGACAATCACGCTAATGCGTTCCCATATGCGTTCCGACGCAGTGTCTCGTTCCCTCTAAGGGAACTAGGGTTACGTAAGTAACCTGAGACGTTTCACAGGGCAATTGTTACATATGCAGCTACACACTGATGCATTTTTATATAGTGTTCACTTTAATAGACTTTTTTTTAAATATATTTGTCGTTTTAGTTTTTGGATAAAAAAAAAATAATTCTAATTATTTTTCTGCTTCTCTCATACAGGGAGCATTTTGACTATACCTTTGACTATACTACCTTGGTCCATTTGACTATACCTTTATTGTTCTAAAAAAGTTTATTTTGCTTCATACGAGTTTTACACATGTTCTCTTTCATTGTTGTTCAGCTGTTTTTTTCTTCTTTTCTTCCTGATAGTATTACAAGTTTTATCTTTTCTGCCTCAACAGTTGTTACATTGTGAAAACTTTCAAATATGCACTTATTAAAGTGAGAATCTCTTGTTAAAATGACTAGTTCTGTGAGCATTGCAATAAGAAAGCTCCTATGCGATATCACAAAGCGCAAATGCCTTGTTACAGCAGCATGACTATTTGTAAGGAATCATTTTTGGAGCAACCGCTAAACATGAGTCCAATTTACATTATTGAAGAAGTTGTTCCAATAAGAAATAACATGAGGGCTAGAGACATTCTCTTGTAAAAAAAAAAAAAAAAAAGAATAGGGATCTAATTTTAGAATAAAGTTAAAGTATTATTTAGAACGCTAAAGGGAATTGAAATTGAGACCACCTGTATCATATGAGTTTAAAATTACTGATTTTATTAATGTAGTGAACTTTGTTTTTCCATATAAATTTACCAGACATACTGTCAATCACTTTACATGTGTGCTTATCAACATAAAGTGACTGAGCAGAATTCGCCAAGGGAGAAATGTGTAACCCTTCTCTTAAGGGTAAGTACACATTAGGTTCGGACACTCCAATTATGGCCCAATTGAAATTACTGAACACATACACAAATTGGTTATAGTTTTTTATGAACTGTATTGAACTGATTTGATAACAGCAACAAGAAGCTCACTTCAACACAATTAATACACACAAAAAAGAAAGAAAAATACAATTAGTGTGGTGCACGATCAGTGTATGTGTTTCAGTCTTTTTTCAGTTTCTCAGTCCTTCAGTAAAAGTTCCTTTTAGTCAGAATCAATTGTCTCAATTGTCTGTCAAATAGTTTGTAACAAAACAAAACGGTTCCCAATCCGGAGTTCAGGAGTAGGCATGAAAAGAAGAAAAGAAAATATATTTGTTTATCAAAATGGGTGTTCTCAAAAATCCACTGAAGGCCTACCGCACAGTGGCATCATCAGAATACTCTGCAGAAGATGGTCTCTTTAAATCCAGGAATCAAGGGTGGGTGGCTCACCATCTTCCTTCCGGAAGAAATCAATAACATACAAAAAACCTGGCCTGCAATGAAACAGGCACATTAATATCATGCTAATCAATCTTTACCAATATCAAAACAGTTTGGACCTTAATGTACACAACAAATGGTTTGCAAATAATACATGAATATTCATATTCAATTTATGAACTCAATTAACTCATACGTACATCTTTTGACATGGTTCACAGAGAAATGTTGTTGTCAACAATGTGACATTATACTAAATAATAAACTTTACTCACCATCTGTTTTATATGTAAATCCAGTTTCACATTAAATTGATCATATTCAATTTGTTTTATGAATCACACTATGTACATCCTCAACCATGCATTAAAATTGCTGCTTAACATAACATATTCTTCGTTACACATAAACTTAAGAAAATGATCATTGCACAAGAAACATTGTAAACAAAATATGACAATACAAATCTTATCTTATAACTCTTAAGCATCAATATGAAATTGGTACATTTGATAAGTTTTAGAACACTCACCGAGATGATTCAAATGATTCTACACTTGATGAACTACAGTTTCACGTTTAGTTCAACTCCATCCAAATCTCTCTTAAACTACCGCGTTTATAGAGTTATCAAATAAATTTCTCTGCATCTATGAAGCAGCTCATCTCATCACTCTCTCAATATTTCTCCCGCGCGCGCCCAAAAGTGGGCGGGGCTAAATTGTCCACCAATTACAAAATTACATCTCATAATACACCCTAGTTGCCAGGCAGATTTCATGATATTAGACATTTCAGACTAAGGTGATAAAAAAAACAATTAACAATAATGAACTCATACAAATATATTTACACACTATAACAGGGATTTTGTATATGGGTTACAAATGCCTTCTGCTTTAGGGATTTTTCTCACTTTCTCACCGGTGACGCACCGGTGATTGTATTCCTCAACTCAACTCAATTCAACTCAATGCGGCAAATCCCATACAATAGGTCATTGATAATCCCAAAGCCAAAGAATAGGAGCCCCGCTATCAGTAATCCAATCATATATATATATCCTCTTCATATAGGATCTCATCATTAAACGGACCTGCCAGTTGTTCCATGGGTCCATCGCATTCCCAGCAGCAAAAAATCCCGTCCGGGCAGGTGGGTTCTCCCGGAGCAGCCTTTCTTTGTGAAAAAATCAATTCCATTTCAGTGTTGTTTTCAGGAGTCCAGCAAGCAGCGGGTCTCAGAGAAAAAGAGACAAAATAGACAGAGCAGAGCGGAGCGGAACAAAGGAAGACACGTCTGCACTGTACAAAAGCAGGAAGGAGGCTTTAATAAGCTTAGAATAAGCTTTATAAAGTTAGCAAAATCTTGCCAGTCTCACCAGTTTACATTTTTACAAAAATGTGTTTATTTATGAATCGTGCTGTAATTGAGCTACATTTACAAGATTTAACTCAAAGATTAAAGACTCCGACTTCATTTCTTAAGAGCAAGTCATAATTATAAAATTTCCACTAGTGTATATGCATTGAATGGGTCCTAGCTCTGTCTCCCTTTCACTTCCGCAGGTGTTTGTCATGTTGAAATGTATAGCTTTTTATATCAAAGTCCATATTAGATCTGTTTTGAGTGCGAGCTAAGTATTAGTTGTATGCATGGGCATGTGTTGCGTGATTCTAATGTAGGGAGAGCGTGACCATGTTTGTTACGTCGTTGAGCAGTTGAACCCATCACAGAAGCTTACGTAAAGCTTGAAGAATGTATTGTTTTTGCCTGTGATTACAGGCGTTTACGCACGCAACATTCACGCACAGGAGTTTGTATGGCGTTAAGATCGTGCCATTAATATTCGAGCGCAGAACTGACGTTTGCACGCGTGAAAATCACATCCGCGAGCGGAAAACAGATCTACACGCGTAAATACGGGTACCCGCGAGCTCATTTTAATCACTCGCGCGCGCGTGATATTGAATCTGCGCGCGCGCTCTCGATTTTCTCTCGACTGCTGTTTTTGCTCGCGCGAACATTTTGATTTTTGTCAGTCGTGGGGCGGGGCTTAGTAACCTCAAATGTCATTGGTTCATTTCATTTATTCCGGACGTCAGTTGTGATTGGACGCCAGTGATTGTCAATCTAGAGTTGAGGGGATAACTTTGCTTTTTATACTTTATACAGGTTTTCAGATGGATAATCAAAGAGAGGTAAATAGTGATCCCCATGTTTTAAATTTATTTTGTTATATATGCTGTGTTTTGTATGCTTTCTTGTTTGAAAACTGTAAAGGTGGAGATAATATATTAGCTAGCTGTTTATCATTTGAGCTTCACCGTATGTGTATTTAGTTAAAGGTGGTGATTATGCTGCTACTTTGTTACCAGTATATCGCTATATAATTTGTTAATATCTAATGGGTTTAAGCACATTTTGTTCCTTTAAGTTCTGCAGCAAATTCTTAAAAGGCATCTTTTGGAGGAACTTCTCTCTAGGTTTGAGAGGGCACTTTTGAGATCTCCGCTTGACCTTGATTACCTGGAGTTTGTGTGTCGCCAGCAGCTCTACCTCCTGCAAGCACTCTCAAGATATGTGGAAATACCACAAGAAATCATTCAGGCTCTACAGGAAGTGTTTGAACTGATTAACAACAGGTGAAAAACCAGGAAATATAGGTAGAGGAAATATAACATAACATTGCAATTAAATGTATTACAGGACGTCCAAGGTTTGTGATTGAACGAGAACAGTTAGCAAAGATGCTGCAGACAAACCTTCCTGTGCATTACATTGCAAGTATTATGGGCGTTTCCACCAGGACCATCTTTAGAAGAATGAAGGATTTTGGCCTTTCCATCTCAGGGTTGTATAGCTGCATCACTGATGAGGAGTTGGATAACCGTGTGAGAGCCATTAAGGATGATATGCCTGCTGCTGGTTACAGGATGGTCAAAGGGAGGTTGATGTCTTTAGGCTTGCGTGTGCAATGGCAGAGAATCTCAGCCTCAATGCATTGCGTCGATTCAATTGGAATCCTGTCTAGATTTGCCAGTCTGGGATGTGTGGTGCGAAGAACATACTCAGTTCGAGGGTCCCTTTCTCTTGTGCACAGACACCAACCACAAACTGATACAGTAATTTTTATGATTGTCTATTAAAATTATACAGACACACAACTTTAACTCTGATCAGAACATCTTGTTATATCTTGTTAACCGATATAACATTGTAATATTTGGTGGTGTGGATGGTTATTCCAGGAAGGTATGTTTACAGTCTGTTACAATTGTTGGAATTTAGCTTTCCCCCCAGTCCGTTGATTTGCCATGTCAAAGAAAGACGCTACTCGTAGATAAATGAAGTCAATTTAATAGAGAATCAAAAGAGCTCTGAGCTCAGGATTACTGGACCACAATGCCAAAAGCTGACATCTGGGCAGTCCAGAATGTCTCACAAGCATATGCAAACAGTTTATATATTCTTGACTTTCAGTTCATCCCTCGAGTCCACCTCTCCATACAGTGACTGTTGTCAGGTAGATTTCTTCATTGGTTACTTCATAGCAATCAGCAATCTGCACACAAGAATGCAAGAACTCCCTTTCCCCATCCCTTTCTATCTGTAACTTTTTGGTAAACAGATAGCGTCAACAGTTACAGCCTTGGACTTTTCATCGAGTGCATTGTCCTTTGTTTTAGACAGGAAAGATTTGTTACAGAATTTAAACAGTAACTTATGTTAGAACAGAAAAGAACATGTCAATACAATTTGGAACATTTTAAACTATCATTAGAAATAAGCACGTCAACACAATTTCTAACATTTTAAACTATATTTTCCTTCAATTCCCTCTCTTGATCTCTGAAAGAGATCACAACTCATCCAAATCCCCATCCCCTTCACAGTCATCATACTCATCCTCAGTCCTATGGAATTTAAATGTTACTACAGTAATTATTTCCCCCACTATTCCCAACAACCTGCCACCTCTCACCTACATCCAATTTCTTGACAGCAGTTTTACCTTTATGTCTTCGTCCTCTAATACTTCCTCAATTATTCTCACCACGTTGCTATATTCTAACTTATCCAGCCCACACCCAATTCGTGGTAGCGCAATAACTTTTTTTTTTTTTTTTTACACTTGTCTCTAAGGGCCCCCAAACTCTTTTTCAAATTGCTGTAGGTCGGTATCTCCTACACCACCACTTTTGTTACTAAGTGAAATTTTTTTGTTTTTGTCCCGTGTCTTGTTTCTACACACTGTCCAGGCTTATAAATGTTCTTTTTAGTTGCTCTACCCCGTATTTTTCTCTGATCTGTTTATCTACTCCCACCTTGTTTATCTAATAATGTCCACTCTGAATATCCTCAGGAACTTCTAACAAATCTCCCTCTCTTTGACCTGTATTCAGGTCAACCCTCGTCTCGTCCAGTGACCCACTATTTTTAAAACAATGGCTAGTTCTGGCCATGACCCTTAAAGGTTCAGACCATCTATTGTCAAACCATTTCCGTCTCATCTGCCTCAGTCTTATCCACTACTCCACTCCTGTCTCATTTACCTATTTGTCGACCAGTTCCTCTTTTGTTGACACGTTCTGTGGGGAAAACAATTAAATCACAGCCTTCACATTATCAAAGTGAATTTTGCGGAACCATTTGTTAGTGACAACATCTGCTCCTCTGGCTCATTGTCCTTCTTGTTGACCTATGGAAAAATGTTAGACCTTTTTGGAAAGCTCTCAACCCACTTTTTGCAAATTAATAGTCACAAGGCAACAATTTATACTTTTGACACACAATCAGCTCCATTGTAATATTCTGTAAAGGAAAAAATGTTATTCGCTGCGCAAATGTGGCACTTTTGTTTCTTTCTGCCACAACAATATTGACCTGGGTTTTTGACCTAGAAACAATCCAATTCATCCATTGTCATTGTTTTACTTGGGCATAATTTGCCCTGTGGGCCCACATATTAAAATTGAAATACAGCTGTTTTTGCAAAATGTTTGATTTGCCTTTTTGTCCCTTCAAACCCCATCTCTCACTCACACTCATTCACACTCACACTGGCCATTTCTCTCAGTCTGTTGATCAGCCGGTTCCGATCTAAATGGGAAACATACAAGTTTAGCTCTTGAATTCCACAAGGTCTGAACACAACTTCATCAAACATTTCTGAATCTAGGCCCTACACTTCATTTTAGACTCTTATAAACTTTTGTTTTACTATTTTTCAGTTTTATCATTATTTACAATTGTAGGCCTAATCTTAGTGAATTTTGTTTTTCAAATGTATTTTATTATTCATCTAATTATATTTTTCAGATTATTTTTGTTCGTGTTCATTATCTATTTTTTGTAAATAAATTTTAGATCTCTACATAATCATGGATCCATGGCCAACATTTCCATCTCATTACCCCAGTGATGACAGCATTCCTGATTTCATGAATTTTGGACTTTAGAGCTGTTTATTATTTGATTTCAATCTAGTTCTAGAAAATTACCTTTAAACAAGATGGAGTGACCAGTAAAGGCATTTTTCTGACATACTACTTATGATGATGTTTTCTTTGTCAGAAAATAATTCTATCACACTTTTAACCCTAAGTGTTTAATGCAATCTAAACCCTCGCTATAATCCAGCCTCAGATCGAACTGTCTGGTGAGTTTATCACCCACTTCTGTCTCTCAATTAATTTCCCTTTTTTCTTTTTTCTTTATTGAGATATTGGGCTGGATTGGTTTCTACTGAAAAAGCAAAAGGGTTAGTTTAACAGAGAATAAAAGGAACTGCTTTTTGAGACCAGTGAATAATCAGAATAAATTCAGTTAATATAATAATTAAATAAATTTGAAGCGGTCTCTCTTGTGATCATTTCATATGCCACACCTGTGCCTTGTGGAGTCAGTTCTTCTGCTTGGATCATCAGTCTGTTGAAGCCGTTTGGCTCTTGCTCTGCATGTTTCATCAGGCTGTGATGTCACTCAAATGCTTGATGTTTTAGAGTGGAATACCGGCTCTGCTCCTTCCTGTTGTTCTTCCTCCGTTTCTCTTAGCTGTAGCTTTTCATGTATCTTGCCACATTTTTGTATCTCAAGATGTTCTCATTGTCCTCAGGAAAAGTGTCAAGTGAAAGTTTCACCTTCTCCTGCAGTTTTCAGTCTTTCTCCATGTTGTCCTCTCAGACGGTGTTGAATTCTTCTTCAGGAAGGGGCTGGAAGCCCATCACCCACTCTCTCCTCTTCTCTCTGCAGACATGTCTTTGCCTTCTCACTTGTTGCTTCCCCTCATCAAGGCAGACTTCCAGAAGCATCTGAAATTTAACACTCAAGAGATCCGCATGAATCAAATTGAACTTTCCAGAACTCTAAACACAATTGTGTCAGAGCAATCAGCTCTTTATCTATTTCCACTCTTTAACCTAAATGTTTCCTTTATCTAAAAATGTCACTGGTTGACAACAGCAATTCCCCCATTCTGTTATTGAAGCAAATTCTTCGTTGCAGGAAAAAGCAAGCCATTTCTTCTTTGCGTTATGCAGCAATAATCTACCTTCAATTCATCACAGTATAATACAATACAATGATTTTCCCTATCATAAAATCAGTCCTAATTTTTCTTTTTCTTCATGCAGTGTTCAAAATAATCTAATGGTGGTGAATAAGGTTTTTCTCAACCATCATCAAAGAATTCCCTTTTAAACTATTTTTCTCTTTATTTGGTCACCCAATCCCGCTCTCATTCAACACTCCGCACAAGTTATTATAGTTTACACTGCCATGAATCATTTTACATGCAGCCTTCAGGGATACTGAGATGCATATCTTAAATGTCTTCAAATATAATATATAATATTTTAATCACATGCATTCTTCTTATATATTTATTCATCACTTATTTTATTTTTCTTAACTCCTCCTTTATCTTGAACTTGTCCTCTTCTATATATTTAGTTTTTATAATTGCCAGTTCCTTATTTCAATATTGGTTTGACATTATGTTCTTGGCAGATCTTATAATTAGCTATATTTCTTCTAATTATATACATAAATTTGTTCCACCAGGCTTTAATTCTTCTAGTCATGTCACGCTCACTGCTGTGTCCAAGGCTATGTGCCTCCTTCAATAAACTGACTGCAATTTTTGCTGGCAGGGTAGGTTCACCCGCTGGTCCTGTCTATAGGCCAGTCTCGTTCATTTTTCCCCCTTTACTTATCCACTGAGACTTCTCCTCTGCTGCAGCTCGTTGCTGTTCACTGAGAATGAAATCAACAGTTAATTCGTTTGCTATGTCAGTCAGTTCATCACAAGAAGTCACCATTAACTGGTGAACGGTATTTCCAGCTGTTTGTTTGGCCGCCTCGTCAGCTGCCGAGTTGCCCAACGCTATCATATGCACACTTTACTATATCTAGTTGCTCAGGAAGCATTACAGATTTCAACAATAGCACTGTTTCCTCATCATGTTTTATTGGCCTCTTTTTTACGAGGCTGGTTTCCCAAACTAATTTATCTTTCATTCATATATATATATATTTTTTTCAACTTTTAAACATCCCCATTTGTTATACTTTTATCAATTATTCTCTGTTTTTCTAGGAGTATTATCAGCTCACTTATACTAGGGTTTTCCAACACCTATAAGATAATAAAGGTCTTTTCACACACTCTGCTCTTTATTCCACTCTCACTTGTCCCTTTATCCAAGGGTTCATCAATCACTCCTCCTCTCGGGGCCACCAGAGTATTGCGTCCGTTCCTACCAGGTCACACTTAAGTGACGGTCCAGAGAAGGTGCGCAACACTCTGATTTCCCAGATACGGATTTGGTCACTTACACACAACTTTCAAAGACCGTGGAGACTTAATCACACTTTTATAAAAATTTCACCTTATTCCAAAATTGTCACAGTTTAATACAGTTTAAAATATTATCCCTTTTTCCTTTTTGTAACCACTGTAAGCCACGCCGGGAATTTTCACAGAGATATCCAATGATTATAATTACAATTTCACCTATAAGATGATGACCTGGTTCTTAACCATCAAACACTGTGTCTGAGTTTCTTAACCCACTCCTCAACTTGGTTCACTTAACCATCAAACACTGTGTCTGAGTTTCTTAACCTGTACTTTAGCAGTCAAATACCTTATTTGACTCTCTTGACCTGTTTATAGTCAAATACCTCATTTGACTCTCTTGTAGCTTCCCAACTTGTCAGATATAGCTTCCCAACCTTGTTGGATATAGCTTTCTAACTTTGTCAGATATAGCTTTCGTAGCTTCCCAACTTGTCAGATATAGCTTCCCAACCTTGTTGGATATAGCTTTCTAACTTGTCGGATATAGCTTGTTTATAGTCAAATACCTCATTTGACTCTTCAGCTTTTTTGATTCTCTCAAAAAATGAACTCAGCAACCCAACACTCAACTCATTAATTTAGATTTTCCAATTTGCAGATTTTTATGAAAAAGGTATCTGCTTACCTTGTTTTTTAGATGTGCTGCGCGCAGAAAGTTGAGTCTTGGCGTTTGAAATTTGTGGCAAATCCGGGTGCCCCCTCCAAATTGTTGGAATTTAGCTTTCCCCCCAGTCCGTTGATTTGCCATGTCAAAGAAAGACGCTCCTCGTAGATAAATGAAGTCAATTTAATAGAGAATCAAAAGAGCTCTGAGCTCAGGATTACTGGACCACAATGCCAAAAGCTGACATCTGGGCAGTCCAGAATGTCTCACAAGCATATGCAAACAGTTTATATATTCTTGACTTTCAGTTCATCCCTCGAGTCCACCTCTCCATACAGTGACTGTTGTCAGGTAGATTTCTTCATTGGTTACTTCATAGCAATCAGCAATCTGCACACAAGAATGCAAGAACTCCCTTTCCCCATCCCTTTCTATCTGTAACTTTTTGGTAAACAGATAGCGTCAACAGTTACAGCCTTGGACTTTTCATCGAGTGCATTGTCCTTTGTTTTAGACAGGAAAGATTTGTTACAGAATTTAAACAGTAACTTATGTTAGAACAGAAAAGAACATGTCAATACAATTTGGAACATTTTAAACTATCATTAGAAATAAGCACGTCAACACAATTTCTAACATTTTAAACTATATTTTCCTTCACTATAAAAACAGCTTTAACCATGTTTGCATTTGATTGTGTTACTAATCACCTGCCATCAAGGTCATTCCCATCACTATGATTTCTATGGAACATTATTCCTGTTTACATGTATGCATTTGGCAGAAATATAAACAGGAATAATTTACATTTACCATTTCTTCAATCGGATGAATGAATGATTTCTTGGGGTATTTCCACATATCTTGAGAGTGCTTGCAGGAGGTAGAGCTGCTGGCGACACACAAACTCCAGGTAATCAAGGTCAAGCGGAGATCTCAAAAGTGCCCTCTCAAACCTAGAGAGAAGTTCCTCCAAAAGATGCCTTTTAAGAATTTGCTGCAGAACATAAAGGAACAAAATGTGCTTAAACCCATTAGATATTAACAAATTATATAGCGATATACTGGTAACAAAGTAGCAGCATAATCACCACCTTTAACTAAATACACATACGGTGAAGCTCAAATGATAAACAGCTAGCTAATATATTATCTCCACCTTTACAGTTTTCAAACAAGAAAGCATACAAAACACAGCATATATAACAAAATAAATTTAAAACATGGGGATCACTATTTACCTCTCTTTGATTATCCATCTGAAAACCTGTATAAAGTATAAAAAGCAAAGTTATCCCCTCAACTCTAGATTGACAATCACTGGCGTCCAATCACAACTGACGTCCGGAATAAATGAAATGAACCAATGACATTTGAGGTTACTAAGCCCCGCCCCACGACTGACAAAAATCAAAATGTTCGCGCGAGCAAAAACAGCAGTCGAGAGAAAATCGAGAGCGCGCGCGCAGATTCGATATCACGCGCGCGCGAGTGATTAAAATGAGCTCGCGGGTACCCGTATTTACGCGTGTAGATCTGTTTTCCGCTCGCGGATGTGATTTTCACGCGCGCAAACGTCAGTTCTGCGCTCGAATATTAATGGCACGATCTTAACGCCATAAGT
This sequence comes from Rhodeus uyekii, assembly GCA_037043235.1. Taxonomy (NCBI): domain Eukaryota; kingdom Metazoa; phylum Chordata; class Actinopteri; order Cypriniformes; family Acheilognathidae; genus Rhodeus; species Rhodeus uyekii. The sequence goes on from JAWRVZ010000115.1 coordinate 2,161,029, forward strand.
TTGCTGAGTTGAGCTGAGTTGAGGAATACAATCACTCCCGTCACCGGTGAGAAAGTGAGAAAAATCCCTAAAGCAGAAGGCATTTCTCCCTTGGCGAATTCTGCTCAGTCACTTTATGTTTATAACCACACATGTAGGCCTAAAGTGATTGACAGTATGTCTGGTAAATTTATATGGAAAAACAAAGTTGACTACATTAATAAAATCAGTAATATTAAACTCATATGATTACAGGTGGTCTCAATTTCAATTCTCTTTAGCGTTCTAAATAATACTTTAACTTTAACTATTCTAAAATTAGATCCCTATTCTTTTTTTTTTTTTTTTACAAGAGAATGTCTCTAACCCTCATGTTATTTCTTATTGGAACAACTTCTTCAATAATGTAAATTGGACTCATGTTTAGCGGTTGCTCCAAAAATGATTCCTTACAAATAATCATGCTGCTGTAACAAGGTTATGTGATATCGCATAGGAGCTTTATTATTGCAATGCTTACAGAACTAGTCATTTTAACAAGAGATTCTCACTTTAATAAGCGCATATTTGAAAGTTCTCACAATGTAACAACTGTTGAGGCGGAAAAGATAAAATTTGTAGTACTATCAGGAAGAAAAGAAGAAAAAAACAGCTGAACAGCAATGAAAGAGAACATGTGTAAAACTCGTAAAAAGCAAAATAAACTTTTTTAGAACAATAAAGGTATAGTCAAATGGACCAAGGTAGTATAGTCAAAGCTAGTCAAAATGCTCCCTGTATGAGAGAAGCAGAAAAATAATTAGAATTATTTTTTTTAATCTAAAAACTATAACGACAAATATATTTAAAAAAAGTCTATTAAAGTGAACACCATATAAAAATGCAGAAAAATAATTAGAATTATTTTTTTTAATCTAAAAACTATAACGACAAATATATTTTAAAAAAGTCTATTAAAGTGAACACCATATAAAAATGCATCAGTGTGTAGCTGCATCAAAATGCATAAAATGCATAAAAATGCATCAGTGTGTAGAAAAGAAGAAAAAAACAGCTGAAAAGCAATGAAAGAGAACATGTGTAAAACTCGTAAAAAGCAAAATAAACTTTTTTAGAACAATAAAGGTATAGTCAAATGGACCAAGGTAGTATAGTCAAAGCTAGTCAAAATGCTCCCTGTATGAGAGAAGCAGAAAAATAATTAGAATTATTTTTTTTAATCTAAAAACTATAACGACAAATATATTTTAAAAAAGTCTATTAAAGTGAACACCATATAAAAAAGCAGAAAAATAATTAGAATTATTTTTTTTAATCTAAAAACTATAACGACAAATATATTTTAAAAAAGTCTATTAAAGTGAACACCATATAAAAATGCATCAGTGTGTAGCTGCATATGTAGCAATTGCCCTGTGAAACTGTGATTTACACTGATTTCAGAAAAGCTGAGAGGCATTTAACAACGCCACATTCACATTCAGCACATTCATGATGGAGTTTGTGTGGAGCAGCTTGTGCTGTGAACTGAAATATTGATGCCTTTTTATATAGTTCAATTTATTCCTTTAAACAATTAATACAATTCCAGCACATTTGTGGATAGAGATAATGCCAAGGATATATAATATGCAAAAAAATTTACTTTCAGATCTTCCGACATTTGTGCCTCAAGCTATCTGAAAGTGAAAATTGTTGTGTATTTTATAATATCACATACATAATATATTATACAAATATAATATAATATACATACATATATCATATATATAGGATAGGACTATAAACATATATATAAAATTTAACACCACAAATGTATTACTGCACAGTAAAATAAAATTTTATTTTCATGTTTATAATTATAATAGATGGTAAAGAATTTGTTTCAATTAAGTTAAAATAATATAAAATACTATGCTAGAATAAAGTTGATCCTATAAGACCGGCGTTTTTTCTTTTTCATCTTTTTAAATAAATGTTTCAGGTGAATTGATTCAACACATTCACACACAATTGTTTTGCCTTTATTGAATTATGACTTCATTGAATGAATAAGTACTCAACGTTGAGGGAGAACGTTTATGTCTCTCAACTTTATTATTTGTCTGTTTGAATAGAGAACAGAGAAATGTCTAAAGTGAGTAACATAAGGACAACCAATGAGAGAATGTAGCCAGACGGGTTACCCATTGATTTTTTTTAACGTTTTTTTTGGGACTCTTTTAAGCACCTTCTTTACGAAGCCCTTATTGAGTGTGCAATAATGGTGAATTTACGGACTCAATGAATAGTCTTTTTCTCTTATTTTTTCTCAAACGTCATTACTGACAGTTCTTTAACTTCATTGAACTGTCCTGAACATACATAGAATATTGAAGAACATGAACGGTTCTTCTGAATATGACTTGAGACCTGGCAGCGCTTCCTCTCAACACTTGAGCTGCATTTGGCTCGAAGGAAGAAAGAACCAAGCCTCTTAGCATAGCTTGAAGATGATCGTCAGTAAACAGACCTGTACTTGGACTTACATTGTCAACAGAACATCTGTGTTGGCTGTTAATTTGCAAAATCATCATGATAACATGGATGGCGATCATATCGCTTTCAACTCTTAAGCAAATCAACCCATTTCAAATGATGGAAAAACAAAATACAATCCACATGACGCTAAACGCTATAACAGTGACATTGACTCCGTCCAGCTCAGTCAAACATGCTCAATTTCAAACACAACAAGAAGTAATATGATGGCTTTGACAAATGTGATGTTACATGTGCAGCTCCACATAAATTCTGGCATCAAAGACCTTCGAGAAGTGTTGTTTGTATGAACAGAAAAACTACAACACTTGATCCACAACAAAGTTTTCTTAATGTGCCAGTAAGCCAGTAATTCAATAAAAACAAAGCAACTGAATGTGACAATTCACCTGAAATATTTATTTAAAAACATGTGCCAAATCTTATCCATCCCAGACACGATACCAGCAGCACAATCTTATAGTGTAAAATCAACTTTATACTAGCATAGTATTTGATGTTATTTTACCTTCATTGAAACATTTCTCTTTAACATCTATTTTTTTAATATATATTTACATTTACATTTATTCATTTAGCAGACGCTTTTATCCAAAACGACTTACAACTTGAGGAATTCAGAAAGCGATCTGTCCTGAAGACACTAGTGCTTACAATACAAAGTTTCGAACATTACATAAGAAAGTAAGAGAATTAATTTAATTTTTTTGTGTGTGTGTCATGTTAGGTGCTCATGGAAGAGATGTGTTTTCAGTAGTCTTTTAAACCTTGACAAGGAATCTGCATTCTGGATGAGGGCAGCAGGGAGATTGTTCCACCAACAAGGAGCGGTGAATAAAAATGTTCTTGAGAGTGATTTTTTTGCCTCTCTGTGATGTAACCGCGAGTCGTCGCTCATTGATCGATCAAAGGTTTCTGGTAGGTGTGTAGATTTGTAACAGTGAGTATGAAGGTGCTGAGCTTGTGTAAGTCTGTATGCAAAAGTCAATGCTTTGAATTTTATCAGGTCAGCAGCTCATCAAAGATCACTCCAAGGGTTCTGGCAGACCTTGAAGGAGTAATTGTGGTGGCGCTGATCTGGACAGTGAAATCATACTGGAGTGTTGGATCAGTGGGAAAGACTAGTAGCTTCGTTTTTGCCAGGTTGAATTGCAGATGATACTCTTTCATCCATGCCGAGATGTCCGCTAGCCAACTTGTGATTCTCGCAGCCACCGTGGATCATCTGGTTGAAGATGAGCTTTGTCATTGGCGTAGTGATGATAGGAGAAGCCGTGTGCCTCTATGATGGGACCCAGTGATGTGGTGTACGTGGAGAAGAGAAGTGGTCCAAGTGGTCCTGGGGACCAGTGGTCCCCAACCTTTCTTGTGCCGCGGACCGGTAAACGTGTGATAATTTTCCCGCGGACCAGTGACAGCTCGAGATTGTTGACCGGGGGGGTGGACTGTTCAAACGCTTCCATAGGCACAGCGCCACAGCCGCTTGCAGACGTTTGCAGTAGCTCACGGACCGGTCCGCGAATGCGCTCCGTGGCCCGGTACCATTTCATCTACGGACCGGTCCGCGAAATCGCTCCGCGGCCCGGTGCCACAGTGCCAACCCTGAAAGACCCATCCGTGAGATAGGATTCAAACCACTGAAGAGGATGCCTAGATAGATACGAGAGGGTAGATAGAAGGATAAGATGATTAACAGTGTCAAAGTGCAGCAGATAGATCTAAAAGAATGAGAACTGACAATTTTGAATCAGCTTTTGCACTCCTTAGAGCTTCAGCAACGGATAGTAGTGCAGTCTCGGTTGAAGCCAGACTGGTTGAAGTCACCTTCACATTCTTGAAGACTGGTTGGTCAACCAGACTGGTTGATGTCCAACTGGCAATTCTGAGAGAGACAAGAAGGGTAAAAATAACACATTAAAGATTTTTTTTATATGAATGGTAGGAGAGAGCCATGTCTGTAATTATCAACGGGTGATGTGTTTAATGTGGGTTTTTCGAGCAGTGGGGTTACCCGAGCCTGCTTGAATGCAGTAGGGAAGGTTCCCGATGTGTTGATGATGTGAGTGAGTGCTGGTAAGGAGAAGTTTAGATACATCTTCCTCTGTGAGTGGAGAGGTGGTTGAAAAAAAAATTCTGGTTACATCAGAGGTCAGTTTATTTTCATGTGTGTGTGGAGCTGAGAACTGACTGCTGATAGTTAATAAGAAACGGGCAAAATCATTGGCAGTTAAAGAGGTAGAGAATGGAGAGGGACAGAGGAGAGAGCTGAATGTTTTGAAAAGTGCATGCATGTTAGAATCTTGGTGAGGAAATGCAAATATTTAACTGTATGGACATCAGTAGAAAGGGTAGAGGTTAGCTCAGGTTAGCCCGGTCCTTTGATTTGTGCCATTCTCTCTCAGTTGCCCTTAACTTGGTTCACGAAGAACATCCATTAGCCAGGGGTTAGAGGGAGTAGCACCTGGAAGAGAGCGGACAGATATTGTCTAGACAAGACGTTAGAGTGGAAAATTAAGTGTCTGTTGCAGTATTCACATCCAGAGATGAGAACTGTTTGGGAGAAGGAAGAGAGGCTGAGACAAATGGGAAGGAGAAAGAGAGCCTGAAAGTGACTCGTAGAGGGGTTGGTGTTGCAGAAGTAGTAACTTGCATGTGAAATGTAATGAAAAAATGGTCAGAAACATGCAGGGGTTTAACTAGAATGTTGTCTGTGATGAAAGATTTGAAAGGGAACATTTTTATAAATTATTTATTTTATCCTTGCCATTATCTCTATCCACAAATGTGCTGTATGGTATTACAATTGTATTAATTGTATAAAGTAATAAAGTGAACACTCCATAATAATGCATCAGTGTGTAGCTGCATATGTAGTAACCCTTTAATGAAAACAATTGTAATACAATATAATACGAAGGGTAATTGTAAATTCGGCCCTGTGAAACTGTCATTTACACTGATTTCAGAAAAGCTGATGCATTTAAAAACACCATTTAGCTGTTCTGAAATCATGTTCAGCACATTCGTGATGGAGTTTGTGTGGAGCAGCTTGTACTGTGAACTGAAACACTGAATTAAGATAGGGAGCTGTCTTGCAAGAGACATTCTTCTAAGAACCATCATACACTTTAAAATCTAAGCTTTGGCATCAAAGTACATTTCTCTGAGCAAACATTGTGTGATAAAACGCATTGAAACACTACACCTTACCAGCAGGATTGATCAACTTTACTAAATGCTTTACTGTGCTTCTTCCTTTCTGGAAGCGTGGTCCTCAATGTCTTTCACGTTTGGTCCCGACCTCTAGACATGAATGTAATGAATTAATAATGCGGTCACAACGTACAGCAAGCACTCATAAACTAAAAACATGTAAATCAAACCACAGCTAAACATTACAAAAATAAATGACCACATATGCTGGTATCCAGCTAGTCATCTGTGTTGTAGAACACGTCAAGTCAAAATTAGACTAAGATCTAACATAGACTGCATTTCCTGCTTTTCAGCTCCTGAACCAAAAAGACTTACTTTGGCTCCAACATTTAAGCCTGATTCTGACAGAGATGAAACCGCTTCACTTCACCTTGTGATACCACTTCACAATCTGACGGTGAAGGCATTTCTCCAGATTGGTCCTCTAAAACCCTATCAATACCAGGCATCTTGAACATGCCTTCAGCATGGTTGGCCAAAAATGTCAACGCTACACGTGTGCGCTGATGATTTCTTGAGAATGTGTACACCATATATGCAGTTGATCCATATCACACATATAAGCGCTCAATATTGTCTTGCCAGTTAGAACGTTATTTTAGTAGCACCTGTTACGAAATAATTGGTCTGTAAATACATTTAATACATGGGTGTGAGACAGAGTATACCATTTCTAGAAGTATACTTTAAACTTTTGATACATTGTTCAATTTAAAGAATTTTGTATTTAATTTATTTCAATAAAAAGCCGTTCTTTAACATCATTAAACTGTTGTTGTCTTCTTCTTTTTTTAAGTTTAGGCACCAGTGCTACTTTAAAAGTAAAAATTTGGTACTGGTATAATAAAAAAAACCAAACAATACTCAACCCTACACAAAAAAGCACCACTTACTGAGAAAAATAATGTTTTCATTCCAAACTCACTTCATACTCCCAAACATTAATGTTCCCTCAAATGAGCATGCTTTAACCCAAGACACAGATAGAAACAGAACCTTATTAATCCTGAAGAGAATGGTCTGTTCGTCTTCCAGGTCCTCCTTTCATCACGGCATTCTTTGAGCCCGAGATCTCTTTCCTGTCCGTGGCAGTCTTTTAATTTATAGAAAAACATCTAGCATAAATGTCTGGGATTGGACATTGCAATCGTCAGCTCAACGTAAACACCTACGATTGGTTGAACTGCTTGCAGCGTAACAAAAAACAACGTGTTCAAAGTCTTTGGGGAAAAAATGCCTTCGATTTGAATTGAACCGATTCCACACCTTTTCATTGTCATATCCAGGCATCCGTGTAAAACCAGATCACATGTAATAGCCCTTAGCAAGGGCACACACAATATCATCATTAATATTGCTTGCATACAGAGACATTATAAAGTAGCACACTGGACAACAGGCTCACACCTTACCCCGTGATGCTCAAACAGGTCCGTGAAGTTGATTCCTACAGCCAATCAGCACGTCTGTGAATTCGGCAGCTCAACATAAACGCCTGTGATTGGTTGATCGGCTCAACGTTGCAATAAACAACGCTTCAGTCTTCGAAGTCAAGGCTTTTGAAGTCTTCCGTTTTTTCCCCCAACTTTTTGAAGTGAACCGGCATTCCCGCATTCGAGGCCTTTTACTCGGTTAATTTACATTACCATACCCTTGAAGTGTCTCACGCAAACACATACTTCAGACAAATGTCGAAAGACATAGGTTTTTTACCGACCATTTGTCACAGCCATCCTGTGGCTGAGTGAGTAGAGGGTCGGTGCTTTCATCGCCAACGTCGTGGGTTCGCTCCCAGGGGGAAACAAGTGCTGACACAAACGTTTTCCCTGCATGCAGTTTAGGTCGCTTTTAGGTCTGCCAAATGCCTAATTGTGGATGGGGAATGGTAAGCAGACATTTCTTCTCCATTCATTAATAATGAATCCCTTTGCGTTTTCCACCTCTTATAGAGAAATTCAGAAGTACCATATGTGTGCGTTTGGATCACGTTTTCCTCTATAGACCTCTGCTAAACCTGCTAACGCTCTCGCAAAGCTTTCTTGTAGCTCAATAACAACAATATCATGGGTTTGATCCCAGGGAAAGCAAGAACTGATTCAATGTGCTCCTTCAGTGCAATGCCAAATGCATAAATGTCATAGTCTAGTCCAGGGGTGGGCAAACTACGGCCCGCTGGGCTTTTTAATCCGGCCCGCCGAACTTGTAGAACTTATATTATTAATTTAAATCTTATTATAATTAAACCGCCTTCATTTGACTTTTCCCTGTAATGTCTGTGTTTCCTCAACAGATGTCGCACTTCAAAGACTTTGAGCTTTGAGTGTGATGTTACTCTCTATTTCACTTTGCACTTTGAGCTCTTCAGTAAAAATGAGCAGACCGAAGCAAAGTAGATAGTTAGTATGTTTTACGCTGACGTCCGATTAAGGGCTGTATATCTTGATATGCCAAGAAACTGTAGCGGTTTTTAAAGAATACTTCATCAGCCGTCATTTGCCACAAAACATGCCAACTACGCTAGCAAACAATGATTCCCTGTGTTTTTAGCTGATCTGCATCTCTCTTACGGGGATTGAACACCGCTATCGAAAGGGAACGTCTCCGGTTACTATTGTAACCTCTGTTGCCTCAGAGTTGAAAAACAGGACGTGAAATTAACTGTTGTGTTTGTGCTTGTTGAGCTTGGCAGAGTTCAGTTATGATTTTGAATATATACGATTGACTGCACGTATGCTATTAAAACTGACTGTCAGCTAGAGCTGCATCGTGCGACAATTGGCCAGTTGTCAACTGGTGTTATCCCGTTAGGTTTCAGAAAATATGTGAAAGGGAGGAGTTCAGATCTGTCCCTGAGAATCGCCACACAAAACTAACTCCAGACTTTGATGCACTTGCAAAAAAGGAGATCAACAACACTTGAGTTTATCTACTGTTTTATTAAATTAATAAGTTTGGAAAACAATTTATCAATGAACCCTGATGTTTTGGTCCGTGTTAAAGGCCAAATCATTTCACGTAATGTTTTTTACATTTCATTTATATTAGTTCACACAAACACATTATGCTTCTATTCTGGCTCGGCCCTTTGTCAAATTTTAGAATCCAATGTGGCCCGCGAGACAAAAAGTTTGCCCACCCCTGGTCTAGTCAATCATCAATGAATAAAGTAATGAACAAAACGTTAAAGAGAAGCTCTTGCTCCCTGCCTCATACACTTTATAATTAACCATTTTCCAATAGCTTTTACTTTAACAATAATATAATAGTTGGAACAGAGGACCCACCTACGCAGACAAAACTAATTTTGGTTGCCTTTCAAATGACATAAAAATAAAATATCTAATACTATTTATACAATAAAACCTCGAATACTTTTCATTTATTTTTTTCCTACCACATTTTGTTTTTATGTGCCACAAATAAAAGGATTTTAGTTTATTTAAGAATAGAAAAAAAGATACAAATTGATATACTGTGAATGACACTAAAGAAATAAGTAAACCAGTTAAAGGTAAACAGCAGACATCAATAATGTCTCATGATCTCATGAACTCATGATCAATTCATGAGTTAAAATTCATGTCGTTAAAAAATGTGTTACCCTACACAGTTGCTAATGTAATGTAATCTAAATGGCTGCTAAGGGTGTGACAATTAATATAACAGTTATACATTTCTAGGCAGCAAGACAAGAACAAGTCAACAGTTCTGTTTCATAATACTCTGTTTCAATTATCTGTTTACCAGAACTAATTTCTTCACTTGTACACTTGTAAAGAATAATAGTTCTCGTTGCATCCTTGTGACTGACCTGGAATCTGTTTCATTCCACTGTATAAATAGCCTTAAAGAACTAACTTCAAAATGTATCATTGGCAAAAGACTCACTGTGTAATCCTTAGCTGACATCTAGTGGCTGTAGTTGAAATGTTGTTATTTTAATGTTAAAATTGTTCCAGTAAATGCATCTCATAAATGTAGTTCTTTAAAGTCGTTTACACAAAGTCTTGCTTTTTTATTATAAATGGGAGCACATTTATGCTAATATTACATTAATTACGCTTACAAAACTAATTTTGGTTGCCATAATTTGCCTTTCATTTATATAGATAAAATAAAATATCGAATACTTTTTTCTTTTCTTTTCTCTTTTGTTTCCTTCCACACTTTGTTTTTATGTGCCAAAAATAAAAGGAATTTCGTTTTTCAGGAATAGAAGAAAAACACTCAAAATACAACTATTTTAGCTACAAGATGATATACTCTGAATGACATATCTAAAGAAATGCAGAAACCAGTTAAAGGTAAAGAGAAGAGAATTAATTCATGAGTTAAAATGTATGTTGTTGAAAAATGTGTTATCCATATCAGTTGCTAGTTAGGTAAAATTACCTTGAAATAATATGAAAATAGTTTGTTTCATAGCGTTGCTTTTTTCATGCATAGAACTGATTTTAATGTGCATATGTGATATTATATTCCATTGCATTGGTCGAGCTAAACAATCAGTTGTGCATTGACAAATAGCATAAACGAGTTTGTTGCAATTGCATTGACGAAATTCATACATAAAAGTAATTTGTGGCATGTCATTGCTTACACAAAATATACAAATATGTCAATGCACAACTTATTGTTTAACTCTTCCAATGCAAAGCAATAATGCATATTGCACATGAGAATTAAGTTCTGTGCACAAAGTAATGAATTGCAACAAACTAGTTCATGCTATTTGTCAATGCACAACTTATTGTTTAGCTCAACCAATGCAAAGCAATAATGCACATAAGAATTAGTTCTGTGCACAAAGTAATGCAAAGCAACAAATTAGTTCCATGCACAAAGCAATGCAACAAACTAGTTCATGCTATTTGTCAATGCACAACTTATTGTTTAACTCTACCAATGCAAAGCAATAATGCATATTGCACATGAGAATTAGTTCCATGCACAAAGCAATGCAACAAACTAGTTCATGCTATTTGTCAATGCACAACTTATTGTTTAACTCTTCCAATGCAAAGCAATAATGCATATTGCACATGAGAATTAAGTTCTGTGCACAAAGTAATGAATTGCAACAAACTAGTTCATGCTATTTGTCAATGCACAACTTATTGTTAGCTCAACCAATGCAAAGCAATAATGCACATAAGAATTAGTTCTGTGCACAAAGTAATGCAAAGCAACAAATTAGTTTTATGCATAAAGCAATGCAACAAACTAGTTCATGCTAATTGTCAATGCACAACCAATGCAAAGCAATAATGCAATTGCACATAAGAATTAGTTCTGTGCACAATGCACTGCAATGCAACAAACTAGTTCATGCTATTTGTCAATGCACAACTTATTGTTTAGCTCAACCAATGCAAAGCAATAATGCAATTGCACATAAGAATTAGTTCTGTGCACAAAGCACTGCAATGCAACAAATTAGTTCCATGCACAAAGCAATGCAACAAACTAGTTCATGCTATTTGTCAATGCACAACTTATTGTTTAACTCTACCAATGCAAAGCAATAATGCATATTGCACATGAGAATTAGTTCCATGCACAAAGCAATGCAACAAACTAGTTCATGCTATTTGTCAATGCACAACTTATTGTTTAACTCTTCCAATGCAAAGCAATAATGCATATTGCACATGAGAATTAAGTTCTGTGCACAAAGTAATGACTTGCAACAAACTAGTTCATGCTATTTGTCAATGCACAACTTATTGTTTAGCTCAACCAATGCAAAGCAATAATGCAATTGCACGTGAGAATTAGTTCTGTGCACAAAACAATGCAACACATTAGATAATGTTATTTATCAATGCACAACATATTGTTTTACTCAATGCAATGAAATATCACATATGCACGAATTAGTTATATGCACAAAGTAATGCAATGCAACAAACTAGTATTGTTTAGCTCAACCAATGCAAAGCAATAATGCAATTGCACATAAGAATTAGTTCTATGCACAAAGCACTGCAATGCAACAAATTAGTTCCATGCACAAAGCAATGCAACAAACTAGTTTATGCTATTTGTCAATGCACAACTTATTGTTTAACTCTACCAATGCAAAGCAATAATGCATATTGCACATGAGAATTAGTTCCATGCACAAAGCAATGCAACAAACTAGTTCATGCTATTTGTCAATGCACAACTTATTGTTTAACTCTTCCAATGCAAAGCAATAATGCATATTGCACATGAGAATTAAGTTCTGTGCACAAAGTAATGAATTGCAACAAACTAGTTCATGCTATTTGTCAATGCACAACTTATTGTTTAGCTCAACCAATGCAAAGCAATAATGCACATAAGAATTAGTTCTGTGCACAAAGTAATGCAAAGCAACAAATTAGTTTTATGCATAAAGCAATGCAACAAACTAGTTCATGCTAATTGTCAATGCACAACCAATGCAAAGCAATAATGCAATTGCACATAAGAATTAGTTCTGTGCACAATGCACTGCAATGCAACAAACTAGTTCATGCTATTTGTCAATGCACAACTTATTGTTTAGCTCAACCAATGCAAAGCAATAATGCAATTGCACATAAGAATTAGTTCTGTGCACAAAGCACTGCAATGCAACAAATTAGTTCCATGCACAAAGCAATGCAACAAACTAGTTCATGCTATTTGTCAATGCACAACTTATTGTTTAACTCTACCAATGCAAAGCAATAAAGCAATTGCATGTGAGAAGTAGTTCTGTGCACAAAGTAATGCAAAGCAACAAATTAGTTTTATGCATAAAGCAATGCAACAAACTAGTTCATGCTAATTGTCAATGCACAACCAATGCAATGCAATAATGCAATTGCACATAAGAATTAGTTCTGTGCACAATGCACTGCAATGCAACAAACTAGTTCATGCTATATGTCAATGCACAACTTATTGTTTAGCTCAACCAATGCAAAGCAATAATGCAATTGCACATAAGAATTAGTTCTATGCACAAAGCACTGCAATGCAACAAATTAGTTCCATGCACAAAGCAATGCAACAAACTAGTTCATGCTATTTGTCAATGCACAACTTATTGTTTAACTCTACCAATGCAAAGCAATAATGCATATTGCACATGAGAATTAGTTCCATGCACAAAGCAATGCAACAAACTAGTTCATGCTATTTGTCAATGCACAACTTATTGTTTAGCTCAACCGATGCAAAGCAATAATGCAATTGCACGTGAGAATTAGTTCTGTGCACAAAGCACTGCAATGCAACAAATTAGTTCCATGCACAAAGCAATGCAACAAACTAGTTCATGCTATTTGTCAATGCACAACTTATTGTTTAACTCTACCAATGCAAAGCAATAATGCAATTGCATGTGAGAATTAGTTCTGTGCACAAAGCAATGCAACAAACTAGTTCATGCTATTTGTCAATGCACAACTTATTGTTTAACTCTACCAATGCAAAGCAATAATGCATATTGCACATGAGAATTAGTTCCATGCACAAAGCAATGCAACAAACTAGTTCATGCTATTTGTCAATGCACAACTTGTTGTTTAACTCTTCCAATGCAAAGCAATAATGCATATTGCACATGAGAATTAAGTTCTGTGCACAAAGTAATGAATTGCAACAAACTAGTTCATGCTATTTGTCAATGCACAACTTATTGTTTAACTCTACCAATGCAAAGCAATAAAGCAATTGCATGTGAGAAGTAGTTCTGTGCACAAAGTAATGCAAAGCAACAAATTAGTTTTATGCATAAAGCAATGCAACAAACTAGTTCATGCTAATTGTCAATGCACAACCAATGCAATGCAATAATGCAATTGCACATAAGAATTAGTTCTGTGCACAATGCACTGCAATGCAACAAACTAGTTCATGCTATATGTCAATGCACAACTTATTGTTTAGCTCAACCAATGCAAAGCAATAATGCAATTGCACATAAGAATTAGTTCTATGCACAAAGGACTGCAATGCAACAAATTAGTTCTATGCAAAAAGCAATGCAACAAACTAGTTCATGCTATTTGTCAATGCACAACTTATTGTTTAACTCTACCAATGCAAAGCAATAATGCATATTGCACATGAGAATTAGTTCCATGCACAAAGCAATGCAACAAACTAGTTCATGCTATTTGTCAATGCACAACTTATTGTTTAGCTCAACCGATGCAAAGCAATAATGCAATTGCACGTGAGAATTAGTTCTGTGCACAAAGCACTGCAATGCAACAAATTAGTTCCATGCACAAAGCAATGCAACAAACTAGTTCATGCTATTTGTCAATGCACAACTTATTGTTTAGCTCAACCAATGCAAAGCAATAATGCAATTGCACATAAGAATTAGTTCTGTGCACAAAGCACTGCAATGCAACAAATTAGTTCCATGCACAAAGCAATGCAACAAACTAGTTCATGCTATTTGTCAATGCACAACTTATTGTTTAACTCTACCAATGCAAAGCAATAATGCAATTGCAAGTGAGAATTAGTTCTGTGCACAAAGTAATGCAAAGCAACAAATTAGTTTTATGCATAAATCAATGCAACAAACTAGTTCATGCTAATTGTCAATGCACAACCAATGCAATGCAATAATGCAATTGCACATAAGAATTAGTTCTGTGCACAATGCACTGCAATGCAACAAACTAGTTCCATGCACAAAGCAATGCAACAAACTAGTTCATGCTATTTGTCAATGCACAACTTATTGTTTAACTCTACCAATGCAAAGCAATAATGCAATTGCATGTGAGAATTAGTTCTGTGCACAAAGTAATGCAAAGCAACAAATTAGTTTTATGCATAAAGCAATGCAACAAACTAGTTCATGCTAATTGTCAATGCCCAACCAATGCAAAGCAATAATGCAATTGCACATAAGAATTAGTTCTGTGCACAATGCACTGCAATGCAACAAACTAGTTCATGCTATTTGTCAATGCACAACTTATTGTTTAGCTCAACCAATGCAAAGCAATAATGCAATTGCACATAAGAATTAGTTCTGTGCACAAAGCACTGCAATGCAACAAATTAGTTCCATGCACAAAGCAATGCAACAAACTAGTTCATGCTATTTGTCAATGCACAACTTATTGTTTAGCTCAACCAATGCAAAGCAATAATGCAATTGCACATAAGAATTAGTTCTGTGCACAAAGCACTGCAATGCAACAAACTAGTTCATTATATTTGTCACAATGCACAACTTATTGTTTAGCTCAACCAATGCAAAGCAATAATGCAATTGCACATAAGAATTAGTTCTGTGCACAAAGCACTGCAATGCAACAAATTAGTTCCATGCACAAAGCAATGCAACAAACTAGTTCATGCTATTTGTCAATGCATAACTTATTGTTTAACTCTACCAATGCAAAGCAATAATGAAATTGCACGTGAGAATTAGTTCTGTGCACAATGCACTGCAATGCAACAAACTAGTTCATGCTATTTGTCAATGCACAACTTATTGTTTAGCTCAACCAATGCAAAGCAATAATGCAATTGCCCATAAGAATTAGTTCTATGCACAAAGCACTGCAATGCAACAAATTAGTTCCATGCACAAAGCAATGCAACAAACTAGTTCATGCTATTTGTCAATGCACAACTTATTGTTTAACTCTACCAATGCAAAGCAATAATGCATATTGCACATGAGAATTAGTTCCATGCACAAAGCAATGCAACAAACTAGTTCATGCTATTTGTCAATGCACAACTTATTGTTTAACTCTTCCAATGCAAAGCAATAATGCATATTGCACATGAGAATTAAGTTCTGTGCACAAAGTAATGAATTGCAACAAACTAGTTCATGCTATTTGTCAATGCACAACTTATTGTTTAGCTCAACCAATGCAAAGCAATAATGCACATAAGAATTAGTTCTGTGCACAAAGTAATGCAAAGCAACAAATTAGTTTTATGCATAAAGCAATGCAACAAACTAGTTCATGCTAATTGTCAATGCACAACCAATGCAAAGCAATAATGCAATTGCACATAAGAATTAGTTCTGTGCACAATGCACTGCAATGCAACAAACTAGTTCATGCTATTTGTCAATGCACAACTTATTGTTTAGCTCAACCAATGCAAAGCAATAATGCAATTGCACATAAGAATTAGTTCTGTGCACAAAGCACTGCAATGCAACAAATTAGTTCCATGCACAAAGCAATGCAACAAACTAGTTCATGCTATTTGTCAATGCACAACTTATTGTTTAACTCTACCAATGCAAAGCAATAATGCATATTGCACATGAGAATTAGTTCCATGCACAAAGCAATGCAACAAACTAGTTCATGCTATTTGTCAATGCACAACTTATTGTTTAACTCTTCCAATGCAAAGCAATAATGCATATTGCACATGAGAATTAAGTTCTGTGCACAAAGTAATGACTTGCAACAAACTAGTTCATGCTATTTGTCAATGCACAACTTATTGTTTAGCTCAACCAATGCAAAGCAATAATGCAATTGCACGTGAGAATTAGTTCTGTGCACAAAACAATGCAACACATTAGATAATGTTATTTATCAATGCACAACATATTGTTTTACTCAATGCAATGAAATATCACATATGCACGAATTAGTTATATGCACAAAGTAATGCAATGCAACAAACTAGTATTGTTTAGCTCAACCAATGCAAAGCAATAATGCAATTGCACATAAGAATTAGTTCTATGCACAATGCACTGCAATGCAACAAATTAGTTCCATGCACAAAGCAATGCAACAAACTAGTTTATGCTATTTGTCAATGCACAACTTATTGTTTAACTCTACCAATGCAAAGCAATAATGCATATTGCACATGAGAATTAGTTCCATGCACAAAGCAATGCAACAAACTAGTTCATGCTATTTGTCAATGCACAACTTATTGTTTAACTCTTCCAATGCAAAGCAATAATGCATATTGCACATGAGAATTAAGTTCTGTGCACAAAGTAATGAATTGCAACAAACTAGTTCATGCTATTTGTCAATGCACAACTTATTGTTTAGCTCAACCAATGCAAAGCAATAATGCACATAAGAATTAGTTCTGTGCACAAAGTAATGCAAAGCAACAAATTAGTTTTATGCATAAAGCAATGCAACAAACTAGTTCATGCTAATTGTCAATGCACAACCAATGCAAAGCAATAATGCAATTGCACATAAGAATTAGTTCTGTGCACAATGCACTGCAATGCAACAAACTAGTTCATGCTATTTGTCAATGCACAACTTATTGTTTAGCTCAACCAATGCAAAGCAATAATGCAATTGCACATAAGAATTAGTTCTGTGCACAAAGCACTGCAATGCAACAAATTAGTTCCATGCACAAAGCAATGCAACAAACTAGTTCATGCTATTTGTCAATGCACAACTTATTGTTTAACTCTACCAATGCAAAGCAATAAAGCAATTGCATGTGAGAAGTAGTTCTGTGCACAAAGTAATGCAAAGCAACAAATTAGTTTTATGCATAAAGCAATGCAACAAACTAGTTCATGCTAATTGTCAATGCACAACCAATGCAATGCAATAATGCAATTGCACATAAGAATTAGTTCTGTGCACAATGCACTGCAATGCAACAAACTAGTTCATGCTATATGTCAATGCACAACTTATTGTTTAGCTCAACCAATGCAAAGCAATAATGCAATTGCACATAAGAATTAGTTCTATGCACAAAGCACTGCAATGCAACAAATTAGTTCCATGCACAAAGCAATGCAACAAACTAGTTCATGCTATTTGTCAATGCACAACTTATTGTTTAACTCTACCAATGCAAAGCAATAATGCATATTGCACATGAGAATTAGTTCCATGCACAAAGCAATGCAACAAACTAGTTCATGCTATTTGTCAATGCACAACTTATTGTTTAGCTCAACCGATGCAAAGCAATAATGCAATTGCACGTGAGAATTAGTTCTGTGCACAAAGCACTGCAATGCAACAAATTAGTTCCATGCACAAAGCAATGCAACAAACTAGTTCATGCTATTTGTCAATGCACAACTTATTGTTTAACTCTACCAATGCAAAGCAATAATGCAATTGCATGTGAGAATTAGTTCTGTGCACAAAGCAATGCAACAAACTAGTTCATGCTATTTGTCAATGCACAACTTATTGTTTAACTCTACCAATGCAAAGCAATAATGCATATTGCACATGAGAATTAGTTCCATGCACAAAGCAATGCAACAAACTAGTTCATGCTATTTGTCAATGCACAACTTATTGTTTAACTCTTCCAATGCAAAGCAATAATGCATATTGCACATGAGAATTAAGTTCTGTGCACAAAGTAATGAATTGCAACAAACTAGTTCATGCTATTTGTCAATGCACAACTTATTGTTTAACTCTACCAATGCAAAGCAATAAAGCAATTGCATGTGAGAAGTAGTTCTGTGCACAAAGTAATGCAAAGCAACAAATTAGTTTTATGCATAAAGCAATGCAACAAACTAGTTCATGCTAATTGTCAATGCACAACCAATGCAATGCAATAATGCAATTGCACATAAGAATTAGTTCTGTGCACAATGCACTGCAATGCAACAAACTAGTTCATGCTATATGTCAATGCACAACTTATTGTTTAGCTCAACCAATGCAAAGCAATAATGCAATTGCACATAAGAATTAGTTCTATGCACAAAGGACTGCAATGCAACAAATTAGTTCTATGCAAAAAGCAATGCAACAAACTAGTTCATGCTATTTGTCAATGCACAACTTATTGTTTAACTCTACCAATGCAAAGCAATAATGCATATTGCACATGAGAATTAGTTCCATGCACAAAGCAATGCAACAAACTAGTTCATGCTATTTGTCAATGCACAACTTATTGTTTAGCTCAACCGATGCAAAGCAATAATGCAATTGCACGTGAGAATTAGTTCTGTGCACAAAGCACTGCAATGCAACAAATTAGTTCCATGCACAAAGCAATGCAACAAACTAGTTCATGCTATTTGTCAATGCACAACTTATTGTTTAGCTCAACCAATGCAAAGCAATAATGCAATTGCACATAAGAATTAGTTCTGTGCACAAAGCACTGCAATGCAACAAATTAGTTCCATGCACAAAGCAATGCAACAAACTAGTTCATGCTATTTGTCATGCACAACTTATTGTTTAACTCTACCAATGCAAAGCAATAATGCAATTGCAAGTGAGAATTAGTTCTGTGCACAAAGTAATGCAAAGCAACAAATTAGTTTTATGCATAAATCAATGCAACAAACTAGTTCATGCTAATTGTCAATGCACAACCAATGCAATGCAATAATGCAATTGCACATAAGAATTAGTTCTGTGCACAATGCACTGCAATGCAACAAACTAGTTCCATGCACAAAGCAATGCAACAAACTAGTTCATGCTATTTGTCAATGCACAACTTATTGTTTAACTCTACCAATGCAAAGCAATAATGCAATTGCATGTGAGAATTAGTTCTGTGCACAAAGTAATGCAAAGCAACAAATTAGTTTTATGCATAAAGCAATGCAACAAACTAGTTCATGCTAATTGTCAATGCCCAACCAATGCAAAGCAATAATGCAATTGCACATAAGAATTAGTTCTGTGCACAATGCACTGCAATGCAACAAACTAGTTCATGCTATTTGTCAATGCACAACTTATTGTTTAGCTCAACCAATGCAAAGCAATAATGCAATTGCACATAAGAATTAGTTCTGTGCACAAAGCACTGCAATGCAACAAATTAGTTCCATGCACAAAGCAATGCAACAAACTAGTTCATGCTATTTGTCAATGCACAACTTATTGTTTAGCTCAACCAATGCAAAGCAATAATGCAATTGCACATAAGAATTAGTTCTGTGCACAAAGCACTGCAATGCAACAAACTAGTTCATTATATTTGTCACAATGCACAACTTATTGTTTAGCTCAACCAATGCAAAGCAATAATGCAATTGCACATAAGAATTAGTTCTGTGCACAAAGCACTGCAATGCAACAAATTAGTTCCATGCACAAAGCAATGCAACAAACTAGTTCATGCTATTTGTCAATGCATAACTTATTGTTTAACTCTACCAATGCAAAGCAATAATGAAATTGCACGTGAGAATTAGTTCTGTGCACAATGCACTGCAATGCAACAAACTAGTTCATGCTATTTGTCAATGCACAACTTATTGTTTAGCTCAACCAATGCAAAGCAATAATGCAATTGCCCATAAGAATTAGTTCTATGCACAAAGCACTGCAATGCAACAAATTAGTTCCATGCACAAAGCAATGCAACAAACTAGTTCATGCTATTTGTCAATGCACAACTTATTGTTTAACTCTACCAATGCAAAGCAATAATGCATATTGCACATGAGAATTAGTTCCATGCACAAAGCAATGCAACAAACTAGTTCATGCTATTTGTCAATGCACAACTTATTGTTTAACTCTTCCAATGCAAAGCAATAATGCATATTGCACATGAGAATTAAGTTCTGTGCACAAAGTAATGAATTGCAACAAACTAGTTCATGCTATTTGTCAATGCACAACTTATTGTTTAGCTCAACCAATGCAAAGCAATAATGCACATAAGAATTAGTTCTGTGCACAAAGTAATGCAAAGCAACAAATTAGTTTTATGCATAAAGCAATGTAAGAAACTAGTTCATGCTAATTGTCAATGCACAACCAATGCAATGCAATAATGCAATTGCACATAAGAATTAGTTCTGTGCACAATGCACTGCAATGCAACAAACTAGTTCCATGCACAAAGCAATGCAACAAACTAGTTCATGCTAATTGTCAATGCACAACCAATGCAAAGCAATAATGCAATTGCACATAAGAATTAGTTCTGTGCACAATGCACTACAATGCAACAAACTAGTTCATTATATTTGTCACAATGCACAACTTATTGTTTAGCTCAACCAATGCAAAGCAATAATGCAATTGCACATAAGAATTAGTTCTGTGCACAAAGCACTGCAATGCAACAAAATTAGTTCCATGCACAAAGCAATGCAACAAACTAGTTCATGCTATTTGTCAATGCACAACTTATTGTTTAACTCTACCAATGCAAAGCAATAATGCAATTGCATGTGAGAATTAGTTCTGTGCACAAAGTAATGCAAAGCAACAAATTAGTTTTATGCATAAAGCAATGCAACAAACTAGTTCATGCTAATTGTCAATGCACAACCAATGCAATGCAATAATGCAATTGCACATAAGAATTAGTTCTGTGCACAATGCACTGCAATGCACCAAACTAGTTCATGCTATTTGTCAATGCACAACTTATTGTTTAGCTCAACCAATGCAAAGCAATAATGCAATTGCACATAAGAATTAGTTCTGTGCACAAAGCACTGCAATGCAACAAATTAGTTCCATGCACAAAGCAATGCAACAAAGTAGTTCATGCTATTTGTCAATGCACAACTTATTGTTTAACTCTACCAATGCAAAGCAATAATGCAATTGCATGTGAGAATTAGTTCTGTGCACAAAGTAATGCAAAGCAACAAATTAGTTTTATGCATAAAGCAATGCAACAAACTAGTTCATGCTAATTGTCAATGCACAACCAATGCAATGCAATAATGCAATTGCACATAAGAATTAGTTCTGTGCACAATGCACTGCAATGCAACAAACTAGTTCATGCTATTTGTCAATGCACAATTTATTGTTTAGCTCAACCAATGCAAAGCAATAATGCAATTGCACATAAGAATTAGTTCTATGCACAAAGCACTGCAATGCAACAAATTAGTTCCATGCACAAAGCAATGCAACAAACTAGTTCATGCTATTTGTCAATGCACAACTTATTGTTTAACTCTACCAATGCAAAGCAATAATGCATATTGCACATGAGAATTAGTTCCATGCACAAAGCAATGCAACAAACTAGTTCATGCTATTTGTCAATGCACAACTTATTGTTTAACTCTTCCAATGCAAAGCAATAATGCATGTTGCACATGAGATTTAAGTTCTGTGCACAAAGTAATGAATTGCAACAAACTAGTTCATGCTATTTGTCAATGCACAACTTATTGTTTAGCTCAACCAATGCAAAGCAATAATGCACATAAGAATTAGTTCTGTGCACAAAGTAATGCAAAGCAACAAATTAGTTTTATGCATAAAGCAATGCAACAAACTAGTTCATGCTAATTGTCAATGCACAACCAATGCAATGCAATAATGCAATTGCACATAAGAATTAGTTCTGTGCACAATGCACTGCAATGCAACAAACTAGTTCATTATATTTGTCACAATGCACAACTTATTGTTTAGCTCAACCAATGCAAAGCAATAATGCAATTGCACATAAGAATTAGTTCTGTGCACAAAGCACTGCAATGCAACAAATTAGTTCCATTCACAAAGCAATGCAACAAACTAGTTCATGCTATTTGTCAATGCACAAGTTATTGTTTAACTCTACCAATGCAAAGCAATAATGCAATTGCAAGTGAGAATTAGTTCTGTGCACAAAGTAATGCAAAGCAACAAATTAGTTTTATGCATAAATCAATGCAACAAACTAGTTCATGCTAATTGTCAATGCACAACCAATGCAATGCAATAATGCAATTGCACATAAGAATTAGTTCTGTGCACAATGCACTGCAATGCAACAAACTAGTTCCATGCACAAAGCAATGCAACAAACTAGTTCATGCTATTTGTCAATGCACAACTTATTGTTTAGCTCATCCAATGCAAAGCAATAATGCAATTGCACGTGAGAATTAGTTCTGTGCACAAAACAAAGCAATGCAACAAACTAGTTCATGCTATTTGTCAATGCACAAGTTATTGTTTAACTCTACCAATGCAAAGCAATAATGCAATTGCAAGTGAGAATTAGTTCTGTGCACAAAGTAATGCAAAGCAACAAATTAGTTTTATGCATAAATCAATGCAACAAACTAGTTCATGCTAATTGTCAATGCACAACCAATGCAATGCAATAATGCAATTGCACATAAGAATTAGTTCTGTGCACAATGCACTGCAATGCAACAAACTAGTTCCATGCACAAAGCAATGCAACAAACTAGTTCATGCTATTTGTCAATGCACAACTTATTGTTTAGCTCATCCAATGCAAAGCAATAATGCAATTGCACGTGAGAATTAGTTCTGTGCACAAAGTAATGAATTGCAACAAACTAGTTCATGCTATTTGTCAATGCACAACTTATTGTTTAGCTCAACCAATGCAAAGCAATAATGCACATAAGAATTAGTTCTGTGCACAATGTAATGCAAAGCAACAAATTAGTTTTATGCATAAAGCAATGCAACAAACTAGTTCATGCTATTTGTCAATGCACAACTTATTGTTTAGCTCAACCAATGCAAAGCAATAATGCAATTGCACATAAGAATTAGTTCTGTGCACAAAGCACTGCAATGCAACAAATTAGTTCCATGCACAAAGCAATGCAACAAACTAGTTCATGCTATTTTTCAATGCACAACTTATTGTGTAACTCTACCAATGCAAAGCAATAATGCATATTGCACATGAGAATTAGTTCCATGCACAAAGCAATGCAACAAACTAGTTCATGCTATTTGTCAATGCACAACTTATTGTTTAACTCTACCAATGCAAAGCAATAATGCAATTGCACGTGAGAATTAGTTCTGTGCACAAAACAATGCAACACATTAGATAATGTTATTTATCAATGCACAACATATTGTTTTACTTAATGCAATGAAATATCACATATGCACGAATTAGTTATATGCACAAAGTAATGCAATGCAACAAACTAGTATTGTTTAGCTCAACCAATGCAAAGCAATCAATGCACATAAGAATTAGTTCTGTGCACAAAGCACTGCAATGCAACAAATTAGTTCCATACACAAAGCAATGCAACAAACTAGTTCATGCTATTTGTCAATGCACAACTTATTGTTTAACTCTACCAATGCAAAGCAATAATGCATATTGCACATGAGAATTAGTTCCATGCACAAAGCAATGCAACAAACTAGTTCATGCTATTTGTCAATGCACAACTTATTGTTTAACTCTTCCAATGCAAAGCAATAATGCATATTGCACATGAGAATTAAGTTCTGTGCACAAAGTAATGAATTGCAACAAACTAGTTCATGCTATTTGTCAATGCACAACTTATTGTTTAGCTCAACCAATGCAAAGCAATAATGCACATAAGAATTAGTTCTGTGCACAAAGTAATGCAAAGCAACAAATTAGTTTTATGCATAAAGCAATGTAAGAAACTAGTTCATGCTAATTGTCAATGCACAACCAATGCAATGCAATAATGCAATTGCACATAAGAATTAGTTCTGTGCACAATGCACTGCAATGCAACAAACTAGTTCATTATATTTGTCACAATGCACAACTTATTGTTTAGCTCAACCAATGCAAAGCAATAATAATGCAATAACACATAAGAATTAGTTCTGTGCACAAAGCACTGCAATGCAACAAATTAGTTCCATGCACAAAGCAATGCAACAAACTAGTTCATGCTATTTGTCAATGCACAACTTATTGTTTAACTCTACCAATGCAAAGCAATAATGCAATTGCAAGTGAGAATTAGTTCTGTGCACAAAGTAATGCAAAGCAACAAATTAGTTTTATGCATAAATCAATGCAACAAACTAGTTCATGCTAATTGTCAATGCACAACCAATGCAATGCAATAATGCAATTGCACATAAGAATTAGTTCTGTGCACAATGCACTGCAATGCAAAAAACTAGTTCCATGCACAAAGCAATGCAACAAACTAGTTCATGCTAATTGTCAATGCACAACCAATGCAAAGCAATAATGCAATTGCACATAAGAATTAGTTCTGTGCACAATGCACTACAATGCAACAAACTAGTTCATTATATTTGTCACAATGCACAACTTATTGTTTAGCTCAACCAATGCAAAGCAATAATGCAATTGCACATAAGAATTAGTTCTGTGCACAAAGCACTGCAATGCAACAAAATTAGTTCCATGCACAAAGCAATGCAACAAACTAGTTCATGCTATTTGTCAATGCACAACTTATTGTTTAACTCTACCAATGCAAAGCAATAATGCAATTGCATGTGAGAATTAGTTCTGTGCACAAAGTAATGCAAAGCAACAAATTAGTTTTATGCATAAAGCAATGCAACAAACTAGTTCATGCTAATTGTCAATGCACAACCAATGCAATGCAATAATGCAATTGCACATAAGAATTAGTTCTGTGCACAATGCACTGCAATGCACCAAACTAGTTCATGCTATTTGTCAATGCACAACTTATTGTTTAGCTCAACCAATGCAAAGCAATAATGCAATTGCACATAAGAATTAGTTCTGTGCACAAAGCACTGCAATGCAACAAATTAGTTCCATGCACAAAGCAATGCAACAAAGTAGTTCATGCTATTTGTCAATGCACAACTTATTGTTTAACTCTACCAATGCAAAGCAATAATGCAATTGCATGTGAGAATTAGTTCTGTGCACAAAGTAATGCAAAGCAACAAATTAGTTTTATGCATAAAGCAATGCAACAAACTAGTTCGTGCTAATTGTCAATGCACAACCAATGCAATGCAATAATGCAATTGCACATAAGAATTAGTTCTGTGCACAATGCACTGCAATGCAACAAACTAGTTCATGCTATTTGTCAATGCACAATTTATTGTTTAGCTCAACCAATGCAAAGCAATAATGCAATTGCACATAAGAATTAGTTCTATGCACAAAGCACTGCAATGCAACAAATTAGTTCCATGCACAAAGCAATGCAACAAACTAGTTCATGCTATTTGTCAATGCACAACTTATTGTTTAACTCTACCAATGCAAAGCAATAATGCATATTGCACATGAGAATTAGTTCCATGCACAAAGCAATGCAACAAACTAGTTCATGCTATTTGTCAATGCACAACTTATTGTTTAACTCTTCCAATGCAAAGCAATAATGCATGTTGCACATGAGATTTAAGTTCTGTGCACAAAGTAATGAATTGCAACAAACTAGTTCATGCTATTTGTCAATGCACAACTTATTGTTTAGCTCAACCAATGCAAAGCAATAATGCACATAAGAATTAGTTCTGTGCACAAAGTAATGCAAAGCAACAAATTAGTTTTATGCATAAAGCAATGCAACAAACTAGTTCATGCTAATTGTCAATGCACAACCAATGCAATGCAATAATGCAATTGCACATAAGAATTAGTTCTGTGCACAATGCACTGCAATGCAACAAACTAGTTCATTATATTTGTCACAATGCACAACTTATTGTTTAGCTCAACCAATGCAAAGCAATAATGCAATTGCACATAAGAATTAGTTCTGTGCACAAAGCACTGCAATGCAACAAATTAGTTCCATTCACAAAGCAATGCAACAAACTAGTTCATGCTATTTGTCAATGCACAAGTTATTGTTTAACTCTACCAATGCAAAGCAATAATGCAATTGCAAGTGAGAATTAGTTCTGTGCACAAAGTAATGCAAAGCAACAAATTAGTTTTATGCATAAATCAATGCAACAAACTAGTTCATGCTAATTGTCAATGCACAACCAATGCAATGCAATAATGCAATTGCACATAAGAATTAGTTCTGTGCACAATGCACTGCAATGCAACAAACTAGTTCCATGCACAAAGCAATGCAACAAACTAGTTCATGCTATTTGTCAATGCACAACTTATTGTTTAGCTCATCCAATGCAAAGCAATAATGCAATTGCACGTGAGAATTAGTTCTGTGCACAAAACAAAGCAATGCAACAAACTAGTTCATGCTATTTGTCAATGCACAAGTTATTGTTTAACTCTACCAATGCAAAGCAATAATGCAATTGCAAGTGAGAATTAGTTCTGTGCACAAAGTAATGCAAAGCAACAAATTAGTTTTATGCATAAATCAATGCAACAAACTAGTTCATGCTAATTGTCAATGCACAACCAATGCAATGCAATAATGCAATTGCACATAAGAATTAGTTCTGTGCACAATGCACTGCAATGCAACAAACTAGTTCCATGCACAAAGCAATGCAACAAACTAGTTCATGCTATTTGTCAATGCACAACTTATTGTTTAGCTCATCCAATGCAAAGCAATAATGCAATTGCACGTGAGAATTAGTTCTGTGCACAAAGTAATGAATTGCAACAAACTAGTTCATGCTATTTGTCAATGCACAACTTATTGTTTAGCTCAACCAATGCAAAGCAATAATGCACATAAGAATTAGTTCTGTGCACAATGTAATGCAAAGCAACAAATTAGTTTTATGCATAAAGCAATGCAACAAACTAGTTCATGCTATTTGTCAATGCACAACTTATTGTTTAGCTCAACCAATGCAAAGCAATAATGCAATTGCACATAAGAATTAGTTCTGTGCACAAAGCACTGCAATGCAACAAATTAGTTCCATGCACAAAGCAATGCAACAAACTAGTTCATGCTATTTTTCAATGCACAACTTATTGTGTAACTCTACCAATGCAAAGCAATAATGCATATTGCACATGAGAATTAGTTCCATGCACAAAGCAATGCAACAAACTAGTTCATGCTATTTGTCAATGCACAACTTATTGTTTAACTCTACCAATGCAAAGCAATAATGCAATTGCACGTGAGAATTAGTTCTGTGCACAAAACAATGCAACACATTAGATAATGTTATTTATCAATGCACAACATATTGTTTTACTTAATGCAATGAAATATCACATATGCACGAATTAGTTATATGCACAAAGTAATGCAATGCAACAAACTAGTATTGTTTAGCTCAACCAATGCAAAGCAATCAATGCACATAAGAATTAGTTCTGTGCACAAAGCACTGCAATGCAACAAATTAGTTCCATACACAAAGCAATGCAACAAACTAGTTCATGCTATTTGTCAATGCACAACTTATTGTTTAGCTCAACCAATGCAAAGCAATAATGCACATAAGAATTAGTTCTGTGCACAAAGTAATGCAAAGCAACAAATTAGTTTTATGCATAAAGCAATGCAACAAACTAGTTCATGCTATTTATCAATGCACAACTTATTGTTTAACTCTACCAATGCAAAGCAATTAATGCATATTGCACATGAGAATTAGTTCCATGCACAAAGCAATGCAACACATTAGATAATGTTATTTATCAATGCACAACATATTGTTTTACTTAATGCAATGAAATATCACATATGCACGAATTAGTTATATGCACAAAGTAATGCAATGCAACAAACTACTATTTTTTAGCTCAACCAATGCAAAGCAATAATGCAATTGTACATAAGAATTAGTTCTGTGCACAAAGCACTGCAATGCAACAAATTAGTTCCATGCACAAAGCAATGCAACAAACTAGTTCATGCTATTTGTCAATGCACAACTTATTGTTTAGCTCAACCAATGCAAAGCAATAATGCACATAAGAATTAGTTCTGTGCACAAAGTAATGCAAAGCAACAAATTAGTTTTATGCATAAAGCAATGCAACAAACTAGTTCATGCTATTTGTCAATGCACAACTTATTGTTTAGCTCAACCAATGCAAAGCAATAATGCAATTGCACATGAGAATTAGTTCCATGCACAAAGCAATGCAACAAACTAGTTCATGCTATTTGTCAATGCACAACTTATTGTTTAACTCTTCCAATGCAAAGCAATAATGCATATTGCACATAAGAATTAGTTCTGTGCACAAAGTAATGAATTGCAACAAACTAGTTCATGCTATTTGTCAATGCACAACTTATTGTTTAGCTCAACCAATGCAAAGCAATAATGAAATTGCACATAAGTATAATTTCTGTGCACAAAGCACTGCAATGCAACAAATTAGTTCCATGCACAAAGCAATGCAACAAACTAGTTCATGCTATTTGTCAATGCACAACTTTATTGTTTAACTCTACCAATGCAAAGCAATAATGCAATTGCACGTGAGAATTAGTTCTGTGCACAAAGTAATGCAATGCAACAAACTAGTTCATGCTATTTGTCAATGCAAAACTTATAGTTTAGCTCAAATAATGCAAAGCAATAATGCATATTGCACATGAGAATTAGTTCTATGCACAAAGTAATGCAAAGCAACAAACTAGTTCATGCTATTTGTCAATGCACATTTTATTGTTTACTCTTCCAATGCAAAGCAATAATGCATATGCGCATGAGAATTAGTTCTGAGCACAAAGCAATGACATGCCACAAATTACTTTTATGTATGAATTTCGTCAATGCAATTGCAACAAACTCGTTTATGCTATTTGTCAATGCACAACTGATTGTTTAGCTCGACCAATGCAATGGAATATAATATCACATATACACATTAAAATTAGTTCTATGCATGAAAAAAGCAACGCTATGAAACAAACTATTTTCATATTATTTCAGGGTAATTTTACCTAACTAGCAACTGATATGGATAACACATTTTTCAACAACATACATTTTAACTCATGAATTCATTCTCTTCTCTTTACCTTTAACTGGTTTCTGCATTTCTTTAGATATATCATTCAGAGTATATCATCTTGTAGCTAAAATAGTTGTATTTTGAGTGTTTTTCTTCTATTCCTGAAAAACGAAATTCCTTTTATTTTTGGCACATAAAAACAAAGTGTGGAAGGAAACAAAAGAGAAAAGAAAAGTAAAAAGTATTCGATATTTTATTTTATCTATATAAATGAAAGGCAAATTATGGCAACCAAAATTAGTTTTGTAAGCGTAATTAATGTAATACTAGCATAAATGTGCTCCCATTTATAATAAAAAAGCAAGACTTTATGTAAACGACTTTAAAGAACTACATTTATGAGATGCATTTACTGGAACAATTTTAACATTAAAATAACAACATTTCAACTACAGCCACTAGATATCAGCTAAGGATTACACAGTGAGTCTTCTGCCAATGATACATTTTGAAGTTAGTTTTTTAAGGCTATTATACAGTGGAATGAAACAGATATTTGAGTGTTATTTCTTCAGTCCAGGTCAGTCACAAGGATGCAACGAGAACTATTATTCTTTACAAGTGTACAAGTGAAGAAATTAGTTCTGGTAAACAGATAATTGAAACAGAGTATTATGAAACAGAACTGTTGACTTGTTCTTGTCTTGCTGCCTAGAAATGTATAACTGTTATATTAATTGTCACACCCTTAGCAGCCATTTAGATTACATTACATTAGCAACTGTGTAGGGTAACACATTTTTAACGACATGAATTTTAACTCATGAATTGATCATGAGTTCATGAGATCATGAGACATTATTGATGTCTGCTGTTTACCTTTAACTGGTTTACTTATTTCTTTAGTGTCATTCACAGTATATCAATTTGTATCTTTTTTTCTATTCTTAAATAAACTAAAATCCTTTTATTTGTGGCACATAAAAACAAAATGTGGTAGGAAAAAAATAAATGAAAAGTATTCGAGGTTTTATTATATAAATAGTATTAGATATTTTATTTTTATGTCATTTGAAAGGCAACCAAAATTAGTTTTGTCTGCGTAGGTGGGTCCTCTGTTCCAACTATTATATTATTGTTAAAGTAAAAGCTATTGGAAAATGGTTAATTATAAAGTGTATGAGGCAGGGAGCAAGAGCTTCTCTTTAACGTTTTGTTCATTACTTTATTCATTGATGATTGACTAGACCAGGGGTGGGCAAACTTTTTGTCTCGCGGGCCACATTGGATTCTAAAATTTGACAAAGGGCCGAGCCAGAATAGAAGCATAATGTGTTTGTGTGAACTAATATAAATGAAATGTAAAAAACATTACGTGAAATGATTTGGCCTTTAACACGGACCAAAACATCAGGGTTCATTGATAAATTGTTTTCCAAACGTATTAATTTAATAAAACAGTAGATAAACTCAAGTGTTGTTGATCTCCTTTTTTGCAAGTGCATCAAAGTCTGGAGTTAGTTTTGTGTGGCGATTCTCAGGGACAGATCTGAACTCCTCCCTTTCACATATTTTCTGAAACCTAACGGGATAACACCAGTTGACAACTGGCCAATTGTCGCACGATGCAGCTCTAGCTGACAGTCAGTTTTAATAGCATACGTGCAGTCAATCGTATATATTCAAAATCATAACTGAACTCTGCCAAGCTCAACAAGCACAAACACAACAGTTAATTTCACGTCCTGTTTTTCAACTCTGAGGCAACAGAGGTTACAATAGTAACCGGAGACGTTCCCTTTCGATAGCGGTGTTCAATCCCCGTAAGAGAGATGCAGATCAGCTAAAAACACAGGGAATCATTGTTTGCTAGCGTAGTTGGCATGTTTTGTGGCAAAATGACGGCTGATGAAGTATTCTTTAAAAACCGCTACAGTTTCTTGGCATATCAAGATATACAGCCCTTAATCGGACGTCAGCGTAAAACATACTAACTATCTACTTTGCTTCGGTCTGCTCATTTTTACTGAAGAGCTCAAAGTGCAAAGTGAAATAGAGAGTAACATCACACTCAAAGCTCAAAGTCTTTGAAGTGCGACATCTGTTGAGGAAACACAGACATTACAGGGAAAAGTCAAATGAAGGCGGTTTAATTATAATAAGATTTAAATTAATAATATAAGTTCTACAAGTTCGGCGGGCCGGATTAAAAAGCCCAGCGGGCCGTAGTTTGCCCACCCCTGGACTAGACTATGACATTTATGCATTTGGCATTGCACTGAAGGAGCACATTGAATCAGTTCTTGCTTTCCCTGGGATCAAACCCATGATATTGTTGTTATTGAGCTACAAGAAAGCTTTGCGAGAGCGTTAGCAGGTTTAGCAGAGGTCTATAGAGGAAAACGTGATCCAAACGCACACATATGGTACTTCTGAATTTCTCTATAAGAGGTGGAAAACGCAAAGGGATTCATTATTAATGAATGGAGAAGAAATGTCTGCTTACCATTCCCCATCCACAATTAGGCATTTGGCAGACCTAAAAGCGACCTAAACTGCATGCAGGGAAAACGTTTGTGTCAGCACTTGTTTCCCCCTGGGAGCGAACCCACGACGTTGGCGATCCTTGCTAAGGGCTATTACATGTGATCTGGTTTTACACGGATGCCTGGATATGACAATGAAAAGGTGTGGAATCGGTTCAATTCAAATCGAAGGCATTTTTTCCCCAAAGACTTTGAACACGTTGTTTTTTGTTACGCTGCAAGCAGTTCAACCAATCGTAGGTGTTTACGTTGAGCTGACGATTGCAATGTCCAATCCCAGACATTTATGCTAGATGTTTTTCTATAAATTAAAAGACTGCCACGGACAGGAAAGAGATCTCGGGCTCAAAGAATGCCGTGATGAAAGGAGGACCTGGAAGACGAACAGACCATTCTCTTCAGGATTAATAAGGTTCTGTTTCTATCTGTGTCTTGGGTTAAAGCATGCTCATTTGAGGGAACATTAATGTTTGGGAGTATGAAGTGAGTTTGGAATGAAAACATTATTTTTCTCAGTAAGTGGTGCTTTTTTGTGTAGGGTTGAGTATTGTTTGGGTTTTTTTATTATACCAGTACCAAATTTTTACTTTTAAAGTAGCACTGGTGCCTAAACTTAAAAAAAGAAGAAGACAACAACAGTTTAATGATGTTAAAGAACGGCTTTTTATTGAAATAAATTAAATACAAAATTCTTTAAATTGAACAATGTATCAAAAGTTTAAAGTATACTTCTAGAAATGGTATACTCTGTCTCACACCCATGTATTAAATGTATTTACAGACCAATTATTTCGTAACAGGTGCTACTAAAATAACGTTCTAACTGGCAAGACAATATTGAGCGCTTATATGTGTGATATGGATCAACTGCATATATGGTGTACACATTCTCAAGAAATCATCAGCGCACACGTGTAGCGTTGACATTTTTGGCCAACCATGCTGAAGGCATGTTCAAGATGCCTGGTATTGATAGGGTTTTAGAGGACCAATCTGGAGAAATGCCTTCACCGTCAGATTGTGAAGTGGTATCACAAGGTGAAGTGAAGTGAAGTGAAGCGGTTTCATCTCTGTCAGAATCAGGCTTAAATGTTGGAGCCAAAGTAAGTCTTTTTGGTTCAGGAGCTAAAAAGCAGGAAATGCAGTCTATGTTAGATCTTAGTCTAATTTTGACTTGACGTGTTCTACAACACAGATGACTAGCTGGATACCAGCATATGTGGTCATTTATTTTTGTAATGTTTAGCTGTGGTTTGATTTACATGTTTTTAGTTTATGAGTGCTTGCTGTACGTTGTGACCGCATTATTAATTCATTACATTCATGTCTAGAGGTCGGGACCAAACGTGAAAGACATTGAGGACCACGCTTCCAGAAAGGAAGAAGCACAGTAAAGCATTTAGTAAAGTTGATCAATCCTGCTGGTAAGGTGTAGTGTTTCAATGCGTTTTATCACACAATGTTTGCTCAGAGAAATGTACTTTGATGCCAAAGCTTAGATTTTAAAGTGTATGATGGTTCTTAGAAGAATGTCTCTTGCAAGACAGCTCCCTATCTTAATTCAGTGTTTCAGTTCACAGTACAAGCTGCTCCACACAAACTCCATCACGAATGTGCTGAACATGATTTCAGAACAGCTAAATGGTGTTTTTAAATGCATCAGCTTTTCTGAAATCAGTGTAAATGACAGTTTCACAGGGCCGAATTTACAATTACCCTTCGTATTGTATTGTATTACAATTGTTTTCATTAAAGGGTTACTACATATGCAGCTACACACTGATGCATTATTATGGAGTGTTCACTTTATTACTTTATACAATTAATACAATTGTAATACCATACAGCACATTTGTGGATAGAGATAATGGCAAGGATAAAATAAATAATTTACAAAAATGTTCCCTTTCAAATCTTTCATCACAGACAACATTCTAGTTAAACCCCTGCATGTTTCTGACCATTTTTTCATTACATTTCACATGCAAGTTACTACTTCTGCAACACCAACCCCTCTACGAGTCACTTTCAGGCTCTCTTTCTCCTTCCCATTTGTCTCAGCCTCTCTTCCTTCTCCCAAACAGTTCTCATCTCTGGATGTGAATACTGCAACAGACACTTAATTTTCCACTCTAACGTCTTGTCTAGACAATATCTGTCCGCTCTCTTCCAGGTGCTACTCCCTCTAACCCCTGGCTAATGGATGTTCTTCGTGAACCAAGTTAAGGGCAACTGAGAGAGAATGGCACAAATCAAAGGACCGGGCTAACCTGAGCTAACCTCTACCCTTTCTACTGATGTCCATACAGTTAAATATTTGCATTTCCTCACCAAGATTCTAACATGCATGCACTTTTCAAAACATTCAGCTCTCTCCTCTGTCCCTCTCCATTCTCTACCTCTTTAACTGCCAATGATTTTGCCCGTTTCTTATTAACTATCAGCAGTCAGTTCTCAGCTCCACACACACATGAAAATAAACTGACCTCTGATGTAACCAGAATTTTTTTTTCAACCACCTCTCCACTCACAGAGGTAGATGTATCTAAACTTCTCCTTACCAGCACTCACTCACATCATCAACACATCGGGAACCTTCCCTACTGCATTCAAGCAGGCTCGGGTAACCCCACTGCTCGAAAAACCCACATTAAACACATCACCCGTTGATAATTACAGACATGGCTCTCTCCTACCATTCATATAAAAAAAATCTTTAATGTGTTATTTTTACCCTTCTTGTCTCTCTCAGAATTGCCAGTTGGACATCAACCAGTCTGGTTGACCAACCAGTCTTCAAGAATGTGAAGGTGACTTCAACCAGTCTGGCTTCAACCGAGACTGCACTACTATCCGTTGCTGAAGCTCTAAGGAGTGCAAAAGCTGATTCAAAATTGTCAGTTCTCATTCTTTTAGATCTATCTGCTGCACTTTGACACTGTTAATCATCTTATCCTTCTATCTACCCTCTCGTATCTATCTAGGCATCCTCTTCAGTGGTTTGAATCCTATCTCACGGATGGGTCTTTCAGGGTTGGCACTGTGGCACCGGGCCGCGGAGTGATTTCGCGGACCGGTCCGTAGATGAAATGGTACCGGGCCACGGAGCGCATTCGCGGACCGGTCCGTGAGCTACTGCAAACGTCTGCAAGCGGCTGTGGCGCTGTGCCTATGGAAGCGTTTGAACAGTCCACCCCCCCGGTCAACAATCTCGAGCTGTCACTGGTCCGCGGGAAAATTATCACACGTTTACCGGTCCGCGGCACAAGAAAGGTTGGGGACCACTGGTCCCCAGGACCACTTGGACCACTTCTCTTCTCCACGTACGCCACATCACTGGGTCCCATCATAGAGGCACACGGCTTCTCCTATCATCACTACGCCAATGACAAAGCTCATCTTCAACCAGATGATCCACGGTGGCTGCGAGAATCACAAGTTGGCTAGCGGACATCTCGGCATGGATGAAAGAGTATCATCTGCAATTCAACCTGGCAAAAACGAAGCTACTAGTCTTTCCCACTGATCCAACACTCCAGTATGATTTCACTGTCCAGATCAGCGCCACCACAATTACTCCTTCAAGGTCTGCCAGAACCCTTGGAGTGATCTTTGATGAGCTGCTGACCTGATCAAATTCAAAGCATTGACTTTTGCATACAGACTTACACAAGCTCAGCACCTTCATACTCACTGTTACAAATCTACACACCTACCAGAAACCTTTGATCGATCAATGAGCGACGACTCGCGGTTACATCACAGAGAGGCAAAAAAATCACTCTCAAGAACATTTTTATTCACCGCTCCTTGTTGGTGGAACAATCTCCCTGCTGCCCTCATCCAGAATGCAGATTCCTTGTCAAGGTTTAAAAGACTACTGAAAACACATCTCTTCCATGAGCACCTAACATGACACACACACAAAAAAATTAAATTAATTCTCTTACTTTCTTATGTAATGTTCGAAACTTTGTATTGTAAGCACTAGTGTCTTCAGGACAGATCGCTTTCTGAATTCCTCAAGTTGTAAGTCGTTTTGGATAAAAGCGTCTGCTAAATGAATAAATGTAAATGTAAATATATATTAAAAAAATAGATGTTAAAGAGAAATGTTTCAATGAAGGTAAAATAACATCAAATACTATGCTAGTATAAAGTTGATTTTACACTATAAGATTGTGCTGCTGGTATCGTGTCTGGGATGGATAAGATTTGGCACATGTTTTTAAATAAATATTTCAGGTGAATTGTCACATTCAGTTGCTTTGTTTTTATTGAATTACTGGCTTACTGGCACATTAAGAAAACTTTCTTGTGAACTTTGTTGTGGATCAAGTGTTGTAGTTTTTCTGTTCATACAAACAACACTTCTCGAAGGTCTTTGATGCCAGAATTTAGGTGGAGCTGCACATGTAACATCACATTTGTCAAAGCCATCATATTACTTCTTGTTGTGTTTGAAATTGAGCATGTTTGACTGAGCTGGACGGAGTCAATGTCACTGTTATAGCGTTTAGCGTCATGTGGATTGTATTTTGTTTTTCCATCATTTGAAATGGGTTGATTTGCTTAAGAGTTGAAAGCGATATGATCGCCATCCATGTTATCATGATGATTTTGCAAATTAACAGCCAACACCGATGTTCTGTTGACAATGTAAGTCCAAGTACAGGTCTGTTTACTGACGATCATCTTCAAGCTATGCTAAGAGGCTTGGTTCTTTCTTCCTTCGAGCCAAATGCAGCTCAAGTGTTGAGAGGAAGCGCTGCCAGGTCTCAAGTCATATTCAGAAGAACCGTTCATGTTCTTCAATATTCTATGTATGTTCAGGACAGTTCAATGAAGTTAAAGAACTGTCAGTAATGACGTTTGAGAAAAAATAAGAGAAAAAGACTATTCATTGAGTCCGTAAATTCACCATTATTGCACACTCAATAAGGGCTTCGTAAAGAAGGTGCTTAAAAGAGTCCCAAAAAAAACGTTAAAAAAAATCAATGGGTAACCCGTCTGGCTACATTCTCTCATTGGTTGTCTTTATGTTACTCACTTTAGACATTTCTCTGTTCTCTATTCAAACAGACAAATAATAAAGTTGAGAGACATAAACGTTCTCCCTCAACGTTGAGTACTTATTCATTCAATGAAGTCATAATTCAATAAAGGCAAAACAATTGTGTGTGAATGTGTTGAATCAATTCACCTGAAACATTTATTTAAAAAGATGAAAAAGAAAAAACGCCGGTCTTATAGGATCAACTTTATTCTAGCATAGTATTTTATATTATTTTCACTTAATTGAAACAAATTCTTTACCATCTATTATAATTATAAACATGAAAATAAAATTTTATTTTACTGTGCAGTAATACATTTGTGGTGTTAAATTTTATATATATGTTTATAGTCCTATCCTATATATATGATATATGTATGTATATTATATTATATTTGTATAATATATTATGTATGTAATATTATAAAATACACAACAATTTTCACTTTCAGATAGCTTGAGGCACAAATGTCGGAAGATCTGAAAGTAAATTTTTTTGCATATTATATATCCTTGGCATTATCTCTATCCACAAATGTGCTGGAATTGTATTAATTGTTTAAAGGAATAAATTGAACTATATAAAAAGGCATCAATATTTCAGTTCACAGCACAAGCTGCTCCACACAAACTCCATCATGAATGTGCTGAATGTGAATGTGGCGTTGTTAAATGCCTCTCAGCTTTTCTGAAATCAGTGTAAATCACAGTTTCACAGGGCAATTGCTACATATGCAGCTACACACTGATGCATTTTTATATGGTGTTCACTTTAATAGACTTTTTTTAAATATATTTGTCGTTATAGTTTTTAGATTAAAAAAAATAATTCTAATTATTTTTCTGCTTCTCTCATACAGGGAGCATTTTGACTAGCTTTGACTATACTACCTTGGTCCATTTGACTATACCTTTATTGTTCTAAAAAAGTTTATTTTGCTTTTTACGAGTTTTACACATGTTCTCTTTCATTGCTGTTCAGCTGTTTTTTTCTTCTTTTCTTCCTGATAGTATTACAAATTTTATCTTTTCCGCCTCAACAGTTGTTACATTGTGAGAACTTTCAAATATGCGCTTATTAAAGTGAGAATCTCTTGTTAAAATGACTAGTTCTGTAAGCATTGCAATAATAAAGCTCCTATGCGATATCACATAACCTTGTTACAGCAGCATGATTATTTGTAAGGAATCATTTTTGGAGCAACCGCTAAACATGAGTCCAATTTACATTATTGAAGAAGTTGTTCCAATAAGAAATAACATGAGGGCTAGAGACATTCTCTTGTAAAAAAAAAAAAAAAAGAATAGGGATCTAATTTTAGAATAGTTAAAGTTAAAGTATTATTTAGAACGCTAAAGAGAATTGAAATTGAGACCACCTGTAATCATATGAGTTTAATATTACTGATTTTATTAATGTAGTGAACTTTGTTTTTCCATATAAATTTACCAGACATACTGTCAATCACTTTAGGCCTAAATGTGTGATTATAAACATAAAGTGACTGAGCAGAATTCGCCAAGGGAGAAATGCCTTCTGCTTTAGGGATTTTTCTCACTTTCTCACCGGTGACGGGAGTGATTGTATTCCTCAACTCAGCTCAACTCAGCAAACTCCTGTGCGTGAATGTTGCGTGCGTAAACGCCTGTAATCACAGGCAAAAACAATACATTCTTCAAGCTTTACGTAAGCTTCTGTGATGGGTTCAACTGCTCAACGACGTAACAAACATGGTAAAAGTCTTTCTTATGATTAAAAGCCACGGAAAAGTCACGCTCTCCCTACATTAGAATCACGCAACACATGCCCATGCATACAACTAATACTTAGCTCGCACTCAAAACAGATCTAATATGGACTTTGATATAAAAAGCTATACATTTCAACATGACAAACACCTGCGGAAGTGAAAGGGAGACAGAGCTAGGACCCATTCAATGCATATACACTAGTGGAAATTTTATAATTATGACTTGCTCTTAAGAAATGAAGTCGGAGTCTTTAATCTTTGAGTTAAATCTTGTAAATGTAGCTCAATTACAGCACGATTCATAAATAAACACATTTTTGTAAAAATGTAAACTGGTGAGACTGGCAAGATTTTGCTAACTTTATAAAGCTTATTCTAAGCTTATTAAAGCCTCCTTCCTGCTTTTGTACAGTGCAGACGTGTCTTCCTTTGTTCCGCTCCGCTCTGCTCTGTCTATTTTGTCTCTTTTTCTCTGAGACCCGCTGCTTGCTGGACTCCTGAAAACAACACTGAAATGGAATTGATTTTTTCACAAAGAAAGGCTGCTCCGGGAGAGCCCACCTGCCCGGACGGGATTTTTTGCTGCTGGGAATGCGATGGACCCATGGAACAACTGGCAGGTCCGTTTAATGATGAGATCCTATATGAAGAGGATATATATATATGATTGGATTACTGATAGCGGGGCTCCTATTCTTTGGCTTTGGGATTATCATGACCTATTGTATGGGATTTGCCGCATTGAGTTGAGTTGAGTTGAGTTGAGGAATACAATCACCGGTGCGTCACCGGTGAGAAAGTGAGAAAAATCCCTAAAGCAGAAGGCATTTGTAACCCATATACAAAATCCCTGTTATAGTGTGTAAATATATTTGTATGAGTTCATTATTGTTAATTGTTTTTTTTATCACCTTAGTCTGAAATGTCTAATATCATGAAATCTGCCTGGCAACTAGGGTGTATTATGAGATGTAATTTTGTAATTGGTGGACAATTTAGCCCCGCCCACTTTTGGGCGCGCGCGGGAGAAATATTGAGAGAGTGATGAGATGAGCTGCTGCGTAGATGCAGAGAAATTTATTTGATAACTCTATAAACGCGGTAGTTTAAGAGAGATTTGGATGGAGTTGAACTAAACGTGAAACTGTAGTTCATCAAGTGTAGAATCATTTGAATCATCTCGGTGAGTGTTCTAAAACTTATCAAATGTACCAATTTCATATTGATGCTTAAGAGTTATAAGATAAGATTTGTATTGTCATATTTTGTTTACAATGTTTCTTGTGCAATGATCATTTTCTTAAGTTTATGTGTAACGAAGAATATGTTATGTTAAGCAGCAATTTTAATGCATGGTTGAGGATGTACATAGTGTGATTCATAAAACAAATTGAATATGATCAATTTAATGTGAAACTGGATTTACATATAAAACAGATGGTGAGTAAAGTTTATTATTTAGTATAATGTCACATTGTTGACAACAACATTTCTCTGTGAACCATGTCAAAAGATGTACGTATGAGTTAATTGAGTTCATAAATTGAATATGAATATTCATGTATTATTTGCAAACCATTTGTTGTGTACATTAAGGTCCAAACTGTTTTGATATTAGTAAAGATTGATTAGCATGATATTAATGTGCCTGTTTCATTGCAGGCCAGGTTTTTTGTATGTTATTGATTTCTTCCGGAAGGAAGATGGTGAGCCACCCACCCTTGATTCCTGGATTTAAAGAGACCATCTTCTGCAGAGTATTCTGATGATGCCACTGTGCGGTAGGCCTTCAGTGGATTTTTGAGAACACCCATTTTGATAAACAAATATATTTTCTTTTCTTCTTTTCGTGCCTACTCCTGAACTCCGGATTGGGAATCATAGAGAACCGTTTTGTTTTGTTACAAACTATTTGACAGACAATTGAGACAATTGATTCTGACTAAAAGGAACTTTTACTGAAGGACTGAGAAACTGAAAAAAGACTGAAACACATACACTGATCGTGCACCACACTAATTGTATTTTTCTTTCTTTTTTGTGTGTATTAATTGTGTTGAAGTGAGCTTCTTGTTGCTGTTATCAAATCAGTTCAATACAGTTCATAAAAAACTATAACCAATTTGTGTATGTGTTCAGTAATTTCAATTGGGCCATAATTGGAGTGTCCGAACCTAATGTGTACTTACCCTTAAGAGAAGGGTTACACATTTCTCCCTTGGCGAATTCTGCTCAGTCACTTTATGTTGATAAGCACACATGTAAAGTGATTGACAGTATGTCTGGTAAATTTATATGGAAAAACAAAGTTCACTACATTAATAAAATCAGTAATATTAAACTCATATGATACAGGTGGTCTCAATTTCAATTCCCTTTAGCGTTCTAAATAATACTTTAACTTTAACTATTCTAAAATTAGATCCCTATTCTTTTTTTTCTTTTTTTACAAGAGAATGTCTCTAGCCCTCATGTTATTTCTTATTGGAACAACTTCTTCAATAATGTAAATTGGACTCATGTTTAGCGGTTGCTCCAAAAATGATTCCTTACAAATAGTCATGCTGCTGTAACAAGGCATTTGCGCTTTGTGATATCGCATAGGAGCTTTCTTATTGCAATGCTCACAGAACTAGTCATTTTAACAAGAGATTCTCACTTTAATAAGTGCATATTTGAAAGTTTTCACAATGTAACAACTGTTGAGGCAGAAAAGATAAAACTTGTAATACTATCAGGAAGAAAAGAAGAAGAGAAAAACAGCTGAACAACAATGAAAGAGAACATGTGTAAAACTCGTATGAAGCAAAATAAACTTTTTTAGAACAATAAAGGTATAGTCAAATGGACCAAGGTAGTATAGTCAAAGGTATAGTCAAAATGCTCCCTGTATGAGAGAAGCAGAAAAATAATTAGAATTATTTTTTTTTATCCAAAAACTAAAACGACAAATATATTTAAAAAAAGTCTATTAAAGTGAACACTATATAAAAATGCATCAGTGTGTAGCTGCATATGTAACAATTGCCCTGTGAAACTGTGATTTACACTGATTTCAGAAAAGCTGAGAGGCATTTAACAACGCCACATTCACATTCAGCACATTCATGATGGAGTTTGTGTGAAGCAGCTTGTACTGTGAACTGAAATATTGATGCCTTTTTATATAGTTCAATTTATTCCTTTAAACAATTAATACAATTCCAGCACATTTGTGGATAGAGATAATGCCAAGGATATATAATATGCAAAAAATGTTGCTTCCGACATTTGTGCCTCAAGCTATCGGAAAGTGAAAATTGTTGTGTATTTTATAATATTACATACATAATATATTATACAAATAGCTCGGTTTTATTTGAAAGAATAAAACCTAAATTCTTGCATCAAAGACCTTCGAGAAGTGTTGTTTGTATGAACAGAAAAACTACAACACTTGATCCACAACAAAGTTCACAAGAAAGTTTTCTTAATGTGCCAGTAAGCCAGTAATTCAATAAAGACAAAGCAACTGAATGTGACAATTCACCTGAAATATTTATTTAAAAACATGTGCCAAATCTTATCCATCCCAGACACGATACCAGCAGCACAATCTTATAGTGTAAAATCAACTTTATACTAGCATAGTATTTGATGTTATTTTACCTTCATTGAAACATTTCTCTTTAACATCTATTTTGATATATATATATATATATATATTTTATATATATATATATATATATGTACATTTACATTTATTCATTTAGCAGACGCTTTTATCCAAAGCGACTTACAACTTGAGGAATTCAGAAAGCGATCCGTCCTGAAGATACAAAAGTACATAGTGCTTACAATACAAAGTTTCGAACATTACATAAGAAAGAGAATTAATTTAAAAAAATTGTGTGTGTGTCATGTTAGGTGCTCATGGAAGAGATGTGTTTTCAGTAGTCTTTTAAACCTTGACAAGGAATCTTGGCAGGGAGATTGTTCCACCAGCAAGGAGCGGTGAATAAAAATGTTCTTGAGAATGATTTTTTTGCCTTTCTGTGATGTAACCGCGAGTCGTCGCTCATTGATCGATCAAAGGTTTCTGGTAGGTGTGTAGATTTGTAACAGTGAGTATGAAGGTGCTGAGCTTGTGTAAGTCTGTATTCAGTGGTGGACTGTTCAAACGCCTCCATAGGCACAGAGCCACAGCCGCTTGCAGACGTTTGCAGCAGCTCACGGACCGGTCCGCGAATGCGCTCCGCGGCCCGGTGCCACAGTGCCAACCCTGAAAGACCCATCCGTGAGATAGGATTCAAACCACTGAAGAGGATGCCTAGATTGTTACGAGAGGGTAGATAGAAGGATAAGATGGTTAACAGTGTCAAAGGCAGCAGATAGATCTAAAATGCATGTTAGAATCTTGGTGAGGAAATGCAAATATTTAACTGTATGGACATCAGTAGAAAGGGTAGAGGTTAGCTCAGGTTAGCCCGGTCCTTTGATTTGTGCCATTCTCTCTCAGTTGCCCTTAACTTGGTTCACGAAGAACATCCATTAGCCAGGGGTTAGAGGGAGTAGCACCTGGAAGAGAGCGGACAGATATTGTCTAGACAAGACGTTAGAGTGGAAAATTAAGTGTCTTTTGCAGTATTCACATCCAGAGATGAGAACTGTTTGGGAGAAGGAAGAGAGGCTGAGACGACAGAGAAAAAATGGGAAGGAGAAAGAGAGCCTGAAAGTGACTCGTAGAGGGGTTGGTGTTGCAGAAGTAGTAACTTGCATATGAAATGTAATGAAAAAATGGTCAGAAACATGCAGGGGTTTAACTAGAATGTTGTCTGTGATGAAAGATTTGAAAGGGAACATTTTTGTAAATTATTTATTTTATCCTTGCCATTATCTCTATCCACAAATGTGCTGTATGGTATTACAATTGTATTAATTGTATAAAGTAATAAAGTGAACACTCCATAATAATGCATCAGTGTGTAGTAACCCTTTAATGAAAACAATTGTAATACAATACAATACGAAGGGTAATTGTAAATTCGGCCCTGTGAAACTGTCATTTACACTGATTTCAGAAAAGCTGAGGCATTTAAAAACACATTTAGCTGTTCTGAAATCACGTTCAGCACATTCGTGATGGAGTTTGTGTGGAGCAGCTTGTACTGTGAACTGAAACACTGAATTAAGATAAAGAGCTGTCTTGCAAGAGACATTCTTCTAAGAACCATCATACACTTTAAAATCTAAGCTTTGGCATCAAAGTACATTTCTCTGAGCAAACATTGTGTGATAAAACGCATTGAAACACTACACCTTACCAGTAGGATTGATAAACTTTACTAAATGCTTTACTGTGCTTCTTCCTTTCTGAAAGCGTGGTCCTCAATGTCTTTCACGTTTGGTCCCGACCTCTAGACATGAATGTAATGAATTAATAATGCGGTCACTACGTACAGCAAGCACTCATAAACTAAAAACATGTAAATCAAACCATAGCTAAACATTACAAAAAGAAATGACTACATATGCTGGTATCCAGCTAGTCATCTGTGTTGTAGCACACACGTCACAAGTCAAAATTAGACTAAGATCTAACATAAACTGCATATCCTGCTTTTTAGCTCTTGAACCAAAAAGACTTATTTTGGCTCCAACATTTAAGCCTGATTCTGACAGAGATGAAACCGCTTCACCTTCACTTCACTTCACTTCACTTCACTTCACTTCACCTTG
This sequence comes from Rhodeus uyekii, assembly GCA_037043235.1. Classification (NCBI taxonomy): domain Eukaryota; kingdom Metazoa; phylum Chordata; class Actinopteri; order Cypriniformes; family Acheilognathidae; genus Rhodeus; species Rhodeus uyekii. The sequence goes on from JAWRVZ010000115.1 coordinate 2,205,362, forward strand.
TGATACCACTTCACAATCTGACGGTGAAAGCATTTCTCCAGATTGGTCCTCTAAAAATGCAGTTGATCCATATCACACATATAAGCGCTCAATATTGTCTTGCCAGTTAGAACGTTATTTTAGTAGCACCTGTTATGAAATAATTTGTCTGTAAATACATTTAATACATGGGTGTGAGACAAAGTATACCCAGTGTTGCCAACTTAGCGACTTTGTCGCTATATTTAGCGACTTTTCAGACCCCTCTAGCGACAAATTTTCAAAAAAGCGACTAGCGACAAATCTAGCGACTTTATCTGGAGCTATTGGCGACTTTCTGAAGTGAAAGCACATATAGTTCTTACTCTTCTCAAGGAGCAGCGAGTGCAGCCGTGGGCCGCATCCCATCCCAAAGCACTCACAGGCGGCCCAAACCTCGCGCAGCAGCCGCTCCCAGATGCAGGGAGAGCAGGAGATCTTCACTCCTCCACGTCCAGACTGTAAATGAATCGCGCATTTGCGGGAAGCCGCTGCTGGCTGTTCCCGCCAATGGCAGCACGGGATGCAAAATGTTCTTTGTCTAAACATAATTAAACCCTAACTGGAAACACTTTATTTTACGGTCCAATTCTCACTATTAGGGGTTTTTTAGCATGCAAATTAGGATATTGGCCATTTACTAGGCTAATTATGAATGTAAAATATTAATGCCTTATTCTCCATGATCTTATTGTACATCCCTTAATCATACCTAGAAATTTACTTATAGTTTTATAATCAGCGAGATCCCAGATGTGAGGTTGTTAGGGGGATTTGGGGCCATGCTCCCCTGAGAAAATTTTGATTTCTATGATGTGGATTTTAAGATGTTCTGAAGGCCAAAAAATATGATAACAATATAGCTTGAAAACCATGTCAGTGGGCAGTGGATTACTTGTCTTTCTTCTTATCCCCAGATCTCTCTTTTTCTCTTTGTTTTTATTTTGCCCTGTCTCTTCACCTAAAGTTGAGCTTTGACTGATTTTTTTCATATTAATCCATCTCTCCCCAAACATAAAATACTAAGGTACATCACAGTACATCACAGTAGTATTCAATGCATCATGTCACATTATGCATTAATATTATCATTGGCTGTTCACATGTCACGCATAACCCAATTTTTGCAAATACAAGTATATAGTTTATTGTGTAAAAGGCAAATATCATATTTTGTCTTTTGTTCTTATTTCGCTTGTGTGTGTGTGTGTGTGTGTGTGTTTTTTTTGTGTTTAACCTTTAAATCCCTTAGTCATAAAAGCAACCAGTAACTTATAATTAATGCAAAGCTGTATATATATATATATATATATATATATACATTTATTCCTTCAATCCCCCTTATGATCTCCTGTCACAGGAGATCAACACCTTACAGAACAAGCTCCTCATCTTCTTCATTTTCCTGGTCATGGTCCATCTCTTCCCTTCTGCCTCCACTCATTGTCTGCATATCTATTTCTATTTCTATATCTATTAAATATCTTTTTTTTAAAAATAAAATTATTATAAAAATTATTTAATTATTTAAAATTTTGTAAAATGTTATATCTATTTGTGGATGATCGTCCCCTCTCGTCTACCTGAGCTTTAGTTCCATGTCTTCCTTCAGAATCTCCTCCTTTTCTCTCAACCATCCTTCCTTATATATGTCTTTATCCTCCTCTTCACCTTCCCTTTCTTTCCCCATTATGGTTCATTGCTATATCCCTAATCCTTATCATGTCTTCCATTTTCATCCTTCCCTTACTTGCTTTTTCTCTCTTTCTACTTCTTATGTCTAACCCCTCTTCTAGTTCTGCCTGATTCTTCCATTCCAGTTCTGCATTCCCTCCTGCCTCCTTGGCCTCGTCATGGATTCTCGTCAAAAGTCTCCTATCCCCACAACAGTTGTTTAGCCCTTGCCCAAGGGCCTATGATCTGCCCTGAATATTATATTATTGTTTTACACCCGCCTCCATCTATTGCCCCTAAATAAATCTTTGGTTGTGATTTGATAAAGTTAAAACATGTGTAGTTCTTTATTTTTTATCCGAAACTTTTCCCAAAATCCTGGTTTCTCCCCTAAATCTACCAAAATCCCTCTCTCAGGTACACATGCCCCTGTGTACCCTATCACTTGGACCAGTTATCTGTAATGTATTTGTTTTTGCTGCACTGCTTGTTTTACCCCTCTATCCATGCACATTATAAAATGTCCACAAATAAAAAATGTCCACTTTATTCACAAATAAAGTGGTTGACCCTACCTCATAGTTAATTTCACATCCCCCAATGCCCCAGTAATGGCTCAAACAATAATCCCTTCTTTCCCTTTTTTCCCTTCGATTTTTTCTTAGGTAGCCTACTAAATATATTGTTCCTATGAATTTTTTAGTTTTGAATTTTTCTTTGAACATTTTATTCCAGGATGGCTAGTCCCACTAATGCCCCTAACAAACTTCTATTCTCTCACAACAATGTTTAACCTAGCGAGTACAATTTGAATTGTCAGAGTTTTCTGTGTGGTATTCTGTTTTTATCTGCACAATCAATCCTCCCCCTTTACTGCAGGACCACTTGGTCTCCTGTAGCGTTCTGGATGGGGGATCAGTTACTTCAAGGCATGTCCAGGTGTCTCCTGTGAATGAGACCGTTACTATTGTTGTCTGTGTGGGTCCTAATGCCCCAGTAGTGACGGGGACATTGTACTGCAACAAGCACCGTCTTTCGGATGAGATGTTAAACTGAGGTCCTGACTCTCTGTGGTCATAAAAAGTCCCAGGTGTGTGGTGAGCGTTCTGACGCAATATGGCTGGCGTCGCATCATCCAGGTGGATGCTGCACATTGGTGGTGGTTGGGGAGATCCCTCCAACTATGCTTTGAGCTCTGGAAAAGCGTTATAAAAATGTAACATTTCTTCTTTCTATTGTTGTTAGTGATAACATCTGCTCCTCGGACTTATTGTCCTTCTTTGTGACCTGTGGAAAGTGGGTTGAGTGCTGACCTGGTCCCTATCTGATGCTCTTCTGTTTTCTTAACAACAGAGTTTAATCTCTTATCCCTTATTCCCTTATAATATCTTTCTCAAAATTTGATTAGCATTTTTGAGGCCCTTTTATCCTGTACCATTAGTCTTGATTGTATTCACTATCTCAAAATTTCTTGGGTCTTTGGAAAGCACTCAACCCACTGTGTTCAAGTTAAAAGTTTGAAGGCAACATTTAATACTTTTGATACAAAATAAGGTCCATCATGATAATCTGTAAAGAAAGTTAAAAGTTATTCGCTGCGCAAATGTGGCACTGTTGTTTCTTTCTGCCACAACAATATTAACCTAGGTTTTGACCAGGAAACTTATTCCAATCATGACATCGTCATTATTTTACTTTGGCATATTTTGCCTTGTAAGCCCACATTTTAAATTCAAATACAGCTGTTTTGGCAAAAATTTAGATTTGCCTTAGTATCTCTTCAGACACCATCTCTCACTCCAGTCATACTCATTCACACTCACACTGGCCATTTTCTCTGAGTCTGCTGATCAGCTGGTTCCGATCTACATGGGGCACATACAAGTTTAGATGTGTACTTCAACAAAATCTGAACACAACTTCGACAAACCTTTCTGAATCTAGGCACTACACTTCATTTTAGACTTAGTCTTATGAACCTCTTTTTCTGTTTTATCATAATTTACAATTGTAGGCCTAAGCATAGCAAATTTTCCTCAAATGCATTTTATTATTCGTCACATTTAAGATTTTTCCTATACTTTTGTTACTGCTCATGAGTTATTTTTAAGAATAAATTGTAGATTTCTGCATAATCATGGATCCATGGTCAACATTTCCATCTCGTTACCCCAGTGATGACAGCATTCCTGGTTGCATGAATTTAGACCTTAGAGTTAGTTATCATTTTTTTAATTCAATCTAGTTCTAGAAAATTACCATTAAACAAAAGGGAGTGGACCAGGAAAGGTATTTTTCCACCCATAATTCTTCTTATGATGATCTTGTAACAATCTTTTCTTTGTTCAAAAACTAATTCTATCATACTTTAACCCTAAGTGTTTAATGTAATCTAAACCCTCACTATACCAAATCCTGCCTCAGTTTGATCTGTTTGGTGAGTTGAGCACCCACTTCTGTCTCTCAATGAATTTCTTTCTTTTTTTTTCTTCTTCTTCTTTTTTTTATCGAGTTATTGGGTTGGATTGGTTCCTGCTGAAAAAGCAGAAAGGTTAGTTTAGCAGAGAATACAAGGAACTGCTATGAGACCAGTGAATAATCAGAATAAATTCAGTTCAATATAATAATTAAATAAATTTGAAGGAGTCATGTCATCATTCTGTGATGTCACTCAAATGCCTGGTGTTGTAAAGTTGGATACAGTCTCTTCTCTGTCCTGTTGTTCTTCCTCTGTTTATTCTTAGCTTTGGCTCTTCATGTATCCTCCCACAGATTCGTATCTCAGGATGTTCTCATTGTCCTCAGGAAAAGTCTCAAGTGAAAGTTTCACCTTCTCCTCTTTCACCTTCTTCTTTCACTCTCTCTTCTTCTCTCTACAGACATGTCTTTATCTTCTCATTTGTTGCTTCCCCTCATCAAGGCGGAATTCCAGAAGCATCTGAACACTCAAGAGAGCCGCATGAATCAAATTGAACTTTCAAAAACTCTAAATAGATTCTGTCAGAGCAATCAGCTCTGTCTCCTAATTCCACTTCTTTAACCTAAATGATTCCTTTATTTTAAAAAATCTCACTGCAGTTCCCCCATTCTATTGTTAGTGAAGCAAGTTCTTCTTTGCAGGAAAAAGCAAGCCATTTCTTATTTGCATTATGTAGCAATAATCTACCTTCAATCATCAGAATAATACAGTTAAATAATTTTCCCTATCATAAAATCAGTCATAATTTTTCTCCTATTTTTGCATGCAGTGTTCAAAATAAGCTAGTTGTGGTGAATAAGGTTTTCCTCAACCACCATCAAAGAGTTCCCTTTTAAACCATTTTTCTCTTCACTTGGTCACCCAATCTTGCTCTCGTTCTCGTTCAACACTCCGCACAAGTTATTATAGTTTACACTGCCATGAATCATTTTACATACTGCCTCCAGGGATAATGAGATACAAATCTTAGACGTCTTCAAATATAAGATATAACATTTTAAACATGTGCATTCTTCTTATATACTTATCAATTTATTATCTTATTTTAACTCCTCCTGTATCTTAAATTTTCCTCTTCTACATATTGCCTTTTATATAATCAATCTGTTATCTGTTAATAAACTGGTCCATGTGCCTTTGCACGAGTATAATTTTATAGCATAAGCATATGGCCCACTAGGTGAACATAGGTTGAATCTCCACTTCTATGGTAAAGGCACAGGAGGGTCAGTAAGATATAAGATAAGACATCTGTGGTAAAACGTGGACCACTGATCATATTAAAACTATAAAAACTATGTACCACTATGTACTTAATGCACCGTTTGTGAATTTACCTGTATCTTCTCTGAAGTTCACAAGAAAGTTTTCTTAATGTGCCAGTAAGTCATAATTCAATAAAGACAAAGCAATTGAATTTATGTTACGCCCTGTTTCCCCTAGACTGGGGCCGTAACATAAATTGGGGGCTCGTCAAAAAGACTTTTGGCTTGGGTAAGTCTTTTTTTTCCCCTTGTTTGTTGACTGCTTTCGTTTAAAGGTGGGAGGGATTCCAGGTAAACATGGAGTTTGATTTAACCGCATTTACACTGTCACCTTCTGTTGAGGAATTTGATCGCTGTAGGAAAGACGATCTACTTAAAATAGCAGATTTCTTTAAAATTCCTGTCCCGCGTTATGCTAGGAAGAACGAAATTAAAACCGTATTACACTTAAAACTGGTAGAAAATCAGATATTGCCAGAACTGTCACTTACAGGTGGTGCAGAAGCTGGAGCGGAAACGAGAAACCTACCCCAAGTATGCAGCCACCCAGCCCACACTTTTTACCGCAAGATCCGGCTGTAGCTGTCCGGTTGAAAGAGTTAGACTTGGAGGTGAAACGACAAGAGCATCAAAATAAACTGCTACGTCTGAGGGAGTTAGAAATTGAGTACGATATGAGAAGACAGCACCCGTTTTTGATGTGAGGAAACATATTAAATTGGTACCTCCTTTTAGAGAGGCTGCTATTGATTGCTATTTTACAGAGTTTGAGCGAGTGGCTGCACCCCTTCAGTGGCCGAAAGAAATGTGGGCACTTCTGTTGCAATGCAAACTAGTCGGAAAAGCTCAAGAGGTGTGTGCATCTTTACCGGTTAGTACTAGTTTAGATTATGATGCGATAAAAATAGCTGTGTTGCGTGCATATGAATTAGTCCCAGAAGCATACAGGCAAAAATTTCGAAATCACAAGAAAGCAGTCGCACAAACCTTTGTTTCAAGGGAAAAACAAGCTTTATTTGACAAGTGGTGCAGCATGCAAAGTTTCAGCAACTTCGTGAGTTAATGTTGTTGGAAGATTTCAAGGGTTGTCTTTCTGAAAGCCTTGTTATTCATCTTAATGAGCAGAAAGTTTCTGCGATCCTTGCTGATGATGAGTTTGTGTTAACTCATAGACTAGTTTTCCCCCATGCTGTTCGCCGTGAGAAAGTTGCCGTCTCTCATGTTGAAGAACAGGGAAAAAGAGATAGATGCTGTACGCGGAAGAGCCCCGGGAGGCCGTCGGTCTCCGCCAGTCCGTACCGCACAAAAAAGGGTGTGTTTTTACTGTCTCGATTCCGGCCATCTTATTGCGGATTGTGAAGCATGGGAAAAGAAAATGCGTCTAAATTGAAAAGTGTTGCTTCTGTAAAATCTGTGGCACCCTCACCTGCTGATTCGAATAAGTCACAATACAAACCTTTTCTGTTAACTGGATCAGTAGCGTTCTCTGATGAGTCTGTTTTTAAGCCATGTAACTATGCTCCGTCATACAGAATCTGCTCAGACACTTATATTAAGCACATTACCCCTGTCTGACGGGAGAATGGGACGAGGGACTACCTATGCTTATGTTTACATCGAGCGTGTGCGATGGCAAAAGAGAACTTGGTGACCGCACAGACCAAAATGAAGGTTCACTTTGACAAAAAGAGGGGATATTAAGCCTGGTGAGTTAGTGTTGGTCTTTCTTCCAGTTCCAGGCTCGGTATTGCAGGCAAAATTTTGTGGTCCGTATGAAATAGAGAAAAAGACCAGTGAAACAGATTATGTTGTACGTACCCCAGATCGCAGAAGAAAAACAGGAGTGTGTCATGTGAATATGCTAAAGCCGTACTGTAATTGAGTTTATATAAATAATTTTCTCTGTCGTCTCAGCCTCTCTTCCTTCTCCCAAACAGTTCTCATCTCTGGATGTGAATACTGCAACAGACACTTAATTTTCCACTCTAACGTCTTGTCTAGACAATATCTGTCCGCTCTCTTCCAGGTGCTACTCCCTCTAACCCCTGGCTAATGGATGTTCTTCGTGAACCAAGTTAAGGGCAACTGAGAGAGAATGGCACAAATCAAAGGACCGGGCTAACCTGAGCTAACCTCTACCCTTTCTACTGATGTCCATACAGTTAAATATTTGCATTTCCTCACCAAGATTCTAACATGCATGCACTTTTCAAAACATTCAGCTGTCTCCTCTGTCCCTCTCCATTCTCTACCTCTTTAACTGCCAATGATTTTGCCCGTTTCTTATTCACTATCAGCAGTCAGTTCTCAGCTCCACACACACATGAAAATAGATTGACCTCTGATGTAACCAGAATTTTTTTTTAAACCACCTCTCCACTCACAGAGGTAGATGTATCTAAACTTCTCCTTACCAGCACTCACTCACATCATCAACACATCGGGAACCTTCCCTACTGCATTCAAGCAGGCTCGGGTAACCCCACTGCTCGAAAAACCCACATTAAACACATCACCCGTTGATAATTACAGACATGGCACTCTCCTACCATTCATATGAAAAAACTCTTGAATGTGTTATTTTTACCCTTCTTGTCTCTTTCAGAATGGCCAGTTGGACATCAACCAGTCTGGTTGACAAACCAGTCTTCAAGAAGGTGAAGGTGAATTCAACCAGTCTGGCTTCAACCGAGACTGCACTACTATCCGTTGCTGAAGCTCTAAGGAGTGCAAAAGCTGATTCAAAATTGTCAGTTCTCATTCTTTTAGATCTATCTGCTGCCTTTGACACTGTTAATCATCTTATCCTTCTATCTACCCTCTCGTAACTATCTAGGCATCCTCTTCAGTGGTTTGAATCCTATTTATTTCATCACCTTTCAGGGTTGGCACTGTGACACCGGGCCGCGGAGCGCATTCGCGGACCGGTCCGTGAGCTGCTGCAAACGTCTGCAAGTATCTTTTGTATCTTCAGGACAGATCGCTTTCTGAATTCCTCAAGTTGTAAGTCGCTTTGGATAAAAGCGTCTGCTAAATGAATAAATGTAAATGTACATATATATATATAAAAAATATATATATATATATAATCAAAATAGATGGTAAAGAGAAATGTTTCAATGAAGGTAAATAACATCAAATACTATGCTAATATAAAGTTGATTTTACACTATAAGATTGTGCTGCTGGTATCGTGTTAAAACCGAGCTGATCTGCAGGGTCAGCTCTTGAGAAAGGGAAATCTCCCATTATATACTCTAGGTCCTAGACATTCCAAACATGTTACGTGATTGTTTACTTTTCTCCATACATTGTAACTTGGCCTGAATTCAGCACTCTGTGTCCATATATGGATTTAACACCCAGCGCTGTGAGGTGTGTGGGTCTCCAGCCTTTTGCAGACCTCAGCACTTTCTCAGCTGAATATCATCATACAGATAAAATAATGGTGTATTATAATACAGTTGAATCCTAATAAAATACTTATTAATCATGCAACCATTTCAACATCAGCTCGGTTTTGTTTGGAAGAATAAAACCTAAATTCTGGCATCAAAGACCTTCGAGAAGTGTTGTTTGTATGAAGAGAAAAACTACAACGCTTGAGCCACAACAACTTCAGTGAAGATACAGGTATATTCACAAATGGTGCATTAAGATGGTACATACTTTTTACATACTAAAAATAAACTTTTTATATGATAAAAATCTACATTATTGCTATTTACTGCGCCAGGTGTGGAAGGTTCCTTTTTAGTGCAATTTGAACAAACCAACCAATCTCAATGGGGGATATGACTCCCAGGAGCGAGGCGGGGCGAGGCCGAGCTTGATGCAAAGACAAACATTTCACAACCATGGAGCTGCACATGTAACATCTCATTTGTCAAAGCCATCATAGAATAATTGCTTCTTGTTGTGTTTGAAATTGAGCATGTTTGACTGAGCTGGACAGAGTCAATGTCACTGTTATAGCGTTTAGCGTCATGCGGATTGTATTTTGTTTTTCCATCATTTGAAATGGGTTGATTTGCTTAAGAGTTGAAAGCGATATGATCGCCATCCATGTTATCATGATGATTTTGCAAATTAACGGCCAACACCGATGTTCCGTTGACAATGTAAGTCCAAGTACAGGTCTGTTTACTGATGATCATCTTCAAGCTATACCAAGAGGCTTGGTTCTTTCTTCCTTCGAGCCAAATGCAGCTCAGGTATGTGAGAGGAAGCGCTGCCAGGTTTAAAGTCATATTCAGAAGAACCGTTCATGTTCTTCAGTATTCTATGTATGTTCAGGACAGTTCAATGAAGTTAAAGAACTGTCAGTAATGACATTTGAGAAAAAATAAGAGAAAAAGACCATTCATTGAGTCCGTAAATTCACCATTATTGCACACTCAATAAGGGCTTCGTAAAGAAGGTGCTTAAAAGAGTCCCAAAAAAAACGTTAAAAAAATATCAATGGGTAACCTGTCTGGCTATATTCTCTCATTGGTTGTCCTTATGTTACTCCCTTTAGATATTTCTCTGTTCTCTATTCAAACAGACAAATAATAAAGTTGAGAGACATAATCGTTCTCCCTCAGCGTTGAGTACTTATTCATTCAATGAAGTCATAATTCAATAAAGGCAAAACAATTGTGTGTGAATGTGTTGAATCAATTCACCTGAAACATTTATTTAAAAAGATGAAAAAGAAAAAACGCCGGTCTTATAGGATCAACTTTATTCTAGCATAGTATTTGATATTATTTTAACTTAATTGAAAAAAAATTCTTTACCATCTATTATAATTATAAACATGAAAATAAATTGTTTTTTACTGTGCAGTAATACATTTTTGGCGTTAAATTTTATATATATGTTTATAATCCTATCCTATATATATTATATATGTATGTATATTATATTATATTTGTATAATATATTATGTAATATTATAAAATACACAACAATTTTCACTTTCCGATAGCTTGAGGCACAAATGTCGGAAGCAACATTTTTTGCATATTATATATCCTTGGCATTATCTCTATCCACAAATGTGCTGGAATTGTATTAATTGTTTAAAGGAATAAATTGAACTATATAAAAAGGCATCAATATTTCAGTTCACAGTACAAGCTGCTCCACACAAACTCCATCATGAATGTGCTGAATGTGAATGTGGCGTTGTTAAATGCCTCTCAGCTTTTCTGAAATCAGTGTAAATCACAGTTTCACAGGGCAATTGCTACATATGCAGCTACACACTGATGCATTTTTATATAGTGTTCACTTTAATAGACTTTTTTTAAAATATATTTGTCGTTATAGTTTTTAGATTAAAAAAAATAATTCTAATTATTTTTCTGCTTCTCTCATACAAGGAGCATTTTGACTATACCTTTGACTATACTACCTTGGTCCATTTGACTATACCTTTATTGTTCTAAAAAAGTTTATTTTGCTTCATACGAGTTTTACACATGTTCTCTTTCATTGTTGTTCAGCTGTTTTTCTCTTCTTCTTTTCTTCCTGATAGTATTACAAATTTTATCTTTTCTGCCTCAACAGTTGTTACATTGTGAGAACTTTCAAATATGCACTTATTAAAGTGAGAATCTCTTGTTAAAATGACTAGTTCTGTGAGCATTGCAATAAGAAAGCTCCTATGCGATATCACAAAGCGCAAATGCCTTGTTACAGCAGCATGACTATTTGTAAGGAATCATTTTTGGAGCAACCGCTAAACATGAGTCCAATTTACATTATTGAAGAAGTTGTTCCAATAAGAAATAACATGAGGGCTAGAGACATTCTCTTGTAAAAAAAGAAAGAATAGGGATCTAATTTTAGAATAGTTTAAGTTAAAGTATTATTTAGAACGCTAAAGGGAATTGAAATTGAGACCACCTGTATCATATGAGTTTAATATTACTGATTTTATTAATGTAGTGAACTTTGTTTTTCCATATAAATTTACCAGACATACTGTCAATCACTTTACATGTGTGCTTATCAACATAAAGTGACTGAGCAGAATTCGCCAAGGGAGAAATGTGTAACCCTTCTCTTAAGGGTAAGTACACATTAGGTTCGGACACTCCAATTATGGCCCAATTGAAATTACTGAACACATACACAAATTGGTTATAGTTTTTTATGAACTGTATTGAACTGATTTGATAACAGCAACAAGAAGCTCACTTCAACACAATTAATACACACAAAAAAGAAAGAAAAATACAATTAGTGTGGTGCACGATCAGTGTATGTTTCAGTCTTTTTTCAGTTTCTCAGTCCTTCAGTAAAAGTTCCTTTTAGTCAGAATCAATTGTCTCAATTGTCTGTCAAATAGTTTGTAACAAAACAAAACGGTTCTCTATGATTCCCAATCCGGAGTTCAGGAGTAGGCACGAAAAGAAGAAAAGAAAATATATTTGTTTATCAAAATGGGTGTTCTCAAAAATCCACTGAAGGCCTACCGCACAGTGGCATCATCAGAATACTCTGCAGAAGATGGTCTCTTTAAATCCAGGAATCAAGGGTGGGTGGCTCACCATCTTCCTTCCGGAAGAAATCAATAACATACAAAAAACCTGGCCTGCAATGAAACAGGCACATTAATATCATGCTAATCAATCTTTACTAATATCAAAACAGTTTGGACCTTAATGTACACAACAAATGGTTTGCAAATAATACATGAATATTCATATTCAATTTATGAACTCAATTAACTCATACGTACATCTTTTGACATGGTTCACAGAGAAATGTTGTTGTCAACAATGTGACATTACACTAAATAATAAACTTTACTCACCATCTGTTTTATATGTAAATCCAGTTTCACATCAAATTGATCATATTCAATTTTTTTTATGAATCACACTATGTACATCCTCAACCATGCATTAAAATGGCTGCTTAACATAACATATTTTTCGTTACACATAAACATAAACTTAAGAAAATGATCATTGCACAAGAAACATTGTAAACAAAATATGACAATACAAATCTTATCTTATAACTCTTAAGCATCAATATGAAATTGGTACATTTGATAAGTTTTAGAACACTCACCGAGATGATTCAAATGATTCTACACTTGATGAACTACAGTTTCAAGTTCAATTCAACTCATCCAAATCTCTCTTAAACAACCGCGTTTATAAAGTTATCAAATAAATTTCTCTGCATCTACGCAGCAGCTCATCTCATCACTCTCGATATTTCTCCCGCGCGCCAGTAGCACCTCAATGCAGTACACGAGATCCAGGGGGCGGAGTTGGATCCAGATCCAAGGGGCGGAGTTGGATTTCCTTCCACTGCATTCTGATTGGTCAACAGATTCCCCACACTTCGTACTTGTTGCTCTATCTTTTCCGCATCGAGTCGTAACTAGTTAGTTATTCTTTTGACGTAAAAACAAACTTGCCGAAAACAAATCTTAAAGTTTTTAATAGTTACAAACACTGTAGTTTATACGTTGTGGTAATTTGTATAAAATACGTGGCTATTGTCCACCACTACGTACTTACACGTAGTGGTGGACAATAGCCACGTATTTTATTAATTTGGAGAAACGTTTAAATATAATCTAAAACAAAAAAGATTACTTACAAATTTCGTAGATTCACTGTATTCTTTGATTGGCTGATCTTTAACCCCTTTCAGTAGTCCACATGCACTTTGATTTCCAATACTTATTAATTAGTAGGCACTTAATTCAAGTTTAAATTCAAGTAGAGAATGTGCTTTTTTCACTACTGATTATGAGACTGTATGTGACTAAATTATAGCAGCACTAATTATACTTATAAGTCACTTATAAGTGACTTCACAAGAGCATCTGACTTCATTTAAATAGCATAAGAGCATCTCACTTAAATGCATGCAAAATGTATTACCAACGCAATTAAATTGGAAAAAAAAACTTTATTAACACACGAGCTAAAACAGACATTTTGAAAACAGTAGGGAAACTTTGAAGGCAAAACATAAGGAAAACGACATTGGGAGCACACAGAATTAGACCAACATTACAGGGAAACCACAGGACATTCACAATTAGCTATCCATCCATCCATCCATCCATCCATCCTTTCACACTGGTCAGCACAGATTTCACAGAACTCGCTGCAGAAGCCTGGGTGGGTGTCTTCGCACACCATGACCATGTGTGATGGGGCGGCGGCGGGGCGAAGTATATATAATGGGAGGAGTTGGATCTGGATCCAACTCCTCCCCCTGGATCTCGTGTTCCGCAGTGAGGACCATCTCCCGCGCGCGCCCAAAAGTGGGCGGGGCTAAATTGTCCACCAATTACAAAATTACATCTCATAATACACCCTAGTTGCCAGGCAGATTTCATGATATTAGACATTTCAGACTAAGGTGATAAAAAAAACAATTAACAATAATGAACTCATACAAATATATTTACACACTATAACAGGGATTTTGTATATGGGTTACAAATGCCTTCTGCTTTAGGGATTTTTCTCACTTTCTCACCGGTGACGCGAGTGATTGTATTCCTCAACTCAACTCAACTCAACTCGGCAAACTCCAGTGCGTGAATATTGCTTGCGTTCACGCATGTGATTGAACAATACATTCTTCAAGCTTTACGTATGCTTCTGTGATGGGTTCAACTGCTCAACGATGTAACAAACATGGTAAAAGTCTTTCTTATGATTAAAAGCCACTGAAAAGTCACGCTGTCCCTGATCATTATTGATACTTTTGTTACACAATAAACTATATATTTGTATTTGTAAAACCCTGTACATTACAATCACGCAACACATGCCCATGCATACAACTAATACTTAGCTTGCACTCAAAACAGATCTAATGTGGACTTTGATATAAAAAGCTATACATTTCAACATGACAAGCACCAGCGGAAGTGAAAGGGAGACAGAGCTAGGACCCATTCAATGCATATACACTAGTAGAAATCTTATAATTATGATTTGCTCTTAAGAAATGAAGTCGGAGTCTTTAATCTTTGAGTTAAATCTTGTAAATGTAGCTCAATTGCAGCACGATTCATAAATAAATACATTTTTGTAAAAATGTAGACTGGTGAGACTGGCAAGATTTTGCTAACTTTATAAAGCTTATTCTAAGCTTATTAAAGCCTCCTTCCTGCTTTTGTACAGTGCAGACGTGTCTTCCTTTGCTCCGCTCTGCTCTTGCGATGGACCCATGGAACAATTGGCAGGTCCTGTGCCTGGATCTAAATATGATTGGATTACTTATAGCGGGGCTCCTATTCTTTGGCTTTGGGATTACACTGACCAATCGAAAGATTGGTAAAACAGCTGCAAGCAAATTCACGGCCGCTGTCTGAAATGAAGAAATGCCTCAAAGGCCGTGTTTGACCGTTTGAAGGAATTAGATCAGAGAGTGACACAGATTGAGGAACACAAGGATTCAGACGACAGCTTGAATTTTGATCTCACCATCTACGAGTCTGATTATTTGAAGAAACAGAAAAAATGGAGACAGACTGAATCCAGATAAACTGTAGCAACCTTAAAAGAATATATAACTGAGTTAAAGCCCTTTTTAATAGACGGGAAAGACATGACCGCAAGAGATGCTGGTATCTAGTTTGTCATCAGTGTCGTAGTAAACTTGATCTTCTCAGACATTCTGGCTTCAGTTGTCCAGTTGATATTAGATTAAGAGCTAATATATTCCTGCAAATGTTCTTATGATGTTCTTACACTTACTGAAGCGAAATCTTTAAATACGTAGCTTTGGATGTTACTTCGAAGAATTATCCAGTCTAATAGTCTCCAAACTGTTTCTGAAACATTATAGAAGGGTACATATTAATTACTAAGAGAATAAGAATATTTAAAAAAAAGAATTTACATTATTTTCAAGAAATCTTCATACAACTTGATAAACTGTCTATCTGACTGAGTGACAAAATGCCAGACAATTTTGAAAAGTTGATTAATAAATATAGAGCTGCCACTAATAATTATTTTTGTAATCTAGTAATTAGTAAATAGTATTTATTTATTATTATTTTTTATTTATTTTTTTACGGGGTAATAAAAATCAACCAAGAGAACAATGTTAACAACTTTTGTTAAATATTAACTATATTTTTATTCCAAATTTGGAATATCATTTTACGAATTTATTCAATTTGAATTTCAAGCACATCTTTTTCTTGATATATATACTTTTTCTATATAAATACTACATATTTTTATTATATATGGACAGCCGTCCCGAAGAGGGGGCGTGTGAAATACTGAAAGGGGGCGGTGATCAGGGTGGCTTTTTTATTTTAATAAAAAATATAGAGTCTATAAAACACTAAAGAACAACAAATATATTGATAAAGACACTCGATGAAGCTTCATACACACCGGGACATTTTACGGCACACTTTTTTTCACAATGTTGATTTTTCTTGCAATCATAATGCAATGGACTGTGTGTGGCCTATATTAAACATTTAAATAAAAGGGTTGCTGAGCTGTTTACACAGTCATATAGCCTAAAATAAAAGAGCCTACACAGGGACAGGAAATAAGAATGCGGTATTTGTCGCGCTCCTAGCCTACTTGTAGCCATTAAAACAAGTTTTTAGTTTCACTTTAAATATTTTAAATATAATCATCACATAAACAGCCTTTATTTAAAATATAATCATCACATAAACAGTATTTATTTAAAATATAATCATCACATAAACAGCATTTATGAAGCAGAACTTGAAATAGCAGCTGCAGGTGTTGTGGTAGGCTCTGTCTTTTTAATCCACTTTCGAATATACATTGTGAAACAAGAGTAATGATCATCCGTAGTAGCTTCGAAAAAATAATTAATTGTGTATGTTCTGGTGCGCGAGCGGCAAGACATGTTATGTGACGTTAGAGTGGGGGAGTCTTGGGGTCTTGCCGTTGCAGATTCGAAAGGTAAGACAATGTGTCTTCGAGGTTCAACAACATTTCTGAGTTGTTCAGCCTTGCGGTTTGTTCACAGTTTACTGGACAGTCTTCAGTGACCTCAGGGATGTTACTGTTGTCACTGGAAGTTTAGATGAAAGATCAACACGTTTCTCAGCAGGAACTCGATTACAGTACGGGCTTAGCATATTCACGTGACACACTCCTGTTTTTCTTCTGCGATCTGGAGTACGTACAACATAATCTGTTTCACTGATCTTTCTCTCTATTTCATACGGACCACAAAATTTTGCCTGCAATACCGAGCCTGGAACTGGAAGAAAGACCCCCTCTTTTTGTCAAAGTGAACCTTCATTTTGGTCTGTGCGGTCACCAAGTTCTTTTGCCATCGCACACGCTCGATGTACGGCCCCAGTCTAGAGGAAACAGGGCGTAACATAAATTCAATTGCTTTGTCTTTATTGAATTATGACTTACTGGCACATTAAGAAAACTTTCTCGTGAACTTCAGAGAAGATACAGGTAAATTCACAAACGGTGCATTAAGATGGTACATAGTTTTTATAGTTTATAGTTTTAATATGATCAGTGGTCCACGTTTTACCACAGATATCTTATCTTATATCTTACTGACCCTCCTGTGCCTTTACCATAGAAGTGGAGATTCAACCTATGTTCACCTAGTGGGCCATATGCTTATGCTATAAAATTATACTCGTGCAAAGGCACATGGACCGATAATTCTATTCTATATAATAATTATTAACAGATAACCGATTGATTATACAAAAGGCAATATGTAGAAGAGGAAAATTTAAGATACAGGAGGAGTTAAAATAAGATAATAAATTGATAAGTATATAAGAAGAATGCACATGTTTAAAATGTTATATTTTATATTTGAAGACGTCTAAGATTTGTATCTCATTATCCCTGGAGGCAGTATGTAAAATGATTCATGGCAGTGTAAACTATAATAACTTGTGCGGAGTGTTGAACGAGAACGAGAGCAAGATTGGGTGACCAAGTGAAGAGAAAAATGGTTTAAAAGGGAATTCTTTGATGATGGTTGAGGAAAACCTTATTCACCACAACTAGCTTATTTTGAACACTGCATGCAAAAATAGGAGAACAATTATGACTGATTTTATGACAGGGAAAATTATTTAACTGTATTATTCTGATGATTGAAGGTAGATTATTGCTACATAATGCAAAGAAGAAATGGCTTGCTTTTTCCTGCAAAGAAGAACTTGCTTCACTAACAATAGAATGGGGGAACTGCAGTGAGATTTTTTTAAATAAAGGAATCATTTAGGTTAAAGAAGTGGAATTAGGAGACAGAGCTGATTGCTCTGACAGAATCTATTTAGAGTTTTTGAAAGTTCAATTTGATTCAATTTGATCTCTTGAGTGTTCAGATGCTTCTGGAATTCCGCCTTGATGAGGGGAAGCAACAAATGAGAAGATAAAGACATGTCTGTAGAGAGAAGAAGAGAGAGTGAAAGAAGAAGGTGAAAGAGGAGAAGGTGAAACTTTCACTTGAGACTTTTCCTGAGGACAATGAGAACATCCTGAGATACGAAACTGTGGGAGGATACATGAAGAGCCAAAGCTAAGAATAAACAGAGGAAGAACAACAGGACAGAGAAGAGACTGTATCCAACTTTACAACATCAGGCATTTGAGTGACATTACAGCCTGATGACATGCAGATCAAGAGCCAAATGGCTTCAACAGACCTAAGCAGAAGAACTGACATGACTCTTTCAAATTTATTTCATTATTATATTAACTGAATTTATTCTGATTATTCACTGGTCTCATAGAAGTTCCTTGAATTCTCTGCTAAACTAACCTTTCTGCTTTTTCAGCAGGAACCAATCCAGCCCAATAACTCGATTAAAAAAAAGAAGAAAAAAAAAAGAAAGAAATTCATTGAGAGACAGAAGTGGGTGCTCAACTCACCAAACAGATCAAACTGAGGCTGGATTTGGTATAGTGAGGGTTTACATTACATTAAACACTTAGGGTTAAAGTATAATAGAATTAGTTTTTGAACAAAGAAAAGATTGTTACAAGATCATCATAAGAAGAATTATGGGTGGAAAAATACCTTTCCTGGTCCACTCCCTCTTGTTTAATGGTAATTTTCTAGAACTAGATTGAATTAAAAAAACGATAACTAACTCTAAGGTCTAAATTCATGCAACCAGGAATGCTGTCATCACTGGGGTAACGAGATGGAAATGTTGACCATGGATCCATGATTATGCAGAAATCTACAATTTATTCTTAAAAATAACTCATGAGCAGTAACAAAAGTATAGGAAAAATCTTAAATGTGACGAATAATAAAATGCATTTGAGGAAAAAGTGATTTGACTCACAGGAAAAAATGAGAAAGTTTCATAATATTGACTTATCTCAAAATAATGAGAGTTTATCATAATAATGACTTAGTACCTCGAAAAAATTAGTAACTTTTTCCTCAACCTTGAACTTCAGTAAGTCCAAGTACATAGAAGAAGAACCCATTAAAGTTAAAGAACTGTCAATAATGACGTTTGAGAAAATATTTTTTTTGTGGAATACTTGATGCGGCCCTGCCTCACCCAAACTCTGCCTCCTGCGGCCCCCAGCTCATTTGAGTTTGAGACCCCTGGGTTAGAGGGAGTAGCACCTGGAAGAGAGCGGACAGATATTGTCTAGACAAGACGTTAGAGTGGAAAATTAAGTGTCTGTTGCAGTATTCACATCCAGAGATGAGAACTGTTTGGGAGAAGGAAGAGAGGCTGAAACGACAGAGAAAAAATGGGAAGGAGAAAGAGAGCCTGAAAGTGACTCGTAGAGGGGTTGGTGTTGCAGAAGTAGTAACTTGCATATGAAATGTAATGAAAAAATGGTCAGAAACATGCAGGGGTTTAACTAGAATGCTGTCTGTGATGAAAGATTTGAAAGGGAACATTTTTGTAAATTATTTATTTTATCCTTGCCATTATTTCTATCCACAAATGTGCTGTATGGTATTACAATTGTATTAATTGTATAAAGTAATAAAGTGAACACTACATAATAATGCATCAGTGTGTAGCTGCATATGTAGTAACCCTTTAATGAAAACAATTGTAATACAATACAATACGAAGGGTAATTGTAAATTCGGCCCTGTGAAACTGTCATTTACACTGATTTCAGAAAAGCTGAGGCATTTAAAAACACCATTTAGCTGTTCTGAAAACACGTTCAGCACATTCGTGATGGAGTTTGTGTGGAGCAGCTTGTACTGTGAACTGAAACACTGAATTAAGATAAAGAGCTGTCTTGCAAGAGACATTGTTCTAAGAACCATCATACACTTTAAAATCTAAGCTTTGGCATCAAAGTACATTTCTCTGAGCAAACATTGTGTGATAAAACGCATTGAAACACTACACCTTACCAGTAGGATTGGTAAACTTTACTAAATGCTTTACTGTGCTTCCTTTCTGGAAGCGTGGTCCTCAATGTCTTTCACGTTTGGTCCCGACCTCTAGACATGAATGTAATGAATTAATAATGCGGTCACTACGTACAGCTCGTGAAACAGACAGTGCAGTGATTTACGTAACAGTAACGGCACAAATGTTAGTATTGCACATTAATAATGAATAACATTTGTTTTCATGTTTGTAAATATGATAGAGATAAGACAGTAAAGAGAACATTTTCAATTAAGTTAAAATTATATTGCATACTATGCTAATATATAGTTAATCCAATACTATAAGTGCTAATTTTTTAATAAAGATTTCAGGTGAATTTGCACATCTGGTTTTGTCTTTATTGAACATGACTTAATGGCAGATTAAGAATACTTTCTTACTTCTGTATATATTATATATTCACAAATGTTTTTTTCATTAAGATTGGTTAGAGGTTTACTAAAAGAAACTTTACATTTGAACAAGCTTTATAAACTTAGCAAAATCGTGCCAGTCCTACCAGTTTGCATTTGTACAAAAAAACGATTGTTGATGGTATTTATATGCATTTATATATGAAATTTGGGCGGGTTTTTTCGTCAAAATCCAGCCCAATTTTTATCAACCAGCCCAATGCATTTTTTTCCCCCCAATGGTACGTGACCAAAACCCGCCCAATATGGCAACACAGTGTGTCTCCCTTTCACTTCCGCGATTGCGGTCATGATTGGCGAATTATCATTGGCTGTTCACATGTCACGCATAACCCAATTTTTGCAAATACAAATATATAGTTTATTGTGTAAAAGGCAAATATCAATAATGACCTATAGAACCTGACTTTTACTTAGCTTTTAATCATAATACAGAAATACTACACCGGGACTCTTATTTTGTCTGACTCGTTGGATTTCTGATGTGGGACATAAAAGTGTTACATAAACATTGTCATAATTCATCTTTACTTCATAAGATCGCTTGTGTGTGTGTGTGTGTGTGTTATGTGTTTAACCTTTAAATCCCTTAGTCATAAAAGCAACCAGTAACTTCTAATTAATGCATAGCTGTATATATATACATTTATTCCTTTAATCCCCCTTATGATCTCCTGTCACAGGAGATCAACACCTTACAAAACAAGCTCCTCATCTTCTTCATTTTCCTGGTCATGGTCCATCTCTTCCCTTCTGCCTCCACTCATTGTTTGCATATCTATTTATATTTCTATATCTATTATATATCTATTTTTTTCAATAAAATTATTATAAAAATTATTTATAAAATTTTGTAAAATGTTATATCTATTTCTGGTCCCCTCTCGTCTACCTGAGCTTTAGTTCCATGTCTTCTTTCAGAATCTCCTCATTTTCTCTCAACCATCCTTCCTTACATCTGTCTTTATCCTCCTCTTCACCTTCCCTTTCTTTCCCCATTATGGTTCATTGCTATATCCCTCATCCTTATCATGTCTTCCATTTTCATCATTCCCTTACTTGCTTTATCTCTCTTTCTACTTCTTATGTCTAACCCCTGTTCTAGTTCTGCCTGATTCTTCCATTCCAGTTCTGCATTCCATCCTCCCTCCTTAGCCTAGTCATGGATTCTCGTCAAAAGTCTCCTATCCCCACAACAATTGTTTAGCCCTTGCCCAAGAGCCTATGATCTGCCCTGAATATTATATTATTGTTTTACACCCGCCTCCATCTATTGCCCCTAAATAAATCTTTGGTTGTGATTTGATAAAGTTAAAACATGTGTAGTTATTTATTTTTTATCCGAAACTTTTCCCAAAATCCTGGTTTCTCCCCTAAATCTACCAAAATCCCTCTCTCAGGTACCCATGCCACTGTGTACCTTATCACTCGGACCAGTTATCTGTAATGTATTTGTGTTTGCTGCACTGCTTGTTTTACCCCTCTATCCATGCACATTATAAAATGTCCACAAATAAAAAATGTCCTCTTTATCCACAAATAAAGTGGTTGACCCTACCTCATAGTTAATTTCACATCCCCCAATATCCCAGTAATGGCTCAAACAATAATCCCTTCTTTCCCTTTTTTCCCTTCGATTTTTTCTTTAATTTTTTAGTTTTTAAATTTTTTTTTTGAACATTTTATTCCAGGATGGCTAGTCCCACTAATGCCCCTAACAAACTCCTATTCTCTCACAACAATGTTTAACCTAGCGAGTACAATTTGAATTGTCAGAGTTTTCTGTGTGGTATTCTGTTTTTATCTGCACAATCAATCCTCCCCCTTTACTGCAGGACCACTTGGTCTCCTGTAGCGTTCTGGATGGGGGATCAGTTGCTTCAAGGCATGTCCAGGTGTCTCCTGTGAATGAGACCTTTACTATTGTTGTCTGTGTGGGTCCTAATGCCCCAGTATAGTGACGGGGACATTGTACTGCAACAAGCACCGTCTTTCGGATGAGATGTTAAACTGAGGTCCTGACTCTCTGTGGTCATAAAAAGTCCCATGATGTCCTTTGCAAGAGTAGGGGTGTAACCCTGGCATTCTGGCCAAATCTGCCCATTGGCCTTGGTCCATCATGGCCTCCTATAAGCTGATGTGTCCAATAAACTGGTGTGTGGTGAGCGTTCTGACGCAATATGGCTGGCGTCGCATCATCCAGGTGGATGCTGCACATTGGTGGTGGTTGAGGAGATCCCCCTACTATGTGATGCGCTTTGAGCTCTGGAAAAGCGCTATAAAAATGTAACATTTCTTCTTTCTATTGTTGTTAGTGATAACATCTGCTCCTCGGGCTCATTGTCCTTCTTTGTGACCTGTGGAAAGTGGGCTGAGTGCTGACCTGGTCCCTATCTGATGCTCTTCTGTTTTCTTAACAGCAGAGTTTAATCCCTTATCCCTTATTCCCTTTTAATATCTTTCTCAAAATTTAATGATTTGCATTTTTGAGGCCCTTTTATCCTTTACCATTAGTCTTGATTGTATTCACTATCTCAAAATTTCTTAGGTCTTTGGAAAGCACTCAACCCACTGTGTTCAAGTTAAAAGTTACAAGGCAACATTTAATACTTTTGATACAAAATAAGCTCCATCATGAAAATCTGAAAAGAAAGTTAAAAGTTATTCGCTGCGCAAATGTGGCACTGTTGTTTCTTTCTGCCACAACAATATTAACCTAGGTTTTGACCAGGAAACTTATTCCAATTCATCCACGGTCATTATTTTACTTGGGCATATTTTAAATTCAAATACAGCTGTTTTGGCAAAAATTTAGATTTGCCTTAGTATCTCTTCAGACACCATCTCTCACTCCATTCATACTCATTCACACTCACACTGGCCATTTTCTCTGAGTCTGCTGATCAGCTGGTTCCGATCTACATGGGCCACATACAAGTTTAGATGTGTACTTCCACAAAATCTGAACACAACTTCGTCAAACCTTTCTGAATCTAGGCACTACACTTCATTTTAGACTTAGTCTTATGAACCTCTTTTTCTGTTTTATCATAATTTACAATTGTAGGCCTAAGCATAGCAAATTTTTCTCAAATGCATTTTATTATTCGTTTCATTTAAGATTTTTCCTATACTTTTGTTACTGCTCATGAGCTATTTTTAAGAATAAATTGTAGATTTCTGCATAATCATGGATCCATGGTCAAAATTTCCATATCGTTACCCCAGTGATGACAGCATTCCTGGTTGCATGAATTTAGACCTTAGAGTTGGTTATCTTTTTTTTTTTTAATTCAATCTAGTTCTAGAAAATTACCATTAAACAAGAGGGAGTGGACCAGGAAAGGTATTTTTCCACCCATAATTCTTCTTATGATGATCTTGTAACAATCTTTTCTTTGTTCAAAAACTAATTCTATTATACTTTAACCCTAAGTGTTTCATGTAATCTAAACCCTCACTATACCAAATCCAGCCTCAGTTTGATCTGTTTGGTGAGTTGAGCACCCACTCCTGTCTCTCAATGAATTTCTTTCTTTTTTCTTCTTCTTCTTCTTTTTTTTTATCGAGTTATTGGGTTGGATTGGTTCCTGCTGAAAAAGCAGAAAGGTTAGTTTAGCAGAGAATACAAGGAACTGCTATGAGACCAGTGAATAATCAGAATAAATTCAGTTAATATAATAATGAAATAAATTTGAAGGAGTCATGTCAGTTCTTCTGCTTAGGTCATCAATCTGTTGAAGCCATTTGGCTCTTGTGATGTCACTCAAATGCCTGATGTTGTAAAGTTGGATACAGTCTCTTCTCTGTCCTGTTGTTCTTCCTCTGTTTATTCTTAGCTTTGGCTCTTCATGTATCCTCCCACACTTTCGTATCTCAGGATGTTCTCATTGTCCTCAGGAAAAGTCTCAAGTGAAAGTTTCACCTTCTCCTCTTTCACCTTCTTCTTTCACTCTCTCTTCTTCTCTCTACAGACATGTCTTTATCTTCTCATTTGTTGCTTCCCCTCATCAAGGCGGAATTCCAGAAGCATCTGAACACTCAAGAGATCAAATTGAATCAAATTGAACTTTCAAAAACTCTAAATAGATTCTGTCAGAGCAATCAGCTCTGTCTCCTAATTCCACTTATTTAACCTAAATGATTCCTTTATTTAAAAAAATCTCACTGCAGTTCCCCCATTCTATTGTTAGTGAAGCAAGTTCTTCTTTGCAGGAAAAAGCAAGCCATTTCTTCTTTGCATTATGTAGCAATAATCTACCTTCAATCATCAGAATAATACAGTTAAATAATTTTCCCTGTCATAAAATCAGTCATAATTGTTCTCCTATTTTTGCATGCAGTGTTCAAAATAAGCTAGTTGTGGTGAATAAGGTTTTCCTCAACCATCATCAAAGAATTCCCTTTTAAACCATTTTTCTCTTCACTTGGTCACCCAATCTTGCTCTCGTTCTCGTTCAACACTCCGCACAAGTTATTATAGTTTACACTGCCATGAATCATTTTACATACTGCCTCCAGGGATAATGAGATACAAATCTTAGACGTCTTCAAATATAAGATATAACATTTTAAACATGTGCATTCTTCTTATATACTTATCAATTTATTATCTTATTTTAACTCCTCCTGTATCTTAAATTTTCCTCTTCTACATATTGCCTTTTGTATAATCAATCGGTTATCTGTTAATAATTATTATATAGAATAGAATTATCGGTCCATGTGCCTTTGCACGAGTATAATTTTATAGCATAAGCATATGGCCCACTAGGTGAACATAGGTTGAATCTCCACTTCTATGGTAAAGGCACAGGAGGGTCAGTAAGATATAAGATAAGATATCTGTGGTAAAACGTGGACCACTGATCATATTAAAACTATAAACTATAAAAACTATGTACCATCTTAATGCACCGTTTGTGAATTTACCTGTATCTTCTCTGAAGTTCACGAGAAAGTTTTCTTAATGTGCCAGTAAGTCATAATTCAATAAAGACAAAGCAATTGAATTTATGT